>CM067320.1:71510380-72110380 GCA_034231615.1 Meghimatium bilineatum
TTATGTATTTTGTTGAGACCATAGTGATGCCCTCTTTTATGATTGCTCTGCGAAAAGTTTCTCTTGGTCTTCCTCTTTTTCTTTTACCATCTGGTACCCATTTTAATGTTTATAGAGGCAGTCTGTTTTCATTCATTTCAAGTACATGCCCGATAGATGTCCATCGTTTCCCTTTTATTGTTGTGAAATCATACTGTTGCTTGGTGTCTTCTCTTACTTGTTATATCCATCTATAAAGAGTATACAGAACATGTAATCGTTAATGTGTTGTCCTGGCCCGAAAGAGGAACAAAGAGTAGCAGTTTCGACCTACCATGCATGACTTAAGAGATAACTGAAAAGGTGGTTATTAGTGTGGTATTAGTTTGCATGTTCCAAAGATTATCACGTTAACTAGACAGTGTGCTGAAGTCGGAGGTATTGCGCTGGAGATGCTGAAATCGTTACGAAGTTGTAGAAAATAACAACATGCATTTTTTTTTTGAGATGCATTCAGTTTAGCAGCAGGAGTTTAAACTTAGCAGTAGGAGTTTAAACTTAGCAGTAGGAGTTTAAACTTAGCAGCAGGTGTTTTAACTTAGCAGCAGGAGTTTCAACTTAGCAGCATTAGTTGTAGCGTAGCAGCAGGAGTTTTAGAACGAATGCTGACGAGAAAGGAGAAGACCGAAAATGTTGATTTGGATCCTAAGTAATTAGTAGCGATTATTGTTTACTTCCGTTTGTACAAAGGGGTGCTTTCTCCTTCATTTCATACCCAGAAGACTCTAACTCCCAGGTGTCTGCAATGCTTTCAAATGTCTCCTACTCAAAGGGGTCAATTCTAGGAGTGTTGTTGCTTTTCTACAGTTGCACAATATGCAGAGTTGAAATCATGAGGTTCAGCTCCCGTGCCAAGCATTCTGTTGTGTCAGAGGTGAATATAACAGAGTAGTCCTGGACCACGGTTGTTGGGATGGATGGACCAGCTAGCTATGCATTCCTCATTCAAGAGGGCTCTAAAGTTATGCAGGGTTAACACGTCTTCCTGATTCTGGGATCTCTCAAGGATTTCTCAAGTCCTGCACAAATTTACTGTTCACAACATTCCATGTTTATCTTGTTCATAGCCGAAGTACAACGTACACGTTGACAGTTGGACTATGGACACAGCTGGACCATGTACAAAGCTGGAGAACAGCTGTTTCTCCAGCCGTATGTATATTGCTGGGTTCTCTAAAGGTCGAACGATAAAGGGAAACTTAATTGTGCAGATGAAATGCAGTGGGGCTTCCAAAAGAGGACAGGCTCACTATATTGTCATGTAATGTATTGGAAGACATCGAACAACAATAAGCTTCTGCAACAATACGAATAAAACAATAGGAATATCAGACATGCGTTTAAAATGAGTGAAAGCAGACTGCCACTACACGCATTAGAATGGGTACCGGGGGGTAATAGAACAAGAGGAATACCAAGAGAGACTTGTCGGTGAACAACAATCACAAAGAGTATAATTATGGGTCTCAACATCACATAAGATTTACACACAGTGGCATCACATCGCTCGGAAACAGGAGAGCGCTAGTTTCTGCCCTGCGTACAGTATTCAGTGTTGAAGAAACATAAATAGAGGATTAGAATCATCTGAAATCTTACAGTTACAGAATGGTTGATCTAATAGGTCAATAGTGTGAGATTCAGGCATTTATCATAAGTAGAATACCAAGTAGCGTGTAGAAAAAGTATAAAGATGGAAATATGGAAATGAATAAGAAATAGCTGTGAAGAGTTTATGAAAATTGCTCGGGTTAGCGGTGCTTGCAGAGAATTATTTATCGAACTACAAATCCATCAGTAAAGTCCTTCTCCAAATATAGTTTCCGTCAGCAAGTCATACATAATCGTCACTCATCTGTGATTTTCATTGGAGATTTTCATTGGAGACTTCCTGAATACTTTGTATCGATAGCCAATGAATCAGTCAAAATGATTGACGTTGTGTCTAACCAGTTAGCAGGCCATATACTGAGCTGGAGAAGGGTTTGCTTCACCGAGAATGAAGCTGAAGAATAGGCTTTAAAAATCTATTTACTTTTCAATTCCCAGCGGCGTATATATATTCAAAATATTGTTTCCATTGTTTCCCAATCTATCATTGTTCGTGTCTTGCTTATCGCTTAAATATCAGTTTTTAATTCTTGCATACAGATATTCCTCTATTCCTCATTTTCCTTTCCCCGCTGGTTCAGAACAACACGAGTTTGTAATGATTTATATCTCTTAATGTTCTACCAATCTTTAGTTCTGTTACCTAACTTCTCTCTCTCTTTCTCCATCCAACAATCCATCTGTCTATCCCTCCATTTACATTTCTATATTTCTACCTAAATAACCTACTTACTTATCGCAACCTTACCTAACCTTGCTTTACTCAACATAACGTAATATAACCTAGCATAACTTAACCTAACACATTATAACTTTACGTAACATAACTTAACCTAGCATAACTTAACCTAACACATTATAACTTTACGTAACATAACTTAACCTAGCATAACATAACATAACCTAGCCTACATAACTTAATCTAACATATCTTAACGAAACAACCTAATCTAACTAGCCTAACATAACTTAACCTAACAAAACTTCACCTAACATATATTAACTTAACCTAACTTAGCCTAATATATCCTAGCTTAACATAAATTAACCTAACCTAACTTAACCTAACATAACGAAACCTAATATAATTTAACCTAACATAACTTAACCTTACATATCTTAACATAATTTAACCTAACCTAACCTAATTTGAGCTAACGTAACTTAACCTAACTTTACATAATATAACCAAACCGTAGGATACTATATGAAAACAGACCTTGCATCCATCCATCCTCTATCCATTCAACCATTCAACCATCTAACTATCAATACATCCATCCTTCTATCAATCTATCAATTTATCTATCCCTCTGTCTACCTACCTATCTACCTACCTAAACTGACCCACTCATCCATCCATCCGTCCGTTCGTCCGTCCGTCCATAGATCCATCTATCCATCTGTCTATCTATCTGTCTATCTATTTATCTAGCTATCAATCTGGTTATGTCAATTCTTACTAAAATCTCCTCATTGATTCCCATAACATACCATCTCAAACTCTCTCTAATTATCGGGAATCTTGTGTATGGGTGCCTGGCGGCTTCTTGTAGTCACAAATGTTGGCTGGGAATGTAATCCGATTAGAATTGCAACATACTGATTTTTCCTTATACAATACGATATATGTTTATTTAATTGAGTGCCTCCTCTATGGAAAGGAATGAAAATGCGGTAATTATACTAAAATTATTTTTCTTCTTTCGTTCCCTTCTATTTCTTTAATTATATATACAGACATAGACATATTTCCTTTTTGCATATACGTGGCATCCTGTTTTGCGCCATTTGTTAATGGTCTCAATCTTCAGCACCTTTACTTAATAGGACAGACTGTCTTCTTAGTCGAATATATGAGACTGGTCAGGAATAGTCTTCAGCCTCTGTTGGCTGAACTAAGTTCGCTTTAAGTGCCAAAATACTGTGGTTTCCTTCTTGCGATGGTATTTAGAAGCCACCCTTAATTTAGTTTCAGTAATTTCAAAATTTAAATGTTCTTATTTTTCTTTGTCCATGATATTCGTTGGATAGTTCTATACCACTTAATTTCAAATGAATTTATTGGTTTGGATATTGTCGTGTTTTTTTATATAGTGTCCCAGAAACTATGCTGTAGTTAGAAGTGTCAGACCGAATGGCGGTGATATTGCAGCTAAGATATAAACCAAAAACAAAGCATTCCGTTCTCCGAACTAGATCCTACTGATTTTTAGAAGTTTGAGAATAAACGCAACAGAAGAAGAAGAACATCCAAGATAATAAATAATTCATGAAAATCTCAGCTGCATGACACAAATACTGTAGAACTCTATAAAAGTTTCCATATTGCACGTATTCATATCTTCTGTGTTCGCTCTCAAATTCTTGAATACTAGCAGGATGTAGTCTGGAGAACGAAACGCGATGTCATGGCTTACAGTTTACCTGTGATATCTCCGCTTGAAACATCCAACTTCAGCATTACCTTTAAGACACTTTGACATCTATGAGTTGGGAAAACCAACTTCACCCAAAAACGTCCTAGTCTTACATAGCAGGTAAACAATTTTATTATTCATTGCTCCCCATATCATGACCCCGGCAACACACGGGCATATCCATAATTAACGAGGTTCTGAGTGGACTGTCCACGTCGATTATCTCCCTCTATGTTGAAGCATGTTGAACCCCTATACCTGGACTGTTGGAATGAAATCAACCATTTTATATATTGCATATTTGGAGATTGTAAGAACGTCCCGTTTACAAGAGTGGAGATAGTTAGAACGTCCCAAGTACACGATTGCTTAGTTCGTGTCGTACCTGTCTCCCACGTGAGTATTATTTTCTACCATATTTCACTCGGACACGCTTGCTGTGGTGTATTCATTTATACTTGTGGTATTTTTATGTTTGTATGTTATGTGCGGATCTTAAAAAAGGCCTTTTGGATAGAAACGTCGATTATGTCCTGTTTATTATCACTTGTATGATTATATTCTGTGTTTTTTTGTGTGTATACTATATCAATTCGTGTATGCATCTGACAGTGATAGTGTGTCAGTTGTTTTCCAGTAGAACTCCATTACGTGTCTCCCACGTGAGTATTATTTTCGTTGCCCCCTAGCACCATTAATTAGAGCAGTCGTCTAGAACATGCAAACGATTTGGGAAATTTCTCCTTAAAAAGAATGATACTCTGGAGCGGAAAGTGAAATTATACAGTCTGGTATAGGCAGCAAATGATACAAGTTCGTATTCCTTTCGTGTTCTAGAATCGTCATCTTTATCACCAACTGCCTGTCTTTCAAACTCACATATTCAACATGAGGTGTGATTTCCTTTTCAAAACTATCTTACAGGGAACAGTTGAGGGTTGAAGAAGAAAAAGGGTAGGAAAAATAAAGAATTGATTGATAATATTCAAGATTGTACAGGAATAAGAATTCCAAACTTCAACAAAAAATTGAGAACAGTTAGGAATTTCCGCATTTTTATGCGGTAATGTTTCAAGAGTGGCACCCCTATGACCTTAAAGGGTTGTGGGTTTGATGATGATGATTGGACATCCAGTACATGTTCATGCAACAACACTGAGATACACAGTGTCCTGATTGTATGTTACTTACCGGTTTGTGAAGCTTTCAACAGCATATCCCTCATCTGATCTATTAACTCGACTAACTGCTTGTGAATAGTATCCTCTGCTTCGATACTCTGCCACTTGCCCACCTAGAAACAGATCGAATCATCACGTTCTCACTTAATGAAGAAAAATAATTTAAGTATATCCAATTCGATTTATGTATGTTTATCCACTAATTTAATTTTTAGGAATTACTTGTAAGTTCAATCGAATTGATATTACAACAGACTGGTCGGCTTCTCTCCGCGTCGAGCCACGATCACTAAATTCCCAGTTTAGATCTTTATGAAAGTGGCCATATCGAGGTCATTTGGGCACATTCCTTCATAGAGGTAAGTCGTTGAAGACATGTCTCAATCTCTTTACATCTGTATAATGCTTGATTCCGTCTTATTTATGACAGACCAGGTGCTCTTAAACTGTGTACCACGACCCCTAGGGGTTAATAATGGGAACATCTCTGGTTGTTCACGAAGATTTACAACATTCAATTACAGAATTTAAGGATTTAAGGCTATACAAACGTCTATGCTTGTGTTTTGTTCATAGTATGTTGTGTTTACTATTTTACTTTTGGTAACAATTTACTGTACCTATTTCAACTCGTATTTTCATTTATCCAGTGCTACACGTTACATATTTTCAGCTTTTGATAACTGTCAACTTACAAAAGGGACATTCTTTAGTTCAGCCCAGAATTTTCCCCACAAAGTTCTGTATTTGACACAAAATGCTGTTTAAGAATAAAGAATACACTAAACAAATACTAAATCTGTATGGACATATTCAATTAAATCGAGGTTTTTTCTGTACTAAATACATAAAGCATGTACTAGTCGACAGAAATAGCTTTTTAGCTTACCCTAAACATTGTGGCGATTTGACTTCGTGAATAAAGATCACTGCTGGTTTACATCATATACATTAGTAGCATGAAATAAGTGCTAATATACATTAGTAGCATGAAATAAGTGCTAATATACATTAGTAGCATGAAATAAGTGCTAATATACATTAGTAGCATGAAATAAGTGCTAATATACATTAGTAGCATGAAATAAGTGCTAATATACATTAGTAGCATGAAATAAGTGCTAATATACATTAGTAGCATGAAATAAGTGCTAATATACATTAGTAGCATGAAATAAGTGCTAATATACATTAGTAGCATGAAATAAGTGCTAATATACATTAGTAGCATGAAATAAGTGCTAATATACATTAGTAGCATGAAAAATGTGCTAATTTCATTTCCTTCCAGGACATGTACACTGATAGGACATGAATAAAAAAGTTTGGGTTTCTTGCTCGATTTCCCCATAATAATCAATCTCACACACGAACAATGTATGGGAGGAAACCATGGAGATATTTTCAGTGGGGGTTGGCTGTCCAACTCAATAGAGGGTAAAAGTAACCCAGAAGCCATACTGAAGTCGGAAATGTCACACTAAAAGTCTCAGATATCGCAGTTATAAGATGAATTGCATTTTTTCTCCGCACTAGATCTGTTTATCTGCAGGAGTTTGAGAATGAACGTAGAAGAAAATACAGATCAATATATAGCGAAGGAACGAACGTGTTTCGGAGGATAACAGACATATGAGTTCATAATACAGAAATGTACGTAGCTAGAAAACTACATTAAACATTAATAAACATGAATTAATGTCCAGGCACTGATTTAAAAAAATCAGCAATATGGAGATTCTTATAGATTTGATAGTAAAAACGAAAACTGGCTAAACAACAAGGTATTCTCTGGAAATTCTCTATGTATTTTCCATATCAGACATCATGCCAGTAGGAAGCAGGAAGAGTGGCCCAAGATATCAAACACCACCCGAACATAAACACAGAAGCAGGAAAAGTGGCACAAGATATCAAACACCACCGGAACATAAACACAAAAGCAGGAAAAGTGGCACAAGATATCAAACACCACCGGAACATAAACACAAAAGCAGGAAGAGTGGCTCAAGATATCAAACACCACCCGAACATAAACACAGAAGCAGGAAGAGTGGCTCAAGATATCAAACACCACCTGAATATGACACTCACAGAAGCATGAAGAGTGGCTCAAGATACCAAATACCACCCGAACATAAACACAGAAGCAGGAAGATTGGCTCAGGATCGACATAAATTTCCAAAGGCTGTGAAGACTGATACATCATTTCCAGAATATGTTACCTGATGATGATGATAGATTAAAACTCGGAGCATGTGGTTCGCCGAACAACAACTTTCAATACTTATATAGTAACTATCTATAATATAACCAAATTGAACTAACGTGTAAGATTGAAAGTGGCGTACCTCACAATAAAATGTTCGTTTTATTTTATTTCATACATTATTTCAGACAATACAGATATGGAGAAGGTTGACATTGAACTTCATGAGTGAGTTTCAATTGTAAATAAAGATAGGGAGAGGGTTGACATTGAACTTCATGAGTGAGTTTCAATTGTAAATAAAGATAGGGAGAGGGTTGACATTGAACTTCATGAGTGAGTTTCAATTGTAAATAGATTCATGATCATCTGTTTGTTATGGGGCATAAAAGGAGAGAGCAAAGAATAGCGACACTGTTTCTCGCCAAGCATGTAGTAAAAGGCAGCTAAAAAGTATTTGGAGCGCATTTGGTTACCCCATCCCATATATGATCGAATTGATCAAGAAGCCACACTGGTGATGAATGAGTCAAGCAGAAAAGAGTAAATATTTCAGCTGAGCCGTAAACCATAAAACAATGCATCCCGCGAACTACATCTGCTAAACTGTAGGAGTTTGAGAACATAAGTCGAAGAAGAAAATCGATTATATTTTTACGTTTTAAAACTACTTCTTAAAGGTAAAGGTAGGTCCCATGGCATCTGCCGTCGGGGATGAAGATAACTCTTCATGTACTAAGCCGCAGCAATTAATAGGTGGGGCCAGTTCCCTTCCTTGCTGTTTTTTACCTTCCCTAACTCATGCGTCAGGTACTCATTTACAGCTGAGTCGACTGGAGGAGTGGTCGTGTCAAGTGAGAAATCACAACCCGGATTTTTTTTAATGTCCGGACGTGGTTTCGAACCTGGCACGCTGTAACCAGATGATAGCAAGCAAGCACACTAAGCTACCGCGCTCCTCGGAAGAAGTACTTAAAACTACTTCTTAAGTTGGTAAATAAAATCACTGCTTAGTCCTGATCACAGTCAGAAAAAAAGATCAATCCACATCTCCCGTGTGCGTGTTGTGAACGCGAAACATTTGATAAAGTTTAAAAGTAGAAAGTATGTGATCATCCAGTCTATTTTATATTACAGAGAGAACAATTTAAACATATAGGAGATGCCAAGACTAGGATCAATAGAGAAAATAATAAACAACATATGATATGCAGATGCTATTTTTCTCTTAGTAGAAGTGAAAACGAACTACAAAGACAAATAGATCAAGTCGATAAGTAAATAAAGTGGACTAGATATAAACATCCACCCACCCAACCCAAAAAAAATTTTGATAATCAGCAAATTGGAGAAGACAGGTGCTAATATAAAAATACATGGATAGAAACTACAACACGTATAACATTACCAATATCTCGTACACATAATCGCAAATGATGGCAGATGTGGAACATAAGTTAAAAGGAGAATAGATATGGCTAAAAGTACTTTCAAAGACATGAGAAAAATATTGACATCTAAACAAATTACAAAGAAGCTAACAATAAGAATTGTAAAATGCTATATCTTTTCTATATAAATGTTTGGCTCAGAAACATGAACAACGAGGAAACAACAAGTATGCTGAATTGATGCGTATGAGATGTGAATATATAGGCGAATAGGACGAACTTCATGGACAGAGAAGAAAACGAACAATGAGGTTCTAACAACACTTCGTATGGAGAAAAAACTATTAAAGGCAATGAAGATCAAACAGATAATTTAGTTTGGATGTAATAAAAGAAAACATATTATTGTAGACTTCACTTGAGGGTTGAGTCCTAGGAATGCGAGCAAGATGTAAGCAGAGATACAAGTGGGAGAGAAATGATAGCTTCAGTGACGCGGATATTGAAAAAAAAACACTCAGCCTGCTTCCGATCATTTGATCTGCGCGCAACGCATTGAGAGCGCCTCCCCCCTTCAAAGGCCTTCCAGGGGAGGGGAAGAAACGACTCTTAGTGCGTTGCACGCAGATCGCTGGATGCTGCGTTGTATGTGCCTTCATTGAAAGTTTGTTTTGTTATATAAGGTATTGTTTATTTCACTAAAAGCTGTGAGACAATATTCCGTAAAGTAAAAAAAATTTTTTTTCAGTGGGCTGGATGATTTTTGTTTTCAGTGGTCCAAATTACTATTGTTTTCAATCGACAGCATCAATTTTTTTAAGTGGGCCAGATGGCTACTTTTTTCAGTGGGCCAGATGAATATTCTTTTTCAGTGGGCCGGATGAATATTTTTTTTTCAGTGAGCCAGATGAATCATGTTTTCAGTGGAGCGGATAAATCTTATTTTCGTGTGGGACAGGGAAAACAACAATTTTTGTTTAAGTTTTATTTGGAGCTTGAAGTGTTTTATGAACTCTGGAGCCAGTGTATATAGTTCATTTATATTCGCATGGCAGGCTAGAAATAATTACTTAGCGGGAGGGATTTTGCCCGTTGGCTGTTGCTCACCGCTGCAATAAACTCAATTCTGCGTAAATTCTTTCTTTTAAAGCACTACGCACCCGATTTTTTATATCATAACTTTGAAAAATATCAGAAACTCGACTTCATACAACATAATGAGTAATCTCAAAGCACAAAATAATTTTTGGTTAAACACCACCCTTTGATACTAAAATCACTTACAGCTGCACTTTCCATAGACGAAGCCAATTTTTCTCCGAAATTCTCCATCTTTTTAATAGTTTCCTCCAATTGCCCAACAGTTGCCTCTAGTTCTCCCACTTCCAGCTTGACAGGGCCAGCAAACTTACCCTTAGCAAGATCATCATTAAATCTTTCTGTAAATAAGAAACAGAGAGCGTGAACATTCGAGTTTTGAACCAGAAATACAGCGGATATAGTTAATATCAACAAAAGAAATATGAAATTATTGCTAAGTATGTATGTGTTATGATCTATTAAACAGCTTAACATGTTTGCTAGTGAACTGAATGGATTAAGTACAGGGTCGTCGTGCACTCATTTATATTGGGACACTACATCACATGAGTTGTGGGTACTTAGTTCAGGTCTGTGTGACAATATTGACGCGACAACATTTGTGAAAAACCCCACTACTGTTAATGTCAATCGTGTATATGGCAAAGTAATGCGTAGCATGCAAGGTTTTTCTTTTTTAGCTATAAAAGTTAAATCTGTAGCTAACAAGCAATCTTATGGATGACTCACGCAGCACACTGTGCCTAGGAAGTACACAACTTTAAATGACGTCAAAGTGAGCACATATATTTCGTTCCAAATTCAGTGCACAACAACTTTGCAGACACCCTATATTACTAAGTGCATTCTCTACCGGCAAACACGTCTCTTCAAGAAAACATATCTCAGATGTTTGTATGTTTTGTAGTGTATTCTCTCAGTTGGTACATTGTTTCAAAATTATAAGCATTGCCTCACTGTGCAATAATGTATCTCTGCTTGATAGTGGTTACAATCTCTTGTAACATCGCTCTTTTTTGTCTAATTGAAGTTCAATATATATTTCGAATTTATTTATTTCTCGAAGGATTCTTTTTCTTATGAATTAATTCTCAAATTTTTGCAGATTTACAAGATATAGGCAGAGAATAGGATGAGCTATATATATTTACTGCTTGGCTGCGACACCGAAATCTTTCGGTATACCATATCTGATGTAACCATGTCTTCTGGGAAACTTTAATCATCTTCCTCGAACGGTACAGTCAATAGCACTCACAAAGCCTCCTTAGTTGCCATTTACGACATATATGGAAGGTAGCAGCGTTGCTACTCTTTGCTTTCATTTTACTGCATGTAATGATGATGATGATGATGTTCATCCTTCGCAAGCGAAGATGAGCATGGTATGAAAAACATTAAATGCGATGGAAAAAAATGAAAAAATTTTTTTTTAATTGGTAATTAACTAATTTGGTTTGTGAGTTCGTAGATGCCCGATGAGTCCGATTCGTGCACTGAAAGTTTTATTGCAGTGCATGCAGGAGTTCTGAAGGTTCGGGGTAGAAGAATTTTCGGATTTCTCATTCCGCTTCTTGCGCTTGTGGATTACCCGCAGTGTTCTTTCTTTTTCAAATTTCGTGATGCCAGCAGTTATCTGGGTGTGCCAGGCTGAGCGATCAAGTGCTGTAGTCTCACAGGAGCTAGGATCGATGCTGCAGTGCTTGAGAGAGCTTTTTAGGTGATCCTTGAAGCGCTTTTTCTGCCCTCCGCTTGAACTGCATGTATGGAAGGTAACAGCTTTGCTGTTCTTATATGGAAGGCAACAGCGTTGCTTATCTTTTCTTCCCATTCGAACCCAGCATCCTTATATTTTAAGGATTGTCCTATCGTATTTTGGGATTGATTAGTGATATTTGTTTTTGTTTTGTTTTTCGTTCGTTCCATTGTAACCATCACGGATATCCGTGCGATTTCCGCCGGGAGCGTGATTACATTGTGCCACCGTTATGCGCCTTGTAGGCCTAGCACATCCGATTTCGGCATGCCTTGACAATTCGGGTGGGCTACCCTTAGCCTGTGACAGCCTCTATATCTGTCTCCAGGCACGCGTAGTGGTGACTCTTCGCCCAGACGATTTTTGCTCTCGTCTGTCTCGCACAAGGTGTTCCACTGTCTATGAACTTGCCTCGTGTAATTGGACGTGCTGTGCCTGTGCCCATTGGGTACTGAACCGTTTATCATCCGTGAGCCTGGTTCCTTAAGGGGAAGAACTCAACAGAGGAGTTGGACCCTGGCTCTTTCGCCCTCTTAGCAGAGGTGTCATTCACCGACATCGTGTACCCCTTGTCCAAGTTCGAGTCTCACACCACGCGTTTGAGAGCAAGGCGTTCTCGAGCTGAGCGTCCTTGTCCCAATAGCGCCTGAGCCCATCAGGTACTGAACCCTTTCTCTCTTCAAGTGTAGTTCCGGTGTAGGAAAACCTGACAGTAGAGTTGGGCCAGGGCTAAATCGTTGTCCCTTTTGTGCCTGAGCCCATCGGGTACGGAACCCTTTCTCTCTGCAAGTGTACATCCGTTATAGGAAACCTTGACAGTAGAGTTGGGCCAGGGCTAAATCGTTGTCCCTTTCTTGCCTAAGCCCATCGGGTACAGAACCCTTTCTCTTCGCGAGCATATTTCCGGTTTAGGAAGGCTCGACATAAGAGTTGGGTTAGGTCTTCTTGCTTTACCAAACGCCAATGGATGGGTCTGGGTCTCTGCCTGTAAGGAACACAGGTAACTAGAAGCTCGTCTCGAGCTGACGGAGCTTGTAGTTCCCCTTTCCTAGGGACTTTTCACTTTCTATTTGCAGTTCGCGCTGCCCTCTAGCGCTGTTCTGCCCTATCATTGTTTCATTGTACTCAATATGAAATCTCAATATTGTCTCTCGCCATGCATCTACCTTTACGTGCATTTTACATTGGCCGCCCCTCCAATGTTAGGACTGGACTGACTTGCTTCAATGTATGTCGACAGTGTCGCTATATGTGGTGATGCTGGTGGTGTCGGAGATATTATCTGTCTCTTGTGCAGTCAAATCTCTTTCCATCTGCTACCTCCACATTCTCGGACACGATCCCCAAATGATTTGGCCAGAATCAGCTCGAGCTGCTGTATTTCTGTTTCCAGGGTGCACCGCGTGGAGGTACATTTCGGATCTTGGTTATCTGCTAACCCTGGGTCCGCCTAGAGCAATGCGTTCCCTTTGCATCCCGATTAGTGATATCAGCTTTGACAACTTTGTCTAGGCTATAAAGCAAACTGTCACTGCATATATGCCAATACTACCCGACCCTGAATTTTGTAATTTGTGTGGTCTTCTAATGTGTACAATTTCAAAATCACAAAAGACCGTACTGTACCTCTGACCTCTGAGGCACAGGATCCACAACTCATATAACTTTTCTATACAAAAGGATGCTTGTTATCCAGCATGAAATCTGATGATCAATATTGCGTTCGTCCTCTTCATAACTAGCTTCTAGTTGATTTTCATTCCTGCCGTCAGCTATTTTGAGTCTAGTCCAATATGTTGATGTCCATATGGTTACGTACCATCTGGTACATGGATTTCATTGCGTCGCACTGACTCTATATTTAGTTCCGCGGCACTTTGACCAGCGTTTTCGATTTAGATAGGTCCTACAATATAGTATGTCGTGATACTTTGTCCGAATCATATTATTTCCCATGTAGTCTTGTCTCATATAATAACACAAATATATACAATAACTCAAATTGTGTATCTTAGCCTCAAAATAATTAGGTCTCTTCCGATATCTTGGAAGTCTTATGTTCTTTGAATAAGCCGGCAAGATTGCAGCAGTTGACAATATTGTTTGCAATTTATTAGTCAATCGCTGCGACTGCATTGCCCTATTTTGTCTAGGTATCTCGTCTCCGATGACTTTCTTGGTATTTCATCGCTGATGCCTTTCTAGGTATTTCGTCTTCTATGTATTTTTTTTCTCTCGTCTCGGATGTTTCCTAGGTAAATCGTATCTGATATCTTTCTAGCTATTTATATTTGATGTCTTTTAATGTATCTCATCTCCGATGTCTTTCTAAATATCTTTTCGTCTTTGATGTCTTTTAGGTATCTCGTCTCTAATGTCTATTTATGTATGTCTTTTTTGGTATCTCTTCTCTGGTGTCTTTCTAGGTATGTCTTTCTTGGTATCTCGTCTCCGCTGCCTTTACGTATGATGTTCCCTATTACATCATGTCCACAGACAATATCATATTTGTGCTAGCAAAGCCTCCTCGGCATCAATTGGCTTGTCTTCATTTGTACGTGTTTCCAAATATGTTGTTAAGTGTGCCTTACGTTACTCTTATTTATTCTAATTAGTCTGCCGATGGCATCTAGTACATGCTTTTCACAACACAAAGGGTACAACTACAAAACCGGATATGCAAATTAAACCTGAACGTGGTAGTGTATAAAGTTTTATTCTTTTTTTTCTTAGTAAAATCCACAGCCAATATATGTGTGCGTGTGTGTCATAATCCGTGCGGTACACTCTCCGACGAATTACGCGACTGCGCATTCGCGCAGCTAAGGTGGGACATTGGTTAGAGTAACTATCGGAATGTATTTACGTTAAGTAAGAATATGGATTAGATAAGAAGTATGATAATTTAGATTCACTATGGAGACTAGTATAAATTTGTCGATTAAAGTAAAATGGGAGTTGAAAGTTTAATATGAAATAAAGTATCTGTGTTGGTAGGAGTACCAAAATGTTTTATAGTAACATTTGCGTTTACTATAACTCACCCATCTCTGTGGCATGATCTTCTCTGGCTTTAGCAAGTTTTTCATTGACTTTATGTACCTCTTCTTGCACAGCAATGTACTCGATTTCTTTAGTGTGTAGATTTTCAAGGAGTTGTGCGTTGGCCCTTTCCAGTCTGTTCAAGATCAGGTACAGAGAGCATACGGGAAAGGGAGGAGGAAATAAATAAATTACAAACTAATGAAAAAAAATAGAAATGCAATATGTGATTTTGAAAGGCTGAATTATGAGGTTACAACAAAGTAGTTATGTGATAAATGTGTGAAAGATGATACTTGCACCAGTAGCTTTTGTACATGCGCATGTGATATAACGTTGTGTTCAAGAATGTGCAAAGAAAGAAGAACGAGCTATTGCTGATTTTGGGGGGGGGGGGCTTAGTGATTTCAACCAATGACATTTCTACGATGGTTCCTGTTTACGAAGAGAACTGTTTATCTCGTAAAACAGAGCAAAGCTGAATTAATTCATTTGTCACATGAACGAGAATTAGTTGCTGATGACCTGATAGTCTTGTCCAAATTGCAAAAGAAACAAATTTTCAGCGGTTGGAGAGAAATTTCTAGATTAAAAACGAGTAACAGTAGACAGTGTAGTCACTGCAACAGGGTGTTCGCATGGTTCAGCCTACAAGATAATGTTCGCATGGTTCAGTCTACAAAATATTGTTGGCCTGGTTCAGTCTATAACATAATGTTGACATGGTTACAACATAATGTTGGCATGGTTTAGTCTACAACATAATCTTTGCATGGTTCAGTCTGTAACATAATGTTGACATGGTTCAGTCTACAACATAATGTTGACATGGTTACAACATAATCTTGGCATGGTTCAGTCTACAACATAATCTTGGCATGGTTCATTCTATAACAAAATGTTGGCATGGTTCATTCTATAACAAAATGTTGGCATGGTTCATTCTATAACAAAATGTTGGCATGGTTCATTCTATAACAAAATGTTGGCATGGTTACAACATAATGTTGGCATTGTTCAGCCTACAACATAATGCATAACCAATTGAAACTCCGGAAAGTGTGCTCACAATAGGTACCCAGAAAACGGATTTACGAAAGATTGTTATGCTGCAGCACTGCTATACTTATAAATCTATAGGACAAGTGCATCAATGTTGGAGGAAATTATGTAAGGAAATACAGCAACGATGTCAGTCTAAATGTATACATCTTTTATCTTTTTATCGTACTTTTTCCTCTGCCATTAGTAACTTACTTATTGACTTTCCGTATTAGTTTTACTGTTTCATGCCTGGTCACGTCGTTCTGTTCAGTGTTTCCTAACATATATCACATTTGATTAAACCAGGTTTAGATAATGTATTAGTAGTAGTATTGAACAGTCAACACACAACGATTGATGGCTCATCCAACTTTGAAATTATTCAGGGGCAATCGGTGCGGCCACAACGCTTGCAAGCGTCACATGCAATCACAAGGGACACCACAACAGGACTAAATGTAGTTTATACAGAGCAGCAGCCAGAACTTGCCTAAATTGCTATATAATGCCTAGTTTCAGGGTTGACTCATCTATATAAATTAATTTCGAATCTGAAGTTTTGCTTCAGAATTATATGATTCTGTGTCGATCATGGTGTTTAAATGTGGAAAAATAACAACTGGTCAATAGTAAAGGAATCGTGTTTGTTCAAGAATTACTTACTAATTTTTACAATTTCATATAAAACTTTATTTCAGAGATGGAGTTCAATAAAACTGCAACAGTTGGAAACTGCAAATGTGGAACAATAAAGTTAAGGAAATCATTGTGTTATCAATGTCGTGGATACTAGTTAAAGAAGAAGAGAAAGCTAACTACATGTGAGATATATGTCTGAGTAAATCTTCAAACAGAACAAGAAGATACTGTGAGAGGAAGGAACAGATTACAAGAACAACGTTGGTGATTAAACAGTTTGAAGAACAGAGACTGAAATGGCTCGGCCAATAAATGAAATTTAATTCATATTGGCCAGCAGCAAGATCATACAACATGAGCATGGAAACAATATAAGGCAAAGGAAAACCAAGAAGGAAAACATTTAAGGATTTACCGATGTCTTTATACCTCACAAAAACTGTATATAAAGCGATCAAAAGTATTACAACCAGAAAACAGATCGTCAAACAAACCTGAAACGCCTAATAGTAAAATATGAAAAAAGACAACGTATATGTAGAAAGAGAGACAGACAATGAATGCACTAAAAAACCTATGTAACATTTGTCTTCAAAAGCCTATATTCTTCTCTCCATGTTTCTATAATTGTCCACCTCCCTCGTATATTCGTACACAAGAAAGGACATGATAAAAGATATATATAAAGTTCAATCAATATTGATTGTCTAGCCGGGATCGAGTGTTTAATTGTCTAGCCGGGATCGAATGTTTAATTGTCTAGCCGGGATCGAGTGTTTGATTGTCTAGCCGGGATCGAGTGTTTGATTGTTTAGCAGGGATCGAGTGTTTGATTGTCTAGCCGGGATCGAGTGTTTGATTGTCTAGCCGTGATCGAGTGTTTGATTGTCTAGCCGTGATCGAGTGTTTGATTGTCTAGCCGTGATCGAGTGTTTGATTGTCTAGCCGGGATTGAGTGTTTGATTGTTTAGCCGAGATCGAGTGTTTGATTGTCTAGCCGGGATCGAGTGTTTGATTGTCTAGCCGGGATCGAATGTTTAATTGTCTAGCCTTGATCGAGTGTTTAATTGTCTAGCCGTGATCGAGTGTTTGATTGTCTAGCCGGGATCGAGTGTTTGATTGTCTAGCCGGGATCGAGTGTTTGATTGTCTAGCCGGGATCGAGTGTTTGATTGTTTAGCCGGGATCGAGTGTTTGATTGTCTAGCCGGGATCGAGTGTTTGATTGTCTAGCCGGGATCGAGTGTTTGATTGTCTAGCCGGGATCGAGTGTTTGATTGTCTAGCCGGGATCGAGTGTTTGATTGTCTAGCCGGGATGGAGTCTTTGATTGTCTAGCCGGGATGGAGTGTTTGATTGTCTAGCCGGGATCGAGTGTTTAATTGTCTAGCCGTGATCGAGTGTTTAATTGTCTAGCCGTGATCGAGTGTTTGATTGTCTAGCGGGGATCGAGTGTTTGATTGTCTAGCCGGGATCGAGTGTTCGAAACCAAGGAATGGTTATCCTATTGTTTAAAAAAATTAAGTCTTGTTTGTGAGATGCTCCTTCTTCAATCGCGTTCGGTACATTTTTGTTTTTACCAGGGCGATAAAAATAATGGATAGAACAGTTTATGTAATCCTGTCACCAAAACGATAAAATATTCCTTTTTTTTCCACCACATAACCTATAATAAAAATGACATAGTACAACATGAGAGAAGACACCTCACGCTACTGTAATATATGTTTCTGACATAATTCATAGTTGGATGATTTTGTATTAAATTGTTCTAAATACGAAAAAGAAAGAATACTGCGGGCAATTTACAAGCGACGGAAGCTGAAAGACATTTCTGTAAACTCTCCTACCCCAAACCCTGTTCACTCCTGCATGCAGTGCAATAGAACATTCCTGGCACAAATTGGAGGCATCGGGCATATACGAACTCACAAACAAAATTAGACAATAACAAATGTTTATTTTTTTTCTACTTGCTCATTACATTTATTGTTTTTCATGCCATGCTCATCTTAGCTTGCGAAGGAGGAAGATCATCATATGTTTCTGGTTCCATGAGAAACGACATCTCACGTCACTGCTGTTTATGATTCCACGATAAATGATGTTTCGTATTTATGTTTGTAATTCCACGAGAGAAGACATATCATGTCACTGTCATTCATTCTGGTCCATTGAGAAACGATATCTCATGTCACTGTCATTCATTCTGGTCTCATGAGAAACGACATCTTCTGTCATTGTCATTCATTCTGGTCCCATGAGAAACGACATCTCACAACATTGTCATTCCTTCTGGTCTCATGAAAAACGATATCTCATGTCACTGACATTCATTCTAGTCTCATGAGAAACGGCATCTCATGTCACTGTCACTCATTCTGGTCTCATGAGAAACGATATCTCATGTCACTGTCATTCATTCTGGTCTCATGACAAACGATATCTCACGTCACTGTCATTCATTCTGGTCCCATGACAAACGATATCTCACGTCACTGTCATTCATTCTGGTCCCATGACAAACGATATCTCACGTCACTGTCATTCATTCTGGTCCCATGACAAACGATATCTCACGTCACTGTCATTCATTCTGGTCCCATGACAAACGATATCTCACGTCACTGTCATTCATTCTGGTCCCATGACAAACGATATCTCACGTCACTGTCATTCATTCTGGTCCCATGACAAACGATATCTCACGTCACTGTCATTCATTCTGGTCCCATGAGAAGCGATATCTCACGTCACTGTCATATATGATTATGGTCCCATGAGAAATGACATCTCACGACACTGTCATTCATTCTGGTCCCATGACAAACGATATCTCATGTCACTGTCATTCATTCTGGTCCCATGAGAAACGACATCTTACGTCACTTCCATATATGTTTCCCCATGAGAAACGACATCTTACGTCACTTACATATATGTTTCCCATGAGAAACGACATCTCACGCCACTGTCCTATATGATTCTGAATCCGTGAGACAAGGGGACTCTTAATCAAAGGCATGAAATATTTACTCAATATGTCGTAAATACTCTACTTTCTCTTAGATATCTACAAACCACAGATCTAAATCAAATACTAAGCATGTCTTACTTCTCCTTGTTATCCACAAGTCGTAGAATCAAATCCAACACCAAGCCTACCTGACTCCACTTAATGTCAACAACCCGTGGTGAGCGATCGAATACCGTAGTTGCTTTTTTTTTAAAAAAGAAAAATAATCAATAAATCACACTTGTTAGTTGTTATTTGTCAAGACCGTCCGAGATGGCTACTTCCTGAAATGAAAAGGCCCTGATCCACCATACTATTGATTGGTTTGGAATAAATTAATATAATTCACTTCCAAACATTGTTGATGGACATAACTAAACTCCGTACACGAGTTTTCCATTCACGTGTACACGTGTAATCATGACGACACAATTGTCAACATCTCGTTATTCTTCATTAGAAATGTCATATGTGAAGCAGTATTGTTTTAATAATATACGTTGCTGGACACGTGATTGATCACATGATAATTGTGTCAGCGATAACACAACAGACTGGAAAAGAGGGGGCTGCGGTAGTTATTGAAATGAAAAAAGGTTTCATATATTTTTCTCATTATTAAAAAAAAATTACAATGTTTAATGGTCTGACAAAAATACATTGTTTTGTTTGTTTGAGAGTGGGGTGGTTTTACTGAGCTTTCTTTCATACACATGAGACTTCAGCTTTCGGTTTAGTGCAATACCTATTGAAGGAGCCTTCTACTCAGAGGGGATCTATAATTGTATAGATGACATGCTACAAAGCTTCCATAAGAGATCCTCAATATAGCGGCATGTTATCTACTAAGGTTTTCTTTTGTATCAGTGTGCCAGTGATGAAACCCACAGAAGTATCGACATGTGTACAAAAATACCTTCTAAATTGTATTTATGACTTGGTTCCAGTAGGTCTGATAGCATTTCTACATACTGTGTACCCAGAAAAAATGTCTTTAATTCTTTGACTCCTTCTGCAATCAGTTTCCTCTGCTCCGAAACCTATACAGCAGATGGTCGGCCTCCATGAATTCAGTCATCATCAGGATGTCTTCATGGATGCCCCACAGCTTCGCTTTCAGATCTCTCGTGAGACAAGATTTTAGCCGCCAAAAACATGTATGTGGAATGTGAGTTTTAGAATATTGTGACCTTTTTAACATGGGCATCATTGGTTAGTTTGTACAACCATTATATTGTGGAGATGTGCTTGTAGTCTAGAAATTTCTGTTTAAAGTCTAAAAATGGTAGATTTCTGTAATCTGTTCAGCAAAATGATGTCTTTTATTAGAAACATTGAGATAGCCTGTATGTTATGTAACTTTCGCAAATTTTAATCAGTTCTACATTGTTTAATATAACCATAATAATAATTGAATCGTATCTTGTATAGGACACTGCTACTCTACTATTTTGAAGTTTCTGACACATGTAATACAATTTTTCCACCCCACATCCCATCGTCAGTACAATGCGGAAGATCGAATTTTCGACTACGGGCAAGTTTGAGTGTGTTGTGTCTGTGAACGGTCGAACTAGCCACTCTACTACAGAACCGGCTTTATATCCCGTAATGTATTCAGTTTGTCTATAGGGAAACTATAGGCAAGTCAGGAAAATGACGCTTTTGTTTTCTATCAAAGAAAGAAATGTTAATAGTAATTGTATCATTCTCACACTTGCATCAATCGTTGTTGCATCATTTTCACACTTGCAATAATCTTAAATGCATCATTCTCCCCTTGCATTAATCTTAGTTGTATGATTCCCACACCTGCATTAATCGTAGATGCATTACCACTCCCACAATTTTGTATTAATTGTAGATGCATTATTCCCCATTTCAGTTAGGCGTAACTGTATCATTCCCACGCTTGCATTAATTATAGTTGCATCATCCATACACTTCCATTAATTATAGTTGCATCATCCCTACACTTGTATTAATTATAGTTGCATCATCCCTACACTTGTATTAATCGTAGATGCATCCTCCCTACACTTGCATTAATTATAGTTGCATCATCCCTACACTTGTATTAATTATAGTTGCATCCCCCCTACACTTCCATTAATTATAGTTACATCATCCCTACACTTCCATTAATTATAGTTGCATCATCCCTACACTTGTATTAATTATAGTTGCATCATCCCTACACTTCCATTAATTATAGTTGCATCATCCCTACACTTCCATTAATTATAGTTGCATCATCCCTACACTTCCATTAATTATAGTTGCATCATCCCTACACTTGTATTAATCGTAGATGCATCATCCCTACACTTCCATTAATTATAGCTGTATCATTCCCACACTTGCAATGACAGCTAGAAACAACGCTTAAATAACAGGGGGGCTTCTTTCTGGGTATTCGAGATATCTGCAATGAATTACGAAATTAGATAAACGTGTACAGATGCAGTGTTGCCAGATATAAGAATAAAAAATCATACTTCAGATCTTGGTACATTACTGCATGCTAAAAAAAATGTAAAGTTAACCCATTGTTTTTATTAATGCCTTAGGGATGTGATACGTTAGCCATCTCACATTTCATTGGATTTGCTTTACGAAGTCGGTAGCCATCTCCTCTCCCTCGCATTCGTTACTTTTCGATTTCATCAGAGGAACAAATGTGTAATTTATTTTATTCTTGTTTGCATATGAAATGTATCATGTTATTTTCATACAAGAATTTTAAGGTGATGATAAGGTTGCGGTCATACCATTTCGGGCAGGTCAGAGCTTCGCTACAAAGCTAAAGTTGCGGTCATCACATTTTGGGCAGGTCAGAGCTTTGCTACAAAGCTAAAGTTGCGGTCATCACATTTTGGGCTGGTCAGAGCTTCGCTACAAAGCTAAAGTTGCGGTCATCACTTATTGGGCATGTCAGAACTTCGTTAGAAAGTTAACGGCAGAAATGGATCTGACTTTGTTACACAAGTGCACGTGCCATGCCAAAGTAGAAAGGGGAGCAAAGAGTAGCAACACTGTTAGTTAGTTTTTTGGGGTCGAAAGACCATCCTCACTGAGCATTGAACCATCGGTCCATAAAAATCTCCTTATCAAGATGCAGATAGATTATCAGGATGTAGTGGCTTACGACGTATATTCTGTGTTGGTTTTCCAATTTTCTCTGTTTACCTGCATAACATTCTTATTTAGCCTCATCCAGCAACATTACTTTCATGTTGAAACATTCATAGCAGGAACTAGTGGTGCTATTTCTTGTTCTAATGTCCCGTCAACATGAGACATTTATAGCAGGACTAAGTGGTGCTGTTCTTTGCTACGATTAAGTGTTCCAGCAACACAAGGAGACCTGAACATTGACATATATTATTTCATTATTCGTCCTGATATAATAGAAACAAGACTCTTGATGGAGATTGAAAGACCGTGAATCCACATAAAATAGTGTTATTACAAAAAGACATTATGCTAAATTTTCCAAATAATTTTCAAGCTTATTGAGACAATATTGTTACTGTCCTTAAATTGCGTTAGCAATGTTTTGAAAATTCCGCACACCAACTCCCCATCCTAACAGAAAAGTTTTGCAGAGCACGATCCAATCTCCACAACACAGATCACAAAGAACACTGACTGCAAACAGAAAATGATAGGCTAGATTACATAACGAAAAATCATAGATGTATGGTGTGATAGGCTAGTAGACTAAATAACGGAAAGTCATGGATTTGTGGAGTGATAGGCTAGTAGACTAAATAACGGAAAGTCATGGACGTGTGGAGTGATAGGCTAGTAGACTAAATAACGGAAAGTCATGGACGTGTGGAGTGATAGGCTAGTAGACTAAATAACGGAAAGGCATGGACGTGTGGAGTGATAGGCTAGTAGACTAAATAACGGAAAGGCATGGACGTGTGGTGATGAGGACGTCATACGGTGCTTTATTACGTTAGCAAGTTACATTATGTAAAAATCACGTTTACACCCCCACCCCCCCCCCCCCCCCCAACTTCCAAAAAAAGTTTAGAATAATTTCGAAAAAATACAAGTTTTGATTCACATCTGCAGAGAAATATTTCAATGAAATTAAACTGAAGTATAAAAATAATATTATTGAAGACAACGTTTGTCAATCCATCTCTCTATCCCTCTTATCAACAACTATCAAACTTATCCGATCCCCTCCCCCTAATTGGTGATGCCATTTATGAACAACCCAATTACCTAATCTTCGGCATTGTTTTTAAAATAGTTATTCACTATGCTATAACCAATATTAACTTACATCAATGGTTGAAAGTAACGTGCCCCATTATTATATTCTTTTTCAGCGTTCATTCTCAAACTCCCGCTGAATCTCGCTTGTAGCAGGACCATGGTCCTAATAGATTTCCAGCAGGATGTAGTCCAGAGAATGGAAATGCGTTGTATTGCCGTTTTATTTGCGCCAATGGCTCGATACATCCGTCTTCGGCGGAACATTATTACATAACAACAGTGCTTTAACCATTTACGCAACAAACAATCATCTAAAAACAGTCGTTCTTTGTAAAGTATGTCACGTATTTTCATCAACTGTTTGTGTGATCACGAAATTAAATTGTAATCGAGATTCATTTAATTCCTGGACGAATAGGACACAATTAACAAAAACGTGCTCACAAATGTTCCTGTAGCATGAATAATAAGCAATGTTGGAGAAAATCTTCTGTTCTCTTGATTACGTGAGAATACATAGCCTTACATTCTGTGCTGATAGTGTTTGCGTTCAGTGTTTACACAGTGTCCGTGAACAGTACAGTCCTGTGGTATGATCCTAGGTGATATAAGACCTACTGGTTCTTCTTAATGATTCAAGTGATTATTCTGTGATTTTCATTAGCCACTATGAATATACTGTGTGTGACAGCCAATGCCAATCAAGGGAATAATCAATGGAGTCATTTTAAAATGATGGACTTCCTAGTAGCCAGGGGGGTCTTATATCGGAGTCGGGGCTTGTGGATATCTTGAATTATCCTTCTAAAGTGACGCTTATATAATATTCTTGTAATTTTCATGTGTCATTTTGTGTATACTTTGTGTCGACCGCCAATGGAAATCAAGCAAAAAGTCAAATATCGTTACTTGAGAAGGATGATTCACGATGAATCCGCAGGACTATATTGTCGACTTACTCGGTTTACATTTATCAACAAGTGATAGCGAAAATAGAGACTTGACTCCCGCGTGTTGCCTGGGATAAAAAGGGAAGCAAATAAATCAATACTTGCCATGTATGTCATAAGATGCGATTAACGATGTTTAAGGCGTCCCATCCTATAGATGGTCAAAGTGACACGATACCATTCCTTAGTCTAATGTATCATGCTAAAATGCGCATACATCACAGCTAATCTGTAAACAATGACATAACGCATCCCATTCTCCAGACTACATCCTGCTATAGTGTTTGAACTTAAGGACTAACGCAAAAGAAGAAGAATATATCATAATTACATGTCTACTGATGTACTCTTCTTGTGAAAAACAGACGCTGCTGCTAATTTTGCTGAAAGGATGGATAATCACATACTTGAACTCTTCAAACTCCAAACCCTTGATTTCTATACACTTTCCCCACCACACTTGAATGGCTGTCTTGCTTGTTAACAAGGAAACGAAGAAATCTAGAGTCTGGAATTCCACAAATGATCCATTAACGTCATGTCTACCTGTTTCCAAGATAGAGTCATCTCGACATTTCAACTTTATGTACAAGTAAACTCCCGAGTACCACGTACCTGCAGTGTAAACTATTTGTTTAAATAAGTGATTCGACACACTATTGTGCAAGGAACATCTGCGGATGATGGTGCCCTGCCCAATAAAGTAGAGTAAAACACACAAAACTGTCAATTGGTAACGACATAACTTGAAATATTTAGTTCCTTTCAAGATATTTGTCGATGTTTCAGTATAAGCGGGTATAAATGTTTCAGTGTAAGCAGGTATAAATGTTTCAGTGTAAGCAGGTATAAATGTTTCAGTGTAAGCAGGTATAAATATGACTTGACATTAAAATTTCTGTGTAAACTAATTAATATAATGAGGATGCCTCAGCATCATATTATTCAAGAAAAAATTAACAATGCATTTTCAATTTGTTATTTGCGCTTCATAAAATTTAAAGACATTTACAGAAGTAATTGTACATTTAGCACATTTTCAGTATTTTCAAAGAATTATTTCAGAGCACAAATTGAGTACTTGTGCATTCGCGTTCTCTTAAGAATTTAACTTGAGGGTAAAGTCAAAGGGAAACGAGCAAGAGGTAGGCAGAGATACAAGTGGGAGAGTAACATTACACGATGGACAGGTTACAGTCTAGCAGAGTGCACTACCAAGACAAGAGACAGGAGATGTTGGAGATACGTTGCAGCCAACCTTCGTTGCGGAGACGGCACTTGATGATGATGATGAAGAATTTAACATAATTTCACGGGTGCAATAATACATTTTCTACACATTTCTAAAGTCAATGCTAAATGGAAAAATCAGTTCAGATATGTTCGCCCATCAGAAATCAAAGGTAAGTACCGTTATAATGAGTGTCAAAATACATTGTTGGAACCTATTTATTCGAAAATAATCGATACTACATTTTATGGCTCATAAAATGTCACGTAATTGTTAAATTACCGTAAACTCTATTCTTTATGTGTAATATAATTAAACTCGTTCAAAGATCAAAGGTAGATGTTGATGTAAGAAAATAATAGCTACTGAATTTAAATTGTGAAATCATGTATAATGCTTTATGTAAGATCGCATACAGAAACGTATGTTATTGAGAAAAGTGTTGCAGTAAGTCAATTATATAAGCTCAGTGTTCCAGTAAGCCAGTAAGTTGTTGGATGATTATAGTTACAACCGGTGGTCGTGGTGACTGGATTACCTAAACTGCGATCTCCACTATTTTTTATGGCTGCAGAGCTCTGACATAACCACATTTGGCTAACGTCTCCATTTGAAATGGCGTACCTCACCATAAGTGGTACATTTTACTTAATTAAAAATCAGATGTTGGTTTAAGTTATTCTGGTCTTTCTGCCTACTTGACTGGAAAGTCGGGAATAAGCAGAACAGAAAGTTGCAGGGAGTACAGATTTAAGTATGCAACAGACGGTGGAACATTACAAATATTTCTGTTAGAAATGGCTCTCATATAAAACCTAGAGACTGGAATGTATTCAGTGAACTGGAATAGAATCTCTATCTTATAGTAAAGCGTCACAATATAAATTCAATAGATAACAATTTTCCCCGTATTGTACCCGTATCAGGTGTTGATCTGTTAAAGAGACAGATTGTCCGGAATCAGTTTAAGGAGTCCATTTTACAAATCAACCTGTCCAAAAATTAACCACAGTTTAAGGCACTGTCCAACTCAACCTGGCGAAGAATTAATCTTTAAAACCGTCCATTTTCTGATAACAGACCTTGATATTAGCTAATAATATAACGTGACGTACTAATAATAGTTGGAAAACACGATGCAACGCGAGAAGTACAGCATTTCTGTTAGATAGTAATACAGATTAGATGTTGTCAGCGTGGGGTATAGAGCACCATTCCCGAGGTCATACAAAACGGATTGATGTTGGGTAACACTGCGAAAAATAGGAATGCAGAGATCAGAAAGAGATTAGCAGTAAAACTTCAAGAAACAAGGCACATTAAAAATCTATGTGAACGAGAAAATTGAAAAGTTACAACTATTGGGAAGCTATATTTTTAAGTTGCTATATACGGATGTAAGTTGTGGGCAATGGCATCCACATAGAAAAGAAAATATCAGCATGTCAAATGAAAAGTTATTGAAAGATCCTAAACGTATAATGGACAGAAAGACGATCCAACACACATTCGCAAACTCATGACCATAGACGAAGATTGACTTATCAACACTATACAAAAACACAAGCTACAATATTTCTGGCCTGTGAAAAGACACAATGGGTTAGAAAAATTAACGATGGAGGGAAAAATTCATGACGGAGAGAAAGATTCACAGTGGAGGGAAGTATTACTAATGGAGAGAAGTATTACAAATGGAGGGAAGTATTACTAATGGAGCGAAGTATTAGTAATGGAGGGAAGTATTACTAATGGAGAGAAAGATAAATAATGGAGGGAAAGATTAATAATGGAGGAAAAGATTAATAATGGAGGGAAAGATTAATAATGGAGGAAAAGATTAATAATGGAGGGAAAAATTAATAATGGAGGGAAAGATTAATAATGGAGGGAAAGATTAATAATAGAGGGAAATATTAATAATGGAGGGAAGTATAACTAATGGAGGGAAAGATTAATAATGGAGGGAAGTATTACTGATGGAGGGAAAGATTAATAATGGGGAGGGGAGATTAATAATGGGGGGGAGATTAATAATGGGGGGAGATTAATAATGGGGGGGAAGATTAATAATGGGGGGGGGAATATTAACAATGGAGGTTAAGATTAATAATGGAGGTTAAGATTAATAATGGAGGGAAAGATTAATAATGGAGGGAAAGATTAATAATGGAGGTTAAGATTAATAATGGGGGGAAAGATTAATAATGGAGGTTAAGATTAATAATGGAGGTTAAGATTAATAATGGAGGGAAAGATTAATAATGGTGTGAAAATTCTCACGCTGTACAGTTCTAACTTCGTTGCAACTCAA
This sequence comes from Meghimatium bilineatum, assembly GCA_034231615.1. NCBI lineage: Eukaryota > Metazoa > Mollusca > Gastropoda > Stylommatophora > Philomycidae > Meghimatium > Meghimatium bilineatum. Next base: position 71,538,559 of record CM067320.1, read on the forward strand.
TTGTTTTCAGTACACAACACTACGCTGTAGCACGTTTTGTCTTATCCAGAGACATTTAATGTGTAATGTAGGCACCTCTATACCGTAGCAGCATCTATCCACATCAAGATATCGACATTGGCCAACCTTCCAATGCATCTGAAATTCGGCTGTCGGAGCCGGAATGTCTTGTGTCACTATGTGTCGACAGTGCCGCTGGCTGCGGCAGAGTCGGGGTATTTGAAATATTGTTGTTTTTGTTTGCAGTAAATGATCATTCCATCTACAGCATGAACACCTACATGCACTGTCTCTAAAGGTGTTGCTCAGGAACACAGCACTAGACCCTGTATTTCTGTTTCCAAGGTGCATCACTTGGAGGCACTTTTAGTATCGTTGTTTTTTTGTTTGCTAACTCTGTGAATCACACACGGTCAATATGTAATCCATTGCACCCCAAGTCAGTTAATACAACCGCTGACAATCTAGCACCCCAAGTCAGTTGATGCAACCACTGACAATCTAGCACCCCAAGTCAGTTTATGCAACCACTGACAATCTAGCACCCCAAATCAGTGGATGCAACCACTGACAATCTAGCACCCCAAGTCAGTGGATACAACCACTGACAACCTGGCACCACAAGTCAGTTAATATAAACATTGACAGCGAGAATCCCTTGCACCCCAAGCCAGTCGGTACAACCACTAACTTTCCCAAACTCCAACAGATTAGCAGGATGTAGTCAAGAGAACCGAATACCCTGTGTCATGGTTTTCAGCTTGGCCGTGCATTTGCATTTTTCGGCCTACATATTCTACGTCAGCATGTCGTCTGGGTCGCTTTGGCACTCTTTGGGACAGTTGATCTAACTCGACCCAATCCTCCTTAGTAACTTCGTATGGCATGTATGGCAGGCAATAGTGTGCTGCTCCTTTGCGTCTCTCCAAAGAAAGGACATAATTAAGATATGATTGCAGTTTCCTATTTGGTCAATACCATATGATCCGAATATTTATTTTTCTGATTCCATATTCCGAGCAGACACATTTTATTTACGACTTTCCCAACCCCTGTTCTGGCATATAACTACAATATTTGATTGTCTGCTTGCAAGGAAAGAAAATCGATTATTCCTCAAATATGTCCAGTCCTGTTTAAGATAATAGGTCAATTAGAGGTTAGAAAGGAAATACCATATTTGAAAACTGGAAACACCGTTTCCTTATGAGGAACGGCTAATTATCTATGTCATTGAAATACAATGGTAAGAATATTACATGGTAATTTTGAAGATAATTAACACATAAATATTAATATACTATGCATAACAAGTGATATTAACAGAAGACAAATCCGACGTTGCGGTTATAGTGACCTTTCTATGGAAACCATCATCACGTTACATGTCCGCATTGAAAGTTGGGCGCAACAGACCTCCAACTTCATCGTTATCTTGCCCTGGTGATGCACTCTTATACACTGTATAATTTATATCTTATGATAATTCTATCCTATTTGTATTTTTGTCTACCTCTTGCTCGCCTCCTCTCAGCTCTACCATCAAGTAACGTCTTCATCAAAGTATCATGTTTTTAATTGACTATTGTCTATTATCTTTCCCCAGGTCGCTTGTTATTCACTTTTGCCGTTAAGGCGTAATTGGAGCTCGAGCTTGCGTTCTAAAGCCAGATGTGTGGCATTGGCTGTGCTATGACCATGTCGTTCAGGATGTCCCTGACGTTTTCTATCCATCTTTGCCGTGGTCATCCTCTGGTTTTGTACCCTATCTCATTTGGTTATATGCCTGTACGGGCAACTGGTGATGCATTCTGATAATTTGGCCAAGCCACTTGATCTGCTGGTTTTCTATTTAATATTTACAAGGTATTATACCTATTATTTCCCTGATACATTTATTTCGCAAAGTATCGAGCCTGGTGACAACGGCGGCTATCCTCAAGCATTTAATCTCGCACGTCACTATCTTTCTGTAATGTGAAGATGAGAGAGACCAGGTTTGGCACTGGTAACACAGTGTTGGTTGGTATGAATATACTGTAGATAATTTGTCATTTAACTTCCATCTCGATGTCACTCGATGTCACAATAACAATCTGGCCAACATGGTGGTCATGGATGTGTAAACATTCTGGTCCTGCCCAAGCTAACTTCTGTGATTGGCTTTGGGAGCCGATAGAATTATTTGCGCGAAAACATATGTCAAGGAGCATGTTTTTATTATGTCCAAAATATTTTATTGATTTATTGTAACTTTTCCTTTAATAGTTATTGTCTTTCCTTACGCAGTGTTGTCATTCTCTTTGTTTGTTTTCTTCTCTTTCCATGAACTTCATATTGGATTACACATCCACATATCTGGCTCTGTGGCGGCATGGTGCAGTGCGCTTCTGTGCAGGGTTCAAATCCTGTCGAGGCAATTGTGCATCTGGATGTTTCAGAAAGCAGTAGCAAACTACTGAACATATTTATATTGACTATAAAATCACTACAAAACAAAAATGCTGGGTTGATGGCTACCTCCTGAATAGGATATACTATCAAACAACATCTCAATGGCATGGTTCTGTCCACTAGCTATTTTCTGATGAACAGAAAACATAAAAACTAGAACGTTACAAGTTTTTGCAAAAGTTCATCTGGTTTCTGCACATAATTATGTCGTAAAAGAATGTTTCAGAATTAAGAGTTTATTGGGATCTTTCTAAAGGTTTTTTGATCAAAACGCCGATTCCGTTTATTTATTCAACATAAATCTGTTATTTAAGCTATTATATATTTTCTCCCATATCCCATATTTATTTATTCTGAAACAGCAGTACTGTTGAAGTTTGGCTGTTGACAATAGTTTATATTTCCATATGTATTCTGGTACCCATTTTATGAGGTCGACCATGGAAAAAATTTGTACTGGAAAAAAAATTCCCAGAATATCCAACTATAAAACCGTTCCGTTGCAGCGGTAGCCCTGAATGTAGTTAACAAGACTTATTATTTCTCCATTTCCTGGTAATTCATCTGACACGTGTGCTATTTCTTGTTTTGATGTTGGCTTAATACAAATCCTTCTCCAAAATCATTCCTCGCTCAGTTGTCAACCGTTTATATTCTGATTGACTTTTTCAGTGCTTTTCACTTTTTCGATAACACAAAGTACAGGCAAAGTGACCAATGGTCAGTCTTAGCGCCCAAGAAAAGTGACGCTGTTTGGAATATGCGCTGAGGGCTAGTCAGAAGAAGTTTCTAATGTATGTATCTGATATTCAGAAGTTTCTAATGTATCTACAATTTATATTTACAGTTTATCAATTAAAATTTGAAAGCATAAGCTTAACTATAAACATTTCGGATGGTTTTTTTTTTCTGAATCAAATTGTTTCCATCCTTCTTCACGTGAAAACATATATTTTGGAACTCGAGGGACGCCATGATGTTGTTGTATTATTAAATATAAAAAATAATAAATAATGATTTCCCGTCTTCGAGCTTTTATGTTGGAATTTATGATAAATTAACATTTGTTTGTTTATGACAAGAAGATTATTAAATAAGCCGCAACAAAGAAAAACTACGCAATGTATGGATACAAATTGGATAAAATTGGTGGAGAATAGTAGAGTGTTTAAAGCATATTGTGATTTCGGTAACGATTTTCTGACAACATTTACACTAAGTCCACTCGATATTAAGGGGGAACAGACGGATATAATTAAACAGAAGAGAAATGGCTGAAACATTTTCTTGAAAAAATCTACAAAAGAAGGAAGAGTTAGAAATATTTAATAAAACGTTAATAGTTACCACAGCTTTAACTTACTAGAACGTTGTTGCTGTAAATCATTGTCAGTAGGGTTAGTAAAACCGTGATTTAATAAAAGGTTGTTATTTATCTAGAAATGTTAGAAGTGAAAAAATTCTTGATAGCTAGCACGATACGTGCATAGGTTAGTGGGTCTACTTCATAATCAGAACTCGCTCGAAGTTGTTCGTGGTTTGAAAGCCGATCATCCACGATATACTGGCGATGCCAGTGGAAGTATTAGTATAGTCTGTTTCTGTGTTTGCTTAAGAGGGGCAGTTTTAAATGATATGTGTACTTTATACAAGTAATAATTATCGTATCCTGTTTTTCCATGCTGGGACGAGGGGTGGGGGATGTTTAACACATCAAATGGGAGCATAGACTAACGCGATGCCACTATGTCTGGTTCACAAATGTATTTGTGGAGGTTCCTATGAATTATACTGTTAGTGATACAGAATCACATTGGGGTAACGCTACTGTTGACAAAATGGCAACAAATTGGGAAGAATACAAGTAGCCTTCATGCAGGATACAATCGTTAGTGATAACACTGCCAAAGAAAGGGAATTGAATATTGTTTTAAAAAAATATAAAACTATTAATCTTATCACTCATTCAAGAAAAGTGATGTTCAGAATAATGGTAAATAAAATGAAACAAATATCAGAATAAATACTAGCTGAAGAACAAGTCGATTTTCGTAAAAGCAGAAGCTCAGAAGCACTATTTCAACATCAGAATAATTATTGAGAAACAAATACAACATGAGCATGACATCTATCGTAACTTTATCGATTTCACTAAGTCATTCGATCGACTATGGCAAGAAATTTATGGAAGATTATGATACATTTTGAGATTATGAGAATGTTACTAGCTGAAGTCAAACCTCCGCACCTTTTTCGAATGTTACTAGATGAAAACAAATCTCCGTACTTTTTTCGAATGTTACTAGATCTTCTTCTTCTTCTTCTCGTTCGCGGTTTGACATGTCTACATAGCAAGTCCTTTTTTCTTAATAAATGCTGCTGTATTTGAAAGCTCCTCAGTGCTCCCATACATCTTTCTGTGAATATCCATCTATGTGGGCCAGTGTTCTTCCTTAACTGGTTTAGTGTATTAATGTTATTAGATGAAAACAAACCTTCGCACTTTTTTTCAAATGTTACTAGATGGAAACATACCTCCACACTTTTTTCAAATGTTACTAGATGAAAACAAACCTCCACACTTTTTTCAAATGTTACTAGATGGAAACAAACCTCCACACTTTTTTTCAAATGTTACTAGATGAAAATAAACCTCCACACTTTTTTCAAATGTTACTAGATAAATACAAACATCCACACTTTTTTCAAATGTTACTAGATGAAAACAAACCTCCACACTTTTTTCAAATGTTACTAGATGAAAACAAACCTCCACACTTTTTTTCAAATGTTACTAGATGAAAACAAACCTCCACACTTTTTTCAAATGTTACTAGATGGAAACAAACCTCCACACTTTTTTCAAATGTTACTAGATGAAAACAAACCTCCACACTTTTTTCAAATGTTACTAGATGGAAACAAACCTCCACACTTATTTTCAAATGTTACTAGATGAAAATAAACCTCCGCACTTTTTTCAAATGTTACTAGATAAATACAAACATCCACACTGTTTTCAAATGTTACTAGATGGAAACAAACCTCCACACTGTTTTCAAATGTTACTAGATGGAAACAAACCTCCACACTTTTTTCAAATGTTACTAGATGAAAATAAACCTCCACACTTTTTTCAAATGTTTGCTGGATGAAAAAAAATTTACGTACGTTTTTTGAATGTTACTAGATGAAAACAAACTTTCGTAACTTTTTCGAAAGTAGCTGAGATCAAACTATCACACCATTTTCTGGTGTTACTAGATGAACTCGATATACATTGTAGATAGAGACACATATATATATATATATATATACACACACAACAGTTTCCTTCCTTCCTGTAGTTGATGCCGTTACAGTGTCAGCTTTCTATCTCGAGTACTACATATCGTTTCAACTACCAATGTTCAATCACGCAAAAATGCGAAACTGTAACATATCTTCTCTTAGTCTTACTTTTTGCTTTTTAACTTAATAACGTGTTCAAAAAAGCTTAAACAAAATCCTTGTAATCATGAAACTCCAGGACATTTAACGCTTAATAGATCAAACTCTGATTATAGCTGGATGCGTAGATATCCCCAACAAAATTGGATAACTGACATGTTTCACCCAAAAATAAATGATTTATACAAGAATTCAATAGAATACGTTTGAAATGTCTGGAAAACAATCTCACGTTTTCAACTGTCCAAGCACGGTTCATTGTGCTCGACTGCTTAACAAAAAATCAAAAAGAGATGGAATGAACATCGATCACGCAACATGAAACGATGAACAGATTAAACTAAATAAAGCGTTTTAATTTCTTTTCTTGATCTACTAGGTTTAGAAGAATGTTAAGAACATCAAGAAGATATTTTGAAAGGAAGTACTTCAAATAGAGTAGATGTATTGCGCCGGAGTGTTGGGAGGCTTGATCGGCCCGGAGGACAGAGAAAGGGGGGGGGGGTAGCCCCAAACCCGCATAATACATTTACTAATAGAGAACTGCTGACTCGCATTAAAAAAAGACAGCCAATATTTTATTATTTCACATCATGAGAAGAGGAATGGTGGAAAACATTGTGACAACATGCAAGTTGGTGAACAAGAAGGGTAGGGAAAGACAAGAGAGAATATGCTGAACATCTTGGGATTGTGGCTTTTGAGAATATCTGTTTTGGAAATAACTGACAACATCCGAAACAGAAGGCTGTGGACATACACAATAACTAACGCCATATGGTATTGACTGTAAAAAGAAATGATTGTCAGCACAAGAAACAGACAAGGAACAGAAAATAAACAGAAATGATAATACACACAACACCGCATTGTCTATAAGAAGACATGATACGTCGCACGTGCAGTGGTCGATTGAGGAAAAAATAATAGTAATACTGCTACCCGCCAGGCATGAAATAAGAAATGACTAAGGAGATTTTGAGGGTGGATATGACTATGCCCTCCAGAGAGTTTTAAAGTGACCCTTAAGCCATGCTAAATTCGAAAGTGTCAGGCACAGAGGAGTAGATATACACACATATACACATAATACTTTGTCTTAAAATATTTCAAGTGACATTCATATAGTGTTTGAGTCTTTATTAATACATTATCCGAATCTACAATTATTCGTACATTATTACTTCAGCAATTGTATTGTAAAACGTGCATGAACGTAAACTAGCAGAGTACAGGGAAGCACATAAGTATTGTAAAACGTGCATGAACGTAAACTAGCAGAGTACAGGGAAGCACATAAGTATTGTGAAGTCCAGGTTTCCACTTCCGGTAAAAGGGCTGTTTTTAAAAAAAAATATGAGAAAGCCTTGTGTAGTTATTAATTTAAGCGATCGTTTTTTCTCAAGAAGTATCGCCTTATAATCCCACTAGCGATATTGTCTTTATAAAGCAAATTTGTTTTCGGATACCCCTTGGGATTATCACTTGAAACTACGGAGTTACGTGTTATGAGTGGTACTTTGTACAGGTGGTGTACGGCTTATATTAGAGGGACTTAGTACAAATTGTGTAACACGAGTACAATGAAGTCATTTCTCTACTCTTCTGAGCACTTTTAAGATTATGTGGGCAAATAAACTTCAATTCTACACAAGACTACAAATCAATAACAATTCAATAACAAATCAATAAAATCAGTTCAGTCGTCTCTATAGCTTATATAACCTGACACTATATTACCGGATATTGTCAAATAATTTTGGTCAGGAAAACAACTTTAGAATTGATTTTTCTTTCTCTTTTATACATTTCCTTTGTTCATTCAGAAGAACAACTTTGAATGCATACAATAAATACACTTCATTATCTGTCGTCAATGTAACTGCTACATAAAAAATAATACTTATAAAATATCGGAATAAAAGGTAGATGTTAACACTTTGCAAAAAAAAATATAATAGTGAAATAGCGAGATGCACACATTTTATGTCCCAAAAAAAGAGCAGTCATCGAACGATTTGTTATCTGTGACCAGGAAACAAGCCAACATCAGAACTGATAGACATCGGCAGGGAATTAGACGTTGCCAAGAGAGATGATCGAATACAAATGTTGTTTAAGGTCATGGTGATGTAAGTTTAGGAAAGTCCTCAGCGTGTTTGTAAGAGTACATTTTCAATACACAGATTGGTAATATGTAACATTTAATTTATTTTTTTAAATAACAAAAGTGTGCCACTGAGTGTGTCGACATTTTGTAGCATCAAACCGGGACCGTTGGTAGTAAAGGCATCTGTGCAGAAAGTAAACCAGGTTTCATTCGTTACGTTTTCTATTATAGCCGTTGTTTTCGTTGGTCACTGCTTATATACTTGAAGTCACATGCTAAAAAAATAGGTAAGGCTGACATACGAAATGCACGGAAATAATTAAAAAATCAGCCTTTAAGGTTGTTTACTTTCTGTAGACAGGCATTTACTGAAGTATAAAAATTATAATTTATGTCGCATTCCGAGTTACCACAACTATGAGAGATCTCGTATTTGTTCATTATATATATATATATATATATATATATATATATATATATATATATATATATATATATATATATATATATATATATATATATATATTGATGTTATGTAAATATGTGTAGAGAACACACATGGATCGTTATAAGAGACCAATGCAACCAAGTAAATATAAACACAAGGATGCGTATAAACCTCCAATGCAACCAAATGAACATAAAGCTAAGATATGACAACATATAACAAACTCGCTATATACGGGTATACTAAATTAACAATAAGAATTGTCTTTATATAATAGTATCACATCAAAAACAGACAGTCCGCATCTTTTGGATACCTAGCTATAAGAGGAAAGATGGAACACATCGTGAGAACAAGAAATTTGAAGAACAATTGGGGTAGAAGAAATCCAAGAGAGATATGCTGAACAATCTGGCATTTTGGCGTGGGAAAACATCGGAATTGATTGACATTACATGATACAGAAAATTATCCAACATTCATGATAACCAACGACACACGGCTTCGACCATAGTATGATAATGAATTGTAAAAGCTACAGTAAAAATACAATTACAAACAAGTTAACTCACGTAGCAATGTTTGTTTTCATCAGGCAGTTCTGGCTAGCAGTGGTACGCGCATCATCTTCCATTTCTTCAAGACTAGCCTCTGAATTTGTCTCATCTAGAGATGTGTCATAAGGAGAGTCACTGTATAACTGCTGAGTGGGACATGGTGATCCGAAGATTTCTCTCCATCCAGAGCACTGATTCCATTTTCCAAGTTGCTCCTCCCTTGTTGTTGTTTGGATGATGAGTCAGCAGATATTCCTGCGTAATGAACACATAAACCTTCATTATGATACCGGAAGAAGCAGGATTATTTTCATAGAACTGTGGGACATACAGAGTGGAAGTGAGGACTACGTTATGTAGAGGACATGTGAATAGAAAACACACTCTGTGATTATGTTATTTGCAATGTTATTAAAACATCAAACAAATTCACCGATGGGTTCACCGGAATATTTCTGTACTTAAATAATCCTAGATCAATAATGTTATTAGACTTTTTATGTGAAATTTCATTGGCAACCTTCTGGTAATCTTGGGCAGTCATAACCGTTTCTACATTAACAATAACGTTACAATAACGACGACGAGTTATAGAGACTTGATTTGTTCCCGGTTCACTCCGGCACTCCAAACCGAGTACCACTGGAATTATGCCGTGACCATCCACCACGTAAAACATATTGACTATTAGGAAAACAATCCTTCTTAATGACTTATTTGACTATTTCCGTGATTTTCATTGGTCACTATGATTTTAATTTGTGTCACATCACCATAATAATCATCAAGTGCCGTCTCCGCAACGAAGGTTGGTTGCAAAAAACCCTCTAAGATCCCCTTCTCTTGTTTTGGGGGTTCACTCAGCTTGACTGTAACCTGTCCATCTTGTGATGTTACTCCTCCACTTGTATCTCTGCCTACCTCTTGCTCGCTTCCCTTTGACTATACCCTCAAGTAAGGTCTTCAATAAGGTGTCATGTCTTTTAATGTGTCCAAAATATTTTATTTGCCTGATCTTTATTTCTCTTAGTAATTCTTTCTTCATATTAAGTGATTTTAGATTTTAGTTTTCTTCTCTTTCCATGATGTTCTCCATATTCTTCTATATACCCACATCTCAAAGGCATCAATTCTGTCTTCGAATTGTTTGTTTAGTGTCCATGTTTTTAAGCCATACATTAATATGTAGTATTTTATAATTCTCATTTTCAACTAGTTTGTAATTTGTTTAGATGTTACTATTTTCCGAATGTCATTGAAAGTACTTTTAGCCATTACTATTCTCCTTTTAACTTCTGTTTCACATCTGCCATCATTTGTGATTATGTGTCCAAGATATTGATAATGTTTTATTTGTTGTGTCACAGCAAATGATAATCAAGGGAATAATCAAATGATAATCAAGGAAATAATCAAATGAGTCACTTTAGAAGGCTTGTTTTCTGTTTGTTTGTTAAATGTGGATAAAGCCTCTTTCCTAGGCACGCCCCTTTTAAATTAATACATGAGTTGGTTATATCAGGCCGTAGAGCCGAGAGTCACAAGTACACGGTCTTATGGACACATTGGAATTATACTTCAATAGTGATGCAATTTGACTTTGCAATGAAAGTCACTGGAAAAGTCAATTTTAATTTTGAGGGATGAAACCAACAAATTCATTAGCAATGTAGAAATGACGAGGGGCTGGCTCCAATCAACCACTGTCATGTGGTAGGTATGCTGCCTACTCGTATCACATTCTTTGATCTTGAGGACATCAACCAAGCATATGTATCTTCTTGAGCAATGTTTCTTACAACTGAAATTTCTATGCAAACAAGTCACAGTCATTAAAACATTTGCATTTGCATTGCCTATAGATCAATAAGATCGCGAACTCAAACAAGTTCTTCTCTAAAACAGCAATGTCCGTAAATTTGTATCAGATATTCAGATATTCAGGACTCTGCGTGCTGAAGCTTCCAATGTGGTACCCCTACGACCCTGAAGGGTTATGGGTTTTATTGATTGATTGATTGATCAGATATTCAGAACAGCTCAAGATTATCCTAGATAAGTGACGTTATATGAGATTTTATGTGCTTTCATTGGCTGACGATAGATAATAACCAATGTAAAGTGACCAATGAACTGTGATGTCAAAACGTATGAATGGTTCAGGAAGTACGGCTATACCGGCGGATGACTTTAGGATGTAATCTGTAAGAGTCCCTTAAGTTTCTGTGCATAGAGGACGTCAACAGTTAGGAAGGAGGAATCCTGATAAAGTTAGATAGTTGTTGACAAGAGGCAGGGAGATGGGGATGACAAAAGTTAATGTCGACAATATTGTTTTATACACCAATTAAATTATTTAAATTTTAAAAAAAACTGTATATAAAATGTGAAATAACTATTTTGTAGTTCCTTTTTCTTATAACAATTTTTTTATATCATTAGTCCATCGGAGACGATGTTGACACTTTCAGACTAGTGTTGTTTCATCTCTCTAGTATGTGTGTTCGTCCATCGGAGGCGATGCTGACAACACTTTCAGACTAGTGTTGTTTCATCTCTCTAGTATGTGTGGTCGCCCATCGGAGGCGATGTTGACAACACTTTCAGACTAGTGTTGTTTCATCTCTCTAGTATGTGTGGTCGTCCATCGGAGGCGATGCTGACAACACTTTCAGACTAGTGTTGTTTCATCTCTCTAGTATGTGTGGTCGTCCATCGGAGGCGATGCTGACAACACACTCAGACTAGTGTTGTTTCATCTCTATAGTATGTGTGGAGATGACTGAAAATTCCAATCTTGGTATAGAATATCATGCCACATGTGGGACACGTAAGATTATAATTGAACGCGTTTGTGATTGTTGTTCTGTTCTTTCGAGCAGAGCGTTCTGTCTGTGTCTCCAAGATTTGATGTCTCTCGTCGATGGTGGTGCTGCGCGAAACCAGGCGATTTTGAACGACAGACTTTCAGGATGGATAACTTTTGGTGTCCATGTTGAAGTTTTTTATGTACACTTTGAGAGATGGAGAAGATCTTTAGGGACACTTTGATTTCCATAAAAGAGCTCACCGTACATCATTTGTTTTGGGAGGTCTTTGTCAGTCATGCCAACATGTCCAGCAAATCCTTGCTGACCTTCTTCAGTATTGCATGAATGCTTGGGACATTGCCTCTAGTGAGGACTTCACTATCAACAAAACAAAATTCTGTGAGTAGTGTTTCTTTTTTGACATATTGAAGCAGAATCCTAAATTCTTGACCATTAGTAAACGGAAGCGGGGGGGGGGGGCAGATAGGGGGAGGGGGGAATTAAATGTATGGACATAACGTATGGACACCTTCTAATAGCTTACTTTTTTATGTAAGTACATGTTATTGTTAACCAAGTAAAATGTTCTGAATGTAGTTGATTTCTAATGTTTAGACATTCATGTAACATAATGTTTAGACAATCATGTAATATAATGTTTAGACAATCATGTAACATTGTTAATGTCATAAACTTCTCCCACCATTACCTAGACCAGTGATTCTCAACCACTTTGTTCGTGACCCCTTTTTAGATAAGGTATTTTTCGTGTTCCCCTGGTGTTTAGATAGGGATTGAAGGTCATTAAATTGTCACTGATCATTATCGTTTTATTAAGGTATATAGATATATATCTCGTTATTTATCGTTCGCATAGTTACCCTCATGTGACCCTTAGACTGGGACTATTCTGTGTCCTTCTAGACTGGTCTGTGGCCCCGTAGAAAGGTATGTGGCGCTCTACACTTGTCTCTCCCCCACCATCCTCAATTTCAAAATTATTTTCAGTAGCTCCTGTAAATCTCTGTGAACCCCAGAAAGTCACACGACCCAAGTTGAGAACTACTAATCTAGACTAGCTGTTTTTCATCAAGTGGCGCACAAATCACTAGAAGGTCAAGGTATTCTCATTTAAACTTTATTTTGAGAGTTTGAGATTTCTGTAGACATGACAGCAATGAAGATATTATTTTTGTATAGTTGTATGCATAGTAATATTATACATCCTATATAGTCCATGAATGCTTGAAGAAATCTGATGAGAGCAATAAGGGCAACATCTGAATTAGATTTGTCCTTTCTTCTGTTACTAATACTATAGGACAACCCGCCGATGATTTCTAGCGTACCATTTTCGAGAAATAAAAAATTAACGCTGTACAAATAAGTCTAAGTTTATGAGTAGTAGGAATAGCCTCCTGTCAACAATTATATCACACAAAGGTTGTTCCCCCCCCCCCAAACTAGATTTTTGGTTTATGATCGTTGTCTTTAGTATTTGTCTTGTATTTAACATTTATTTTCTCATAATAATCTGGTGTTATTTCTAAAACATCAGTGGTTACCATGCCTGTCTACGAAACATCCTGCATTTGGTCCTCCAAATAAAGAAGATTACTCACCTCTAATTTAGACAAATATCGGGAATAAAGCTGGACTGACCTCCGCGATCGAAGCTATCTGATAATATCTCAATAAGTCAATTATCTAAGAACATAAACCACGCAGTGTAAATATTCCTATCATACAGCATCGTTTCTGAATTTGTTTGCCTTAGCGGATCTCTTGAAACAAATTCTGTGTCTAGCGAACTTCGACTTAAATCTCTCTCTATCATTCTATATACATATATATATCCCGCTGCGTTTAAAATACATTGATTTGCATAATATTTAGTTGAATGTTAATTCAACATTGAATTAATTGAACCTTGAATCGAAACAAATTTGGTTAGTAAAATTGGTTTCAAACAATTTAATAATTTATTTTTAGATATTAATTCTTGTTGACATAATCATTAACTTATTTTAATATTTTTGGTTACTACATTAAATGTCGATATATTTAGCGAGATAGTTTAAAACAGCCACTACCAATGTCTGTCAGTCAGTTCCTCTTTTGCCAAGTTTGGCACATAGTGTTGATGTCATAGTTCTCCATGCCTGTCGATCAGTTGCCAAGGATTGGAGGTCTTGTGCATTTATGCCTGTTGATTTTAGTTCATTCATAAAAGTTCTTCTGAGTGTTGATTTTGGTCTTCCCTGTTTTCTTTTTTCCCGTCTGGTGTCCACATGAAAACTTGTCGTGGAATTATATCTTCCTTCATTCTAAGTATGTGGCCGATGTATGTCCAGCGGCGTTTTCTGATGATGTTCGTCACATATTCTTGTTTTGCCTCCTCTCTTAATATGTCGTTTGATTTGAAGTATTTCCAATTAATATTTGTTAATGTCTGTGTGATTTGTAAATTTGAGGAACGCATGTGTAATAAAAGTACTGTTTGTTAAGAAACATATACCGCATATAGTAAATATGATGATATTAAATCTATAATAATTATTTGTTTCTTGTGAGGATGATCTGGAAATAAATAATTCTTTACCTATATATCCAATGAACTGTTTCCTTTTCTACACTCAATATTTCAAACAAATCATACATCGAATCCTTAAATTGCACAAATTAAATGTTGTTAGCAAACTCTCAATTAGAATATATCCAATAGGATAACGAGTGACGCAGTGAAACTGGACGCAAATACAGATCTACTTATGTTTGTTTTTATAATAATGTTGTTCTTTTAAGAATCCACTGTGATCGTATGTTAGTGGCAACATGTTTTCCTTGCTATGTGAAATCATAGAAACCAGCAAGATTTCTTCACGTAATGTGGCGTCATTAATTACGTAATTTACCGGGGATAAAAGAGGAGATAACTGAAATACCGCGAAATTTCTGCCGTGCTCATACAAACGTAAATAATACAGGCATTGTGTATTGGATAATGTAAAACATGGATTCAGAAACATCAAGTAAAATTGTGATATCAACATGTCCGACATGTTAAGTGTACTAGAGATATCAACATGACCAGAATGTTGAATGTACTATAAACATGTTAAGTGTACTAGAATGTGATATCAACATGTCCAGAATGTTGAATGTACTAGAATAACAATTGTAAAATTAGATACAAAATTTGCTTTCAACACATACTTGTATCATTAGCTTATTAATCACCTTTCTAGCGGAATCAATTTCTTCCCTTCGTAGAGCCCAGTTTGAGAAACGATGACCTACAGGGATGTTTTGTTTTCATCTCAGATCTGTGTAGCACTCAAGTATTCTTTTTATTTATTTCCTTAAATATTATGCTACATTGACTATTATTTATTTTCCAAACATCTCTATTTTCCAGTGTGGTGTTTTCTCTGTATTTGTTATTCACGACTCCCAACTGACATTGCTAATTATTCCAAGTTATTTAAATTACTGAATGGATTCCAGCAACTTCCCGATTTATGTTTCAAGCACGTTTTTGATCGAGGTCTTGTTCTTCTTTATTTCTTCGGTAACACATTCTTGTGAAATATGTTTTTACTTTGTCGTGGGATTGCCATAATATGTCTTCCTGCCATTCATAGCTTTGATGTATTCTTTCTTTTAGACCTTGCAATATTACTCGTACTTCTCTTCAATGCGGTAGCATGCTCTAGATTATTATATGTACACATCTCTTCAATGCGGTAGCATGCTAAAAAATTATTTTATGTACACACGCTAATGTGTTATCGAGCTGGAAAGTGGAACAAAGAACAGTGACAATATTACATGCCAATAATTTTGTTAAGTGATGACGGCGGCGTTTCTGGGGGGAAGGGAATGGATGTCTAATTCCACAGAGTCACAGTAACCAAGAAGCCACTCTTAAGACGGATGTGTCAGGCCGAATGACGCAGATATTACAGCCAAACTGTATATTATATTACAAGGTATTCCGTTCTCTGGACTACATCCTGCTAATCTGCTGGAGTTTGAGATTGAACCCAGAAGATGATATGTTCAGCTGTATGTACTCCAATCATCTAGCGTCATTGATCTTCAAATTCTATCTCTTCAAAATATAACAAGAGTTAAATGAATGGAAAAGAAGAAAAAAAACCGCCTTAAATGTATTCATTACAAATTGATTCATTACAAATGTATTCATTACAAATTTATTCATTACAAATTGATTCATTATAAATTTATTCATTACAAATTTATTCATTACAGATATTTGTCAAAATTATTTGATTTCAGAGTTTATATGATACAAATCAGTTGTTCCCAGCATGAGCGTGAGAAACAAGGTTATGCTGAAGTGTGTGTGTGTGTGTGTGTGTGTGGGGGGGGGGGGGGGGGGTTATGCATGTTGGAAAATTGAAAAATTGACAATTATTTTTTTTTGGGGGGGGGGAGAAGCACGATCTGAGAAAGACACAGAAAGGCATATCTATCTAACTGATGTGTCCTTTAATAAACGCTGTCCACATCGCCACATTGTTCGCTTCTCGGTTTTGTGCAAGCTGTTCAGCCACTACCAGTATCGTGTTTAGAATTGTTCCATATGATATGTCCATCGTAGTCTTAATCGGCCTCTTGTTCTGTTTCCTGGGCACCCCCCACAACCACAAAAAATTAATTAAATCTTTCTAAACCATTCTCTTTTTTATATGTAAAAATATGTATGCTTGCGTGTTTTGATAGTTTTGAGAAGCCATTCTTCTTCTATGTTCAGGTCTTTGCGGACGTCTGCATTGGTTTGTCTTTCTGTCCATGATCATCTTATAGTCATTACGTAGAACACAAGTTTGTTCTATATTTACTTGGCGACTACTAAAGGACTATCATTATCAGACTACGGCAAGCCCGTGTGTTGTCGGGCCCGAAAGGGGACCAAAGAATAGCAACACTGTTTACCTTCCATGCATGTCATATGAGGCGACTAAGGAGGTTATGGGATGGGGTTGGCTGTCCCATGCCATATAGGGTAAGTGACCCAAAGCCATGCTGAAGTCGGATGTGTCAGGCCGAAAGGCACAGATATCGCAGCAATGCTGTAAACCATGACACACCGCATTCCGGACAACATCCTGCTGATCTACAGAAGTTTGAGAACGAACACAGAAGAAGAAGAAGAAGAAGACTACGGGATGTAAACACGAAAAAATACAAATATCAGTACACAAGACATTTTCAACATACCACATAGTCTGATAGTGATAATCTGTTAGTCCCTGTCAAGTTAATCTACTAATACTTGTGTTCTACGTAAGTACTATTGTTATACAGTTTTACAGCAGTATTACCTCTTAATGATATTCTGATGACTTTTCCATACAATTTCATTTCAATTACACAGAAAGGTATTTATCTAAAATAATAAATAATATTAATCTATGAAGAAAGCTGTTTTATTTCCTGAGGAGAGAGTGAAAGATGTTTCAAGGGAGAAAACATGATATGATAGAGGGACAAGGACAAGAGAAAAGTTGAAAAACATTGATATAAACGATATGTAAGCCTACCTGCAGCTGAATTAGAAACATCGTGAAGATTGAATGAACCTCGTTGATTAATTCTTACATTCAGCCTATCCAGTTTCTCTGTATATTCGAATGCACGTGCTCTTTCCTTCTTTGCTCTTCTTCTTTCTTTCTCCAATCTGGCTTGTTCCTTATTGACATATCATCCAAATTAATTGTAATTATAAGTTGGAGAAAAATGATGATGTGAGAGCATGCACAAATTATATAGAACGTGAGTGAGAATAAATAAAATGTAAATACACCCAATCGACGTTTCCACCATAACGTCTTTATCAAGATAAGAGCACACACAAAGACAAACATTTCAATTTAATTGTGTTAAAACAATTTGAAATGTCTTTTCGGGACGGGGGAAGTATATTATGTCGTAGTATACCCAAGTGGTATATGATTCAGTCTCGCTTGCACATGCGAATTTACTAAAATCTGAATCTATATCGGAGAACCCTGGTGATTATTGTTTAATTAAAGCTACAGATGTATGGAGTTTTATATATGTGGTACTCTCGCCAATCGGCTTGTCTCTTCACTGAGAAGGAACAAGAACATATGGGGTAACCAGAATATAATCCTCTACACCTTTTCAGTCTTTTTCTAATTGTTTTTTTTTGGAGGGGGGGGGGAGGAAGTGGTCTTTACCATGATAATGATATTATGGTCGAAACGTTGATTGTGTGAGTTTGTTTTATTCGTAAAACTGAATCGTAACCATTCTTTAAATAATTGTATCTAGCAAATGTTATGTCATGTTACTGCAATATTTGTTTCCTTATGTGTATTAACACACTAGAATTATCGAGAATGCCTAGAATTTCTTATCCCAATAAGGAGAAATTCCTAAGAGTTTCCTCGAGATAAATGGCGTACAACACATTTGTACACGGAATTTACTCTAGAAAACAAGCATATACCGGAAAAGCAGACACTCTTACACGATATATCAAATAAAAAAAAGACATCAGAATGTCTTGAAAAACGTAAATAAATATCAAAGGTATACAATGAAATCTCTTTCACGATGATATACGTAGAAAGAATAGCCCCACTATATCATAGCAGCAAGTGATATGTGGTTACTGGTTATTCTAAGAGAGAGAGAGAGAGAGAGAGAGAGAGAGAGGATATTCTGACTTCCTTCGAGTTATACTTCTCTATTTAGTTAGTTCTGCGTTTACTTGGTAACAGCACCGTGATACACAATCCTGCAACCCTTAACTAGAAATCATAATCACAACATGCGACCTTTTCTGGATGTTTCCATAGAAGACTAGTTTTGTGTCCTGGAACTACCAGATAAAGAAACATTGGCATAGAAGACTAGTTTTGTGTCCTTGAACTACCAGATAAAGAAACATTGGCATAGAAGACTAGAAGACTAGTTTTGTGTCCTGGAACTACCTGATAAAGAAACATTGGCATAGAAGACTATTCTCTATTGTCATAGAAGACTAGTTTTGTGTCCTGGAACTACCAGATAAAGAAACATTGGCATAGAAGACTAGTTTTGTGTCCTGGAACTACCAGATAAAGAAACATTGCCATAGAAGACTAGTTTTGTGTCCTGGAACTACCAGATAAAGAAACATTGCCATAGAAGACTAGTTTTGTGTCCTGGAACTACCAGATAAAGAAACATTGGCATAGAAGACTAGTTTTGTGTCCTGGAACTACCAGATAAAGAAACATTGGCATAGAGGACTAGTTTTTTGTCCTGGAACTACCAGATAAAGAAACATTGGCATAGAAGACTAGTTTTGTGTCCTGGAACTACCAGATAAAGAAACATTGCCATAGAAGACTAGTTTTGTGTCCTGGAACTACCAGATAAAGAAACATTGGCATAGAGGACTAGTTTTGTGTCCTGGAACTACCATATAAAGAAACATTGTCATAGAAGACTAGTTTTGTGTCCTTGAACTACCATATAAAGAAACATTGTCATAGAAGACTAGTTTTGTGTCCTTGAACTACCAGATAAAGAAACATTGTCATAGAGGACTAGTTTTGTGTCCTTGAACTACCATATAAAGAAACATTGTCATAGAAGACTAGTTTTGTGTCCTGGAACTACCATATAAAGAAACATTGTCATAGAAGACGAGTTTTGTGTCCTGGAACTACCAGATAAAGAAACATTGGCATAGATGACTAGTTGTGTGTCCTGGAACTACCAGATAAAGAAACATTGTCATAGAAGACTAGTTTTGTGTCCTGGAACTACCAGATAAAGAAACATTGGCATAGAGGACTAGTTTTGTGTCCTGGAACTACCAGATAAAGAAACATTGTCATAGAAGACTAGTTTTGTGTCCTGGAACTACCAGATAAAGAAACATTGGCATAGAGGACTAGTTTTGTGTCCTGGAACTACCAGATAAAGAAACATTGTCATAGAAGACTAGTTTTGTGTCCTCGAACTACGGATACGCAATCATTACCTTGAATGTAAAACTTGTACCTAAAACTTGGTCACATCCCATGTGTTACAATGATACTTAAAATCCGTGCTGAATTCGGATGTATCAGGCCGAAAGGCGCATATATTACAGGTAGGCTGTAAAACCAGAGCACAGCGCATTACATCCTGTTAATCTACAGGAGTTTGAGGAAGAACACAGAAGAAGAAGATGCCTACAATTACAAATACTTTTCTGTGATTACTGTATGCTTTCTCGTGATATAATGCCAGGGAGGAAACTTGTAGCTGATAAAGTTGACTTGTGTGTGATAATGTTCCACTTGAATGTGATAAAGCTCCCTAGTGTGTATAATAAAATTCACTTGTGTGTGATAAAGTTCATTTGTGTATGATACAGTTCATTTGTTACTAATAAAGTTCACCTGTATCTGATAAAGTTCGCTTGTGTGTGCTAAAGTTCATTTTTTGTTGATAAAGTTTACATGTGTGTGATAAAGTTCGCTTGTGTGCGATAAAGTTCGCTTGTGTGTGATAAAGTTCGCGTGTATGTGTTAAAGTTCGCTTGTGTGTCATAAAGTTCGCTTGTGTGTAATAAAGTTCATTTTTAATTGATAAAGTTTACATGTGTGTGATAAAGTTTACATGTGTGTGATAAAGTTTACATGTGTGTGATGAAGTTTACATGTGTGTGATAAAGTTCGAATGTGTGTGATAAAGTTCGCTTGTGTGTGATAAAGTTCGCTTGTGTGTGATAAAGTTCGCTTGTGTGTGATAAAGTTCGCTTGTGTGTGATAAAGTTCGCTTGTGTGAGTTCATTTTTTTGTTGATAAAGTTTACATCTGTGTGATAAAGTTAGTTCACTTGTTGTGAGAAAGTTCACTTGTATCTGATAAAGATCAATTATGTGTGATGAAGTTCACTTTTTGTGTGATGAAGTTCACTTTTGTGTGATAAAGTTCACTTTTGCGTGATAACGTTCACTTATGTGTGATGAATACCGCATGCTCTTCCCGTTACCACGATGTGTACAACGGCGGATTTCACAATTTACCGTTTGACATGAAAAGAAGCTAGTCGTTTACAAACAGTCGAACTCTGGACCTCACAGTTGTTAGACTAACAGACTGACCTATCGACAATCTGCCACACTCTAAAAATAAATGCATAAATCACAACCAAATTATGGTTTCTTACAACACTCGGTCTTTCTCTCGTTGAAAACTGGCATACAAATGTAAGATGTGGTTAATAAGTCTGGCAGACGCTCAAATAAGAACGCTAAACAGTAGAAAATAAATACGACATATGAAGATTCCCGATACATCAAATCTGTTTGTTAGGTCTTTATTGTATGTATCGTATAAACCAGTGTTTCCCAACATGGAGTGCACGCCCCCCCAGGGTGGGGGGCAATTTGATTGTTCAGGGGGGGGGGGGAATTCGAGATTATATGTTTGGAAATAGTTCAATTTAATTTTTAATATAAAAGTATGTATATGTTAAATTGGAAGTGGGGAGGGCATCAGCACTTTAGAAAGACTTAGATGGGGCGTGGTAAAAAAAAAAAGGGTGAGAAGCACAGGTATACATGAACAACGTTTCCAATATACCAAAGACGCTTCGATAGGTTGTTATTTTTCTCGTCCGATGTTTGAAAAAAATACGATTATAAATAAATATATGCGAACAAGGTTAAACGGTTGTTTTACAATAAATAAATAATTATTTAATACCGTTTTGTTTTGATTTGTAGGGTAGGATAGGAGAATTTAAGCTGTAAGGGATAGTAACTCAGGGTGAATGGCAGCTACTTTCTCTTCTGATGAAAGCCTGGGTTGTACTTGGTTAAGCCACATCATTATAACTCAGATATTCTTCTTCTTCTTCAACATTCATTGTCAAATTCCCGCTGAATTTCTCTTGTAGCAGGACAATGGCCCTACCAGATATTCAGCAGGATGTAGTCCAGATAATTAATGCGTTGTGTCGCCGTTTTATTTGCACCAATGGCCCGACACATCCGTCTTCGGCGGTAACTCAGGTATGACTCCTCGCGTCTGGATGTGTACGTCAGTGCCACCCACCTTCAGTAAACAAGTTTGAGTTGATGGCTTTTGTTTGTTAAATGCTGGATTCGACCAGGTCATCTCGGGATGCCTACTCACATCGCTTTCAACCTAAGTCATAAAAAGAACTATGTTGGTTATATCATGGCTCTGGGTACGGTCGGGGAACTGACAAAAAGCAATTGAACCGTGGAGAAAATGTCGAAAAGGCTGTCGAAAGTTGCTGAAGCCTGCTTGTAATCCTGGGATGAACTGCAGGTGAGAAAAGTCGATTCTCTCTTGGAAGTTTCCAAGTCCACAGCAGGTTCCCACCGCAGTTAGAGATCATGTGATCCTCGCTATTTTTGCGATGGCTAAACTACATATACATTTTAATTTGGGAGCTTTCCACCACAGTACACATGGCCGCCGGTCGAGAAGGCGAAGGATCGAATTGTTCGAATTGCTTCAAAGGCTGTAATCTGGACAGCATAGTATCTGATCGAGAGAGAAATACGGATATATTTGGAAGCGGCCAAAACCATTCAGAAGCAATGGCGAACTACTGAATGTAACTATGACAGAAAATTATGATAACATAGAAGAAGGAAGAATCGCTGAAGATAAGCAAGAGTTTCAATATGTATTGACATCACGTCCAGGATATATTGTGATGACTGCTACAAGATGTACAGTATATGCAATCTGATGATATCCAATGTGGGGATGTGGTTGTTCAAGTACGGAAAACATGTTTACTTGAGTTCCAAGGCGAATCGGTGCCGCTAGAACAAACCTCCTTCAATTCCCGTTAGCCTTAAGAATTATTTTCATTTATCCTCAAGTTTTCTACTTGAATTTCCTTCTAACAAGACAAGCATTGCAATCTGCAACTTACCTTCTGACAAGACAGGTATTGCAACCTGCTAACTTACCTTCTAACAAGACAGGTATTGCAACCTGCAAAAATACCTTCTAACAAGACAGGTATTGCAACATGCAAACTTACCTTCTAACAAGACAGGTATTGCACCTTGAAAACTTACCTTCTAACAAGACTAGTATTGCATCTTGCAATCTTACCTTTTAACATGACAGCTATTGGAACCTGTAAGCTTACTTTCTAAGAAGACAGCTATTTCAACCTACAAACTTAACTTCCGTGACTAATCTTCTTGACTATTGATTGGACACCAGTAACATGACACACTGGATATTTACATAAGTGCTTCGTTCTTCTCTCCTGCAGCCATTCAAGAATGTGCAAACTCAAAGTCCCAGTCAGATTTTTATAGAAATATCTTCGAATCTTTCCAGAATGGAAAGAATTTCTGACAACTCTAGTCACCCCATTTATGTCATTATTCGTATGTGCATGTTATCATTTGTCTCTATTCGTATGTGCATGTTATCATTTATGTCATTATTCGTATGTGCATTTTTTCATTTCTGTCATTCTCTAAATGTGCATGTTATCACCTCCGGTGCTGTCTTTTTCAATCCGTAGTAAATCAATGGATATGATTATTTAGTAGGCTCTATTCTCAGTACTGTGCCATCAACCATCGCATTGCCCTCCAATCAGTCTGCTCTGTTGTTGCCGCAGACCACTTAATGACTAGCGCAGTATATCCATGTCAAACTTTCGACAACCGATTTGTTCAGTAACGTGACCCCTTCCTTTCTTAACATCCACTTTTATATTTTACGCAACATTGCTTTGGGAGTCAGAGAGTTATTAACGTTTGAGTTGACATTTCATTCGCAACCTACATTTTAACCACTATTGTCAGTAGTAGAAAATCGTAAAATCAAGATTTGAGAATAGTGGATGCCGGTCACGCACCGAAACGAAATTCAACTCAAATACAATAAAACCCATACAATTAAAGAGTATATTTATTGCGCACATTACAAAGCAATTATAACAATATAAGTACCAAAAGAGTCTTATATAAATGAGATTTTCATTCCAAAATGGTACTCAGTTTGAAGTCTAACGCTAACATCAACTATCAGAAGATAATATCGTTACAATAGAAATATCAAATCTAGGCAGAATGCTCGAAGTAAGGAGTAATGTATGAGATATGCTCCAATCAAACCCGTACAAGTGACGTTATTGCAAGATTATGAAATATACATCAGCAGCAGTTGTGTTATAATTAAGTAACGGAATTATTAGGGAACATTTGTGCACCAGAAGTCATCATAGACATTCAAACATGCATCCCGCTGTCTGGGTAGAAACTGAATTCAAACATGTATTCCACTGTCTGGGTAGAAACTGAATTCAAACATGTATTCCACTGTCTGGGTAGAAACTGAATTCAAACATGCATCCCACTGTCTACGTAGATAGTGAATTCAAACATGCATCCCACTGTCTGGGTAGATAGTGAATTCTATTGTAGAAGGACTTCGTTTCCCATTTGAACCATTTGGTCACCAGAGCCATGACATCTTCGTCAGAGTGGAATCGTCGTTCCTTTATAACTTTCTTTAATTTCTTTAAGGGTCCAAATAAATAGAGTCACATGGCGATAGATAAGGTTGGTAGGCTGGATATGGCAGAACTTTCCATCGTTTCCTCCACAACTTTCGCAGCATGCGTGCGAGCATTGTCGTGCGTTAGAATGACACCCTTCGACAGCATGCCCGATCGTTTATTCTTGATGGCTGTGTGTAGTTTGTCAGTGTGTTCTTGTAGCCGAAAGCACTGACCGACACACTACTTGATGGCTGCATGCAGCTTATCTACTGTGTTATTGATGCCAATAGCATTGATGTTCAGACAACTTGATGGCTGTATCTAGTTTATCAGTGTGTTCTTGTAGCCGAAAGCACTGCTGCATGCAGCTTATCTACTGTGTTCTTATTTCCAATAGCATTGATGTTCATACTTGGTTCTTTAAAGAACGCTAGCAAGAGTTCATCTTTGTCAAAAAATAAAGCAGTAAAACATAACCTTTCCTTCAGAAACATTTAATTATACGTTGTTTTTTTTTTGTGATCCAGGATGTTTCAAATGCATGCTTGACCTCAAAGTGGTGACACCACAATTCGTCGCCTGCCACCATAGACAGAAATGCATCATCATCTGGACGGTAGCGCTGCAAATGGTCCAAATTCCTCCCCATTTTTTCTTCTTTATGATGTTCAGTCAATAACTTTGGTACCCACTAGGACACCAATTTCGACACTTTAGTTTCTTCCCAAAAAATCATTGGTCTGTTCCTAATGTTCCTAATGTTCCTAATGTTCCTAATGTTCCTAATGTTCCTAATGTTCCTAATGTTCCTAATGTTCCTAATGTTCCTAATGCCACAGATAATTCATTAGCTAGCGAACGTAAACTCCGGTTGAGTGTCTTACGTATTGCTGTATACATTTGGCGATGGTTTCTTCTTCTGTCACAACAGCAAGTGCCTGAGCCGATCGAGTTCATTTGTTACCCATCGCCCATCCGGGATTATTTTTCCCAAGCCTTTACTGTTGTCTTGGAAAAACATTTTCTACCTCAGACCACCTGTATTCTTTGATGAATGTCTGTTAGTCGACATCCTTTCGCTGTAAGAAACTGAATCACTACTTCTTAGTTTAATTTAGTCACATTTGTTATCACACCAGACATGTTGTCGGCAGCCTGCACAGAACACTAAACATACGAAGAGAGTGACCACGTGACCATGTGTACTTATGATATCAGTGACGACGGCTTCATACTCCTCTGTTGTCATAAACGACGCAACACAGACGAATATTTCATGTGAATACGCCTCATATCATCGAGAATAAGAGAATCAAATGGGGATGGGGTTCATTACGGGATAATGTGTCCACACATATTCCAACGTTTTCTTATTATGATTAATTTCATACAGCTGTCGTAACGTGGAGATAGAAAAACACATAGCGTCTGCTATCGCTCATTCGATCTGCGCGAAACACACTGAGAACCCAACCCCCTTCCTCCCCGTGTCTTCCAGGGGATGGAGAAAAAAAAGGGGGGGGGGCTCTCAGTGCTTTGCGCGCAGATTAATGGATGTTGGGTTGTATGCGCCTTTAGAAAAAGGTCGTTTCGCTAAATAATGTATGTTTTTTTCCGTTAAAAGCCTCGACTTTTAAAGTAAAATTCCAGTTAATACCTGGAACGGCTTATATAAATCAATACTAGATTTCTTGTAAATGTTCAGAAAATGATAGAAATGGGAGTGACAAGAGAGGAAACTGAGTCCTCTCTCGAATAATCCTAAGAACTCACAACAATCAACATTAGGAACTCCGAGTTTATATTATCTTAAATGGATGACTGTCTATCAAGAGATAATTTATGGAAATATCCCTATTGCCGTGATGCTGGTTTTTAGTCAAAAGCCATTACCATAAGTCATCAGAAGAACAATTGTTTCCGTCATGAAACTAGTAAAAGTATAGTAACCTATAACACTTATTTAGCCGTAGAAATGTGAGATATTAGCGATCTCACATTTCAGTGGCTCTGTAAATGAGGGCGGTAGCCATCTCCTCTCCCTCGCAGTTTTTACTTCCCGGATTAAGGCTGGGTCGATCTGGGAGCCGTTGCGATCTGAAAAACCACTCATATGCGAAGCCAGTGCGCTAACCAATGCGCTACGTGGCTCCCATGAAACTAGATTCTCTCTTGATAGCATCTTTAAAACGTGACGCTGTTTATATAATATTGATACAAATCAAACGAGCGATCACACAAAAGGTTAACCACATATAAAATAGATGCTATATAAATATAAGGCAAATACAAAGTCAGTTCTAGAGATCTATTTCTATCATGACAATGTAGTCATAAACATAGTTATGTGAAAACTATGTCAATATATAACTAAAGAGGTCGTTGTGGCTGGATTACCAGAATGGCTACCTCCACTATTTATATGGTATAAATCTCCAATATAATCAAACTTCCGGTAAAATGGCGTGCGTAAGAGTTGTGTTATTTCTGTGATCACACGTGGAAGTTTAGTTCGGTGTTTCATGACTATTCGCATGGAAAATGTGGTTTATTTCTGTATGTGTAAGAGAACTCGGTGTAGCCATGTGAATTTCCTGATACAACACTGAGACAAGATTATCAAACCGTCAGTGAGAACACAATGTCTCGTAGTAAAATGAAGAGTATTCTGGAGACGACTACTAGTAATATTAAACAACAAAGGAAACAAACAACATATTAAATTTGCTACAATCAACATCTGTGGATTAAAAAAATAAGAAAAAAGACCTGTTAGATTAAATGAAAAGAAGAAATATAAAAATACTAAGACTAGCAGACACGAGGATTAAAGACAGGGGATATAAAAAAAACTATATCAAAATTACACTTGTTTATACAGTGGAATTTACCCAGTTCGAAGAGCAAGGCATGGGGGTGGGCTTTTTTATAGACCCGACATACGCCAAGAACATAGTTCAGGTCACACATCAGAATCAACGATCTAAGTTGGTCACCATTACAATAGACCATATAAACACAACATTTATACAGGCATATGTCCCATGTAACACACCAAACAACGAAAACGAAAGAGATTAATTTTTTTGAGGATATAAACAGATTAATGAATAACAAAAGTAATGATGATGACCTATATATTTTAGAAGACTTTAACGCACATCTTGGCACAAATAGAGAAGGAGTAGAGGAATATAAAGGACCTTTCGGCGACACACAAAAAAAAACAAGATTAACGACAATGGTTATAAACTAATAGATACATGCATCCAGTACAACCTATTTATAACGAACACCTTCTTTAAACATAGACAGTCACAAGTATACACTTGGTATAAATGGAACAGCTTGGAATGCAAGAGCAAGATAGGCCTTTTACTCACAAAAAGAAACAATAGACAAATAATAACAGATGCATGAGTAATGCATAACATGTGTGCAGACACTGACCATAAGTCAGTAATAATAATAATCACAACAAACATGGCAAAAAATAGCAAATCAAGAATAGCATAAAGCAGCAAGGACAACAAACTATACAAAAATTAGAAGAACTAAGCATGCGCGAAAAATATTCAGGAAGTTAACAAAGAATTCGCAAAGTTACCATAAAAAACCCAGAACATAGAAGAAGAATGGAAGTATTTCAAAAATGATATCATAAAAACTGCATGAACATATGCGAATATAAAAACCATAAAAGCACGAAACCAAAAATAATAGCATGGTGGAAAGAAGAGGTAAAGAACGCAACGAAAGATGAAAAAACAAAAATACAAGAAATGGGCAACAAGCAAAACGTATGAATATTACTTAGTATACAAGACTGCAAAGATTAACACCAAGAAAATCATAAAATCTGCAAAAACTAAGTCATGGCAATAACACATAGAGATATACTTAACAAGGTTAGACATAACGCACCAAATATGTTCTAAATGAAAGTACAAAACATGAGAAGTAAAAAAAAACACGAACCAACAGAAATAATCAACGACGAACACGGCAGCAGCACACTACATATGCCTAAAAAAATCATGGAAATGTGGAAAAACTACTTTAATCAACTATTAAACCTAAAGGAAGGAAAAGTGATTATAACAATAAAAACAATAGAAGAAGACCTAGAACCATACATCCTAAAAGCCGAAATTGAACACGCAGTTAAACATGCACTAAACAGCAAAGCACCAGGAACAGACTGCACACCTATAGAATTAATAAAAATGCTAACGGGGCCTGGTATAAAGTGGCAACACAGACTGTTCAATGTGATATGAAAGACACAACAGGAGTGCAATACAGCGGTGATTGTTCCTGTCTGAAAGAAAAAAGGCAGTAAAAGGGACTGCACAAAGTACAAAGGCATATCACTCTTAAACCAGATAGGAAAAATCTTAAGCAAGATACTAAAGAGAAGGATGTGCGGATATATAGACCCACAGCTCAACAACACACAATTAGGCTTTCAGAAAAATAAAAGCTGTACAGACGCAATCTTCGCCCTCAAACAACTTTAAGAAAGAGCAACAGAACGTAACATAGACTTATATCTGACTTTCGTGGATCAAGAGAAAGCTTTTGATAGAATGGATATTGCAGAACTATGGATAACACTACAGACATACGGAGTCCCCCAACAACTGATAATCCTATGTCAGAGCATATACGTCAATAGTCAATGCACAGTAAGAACGAGTACATCGAATAATTTTCAAATTCACTAGGGAGTAAGACAGGGATGTGTACTTTCACCCTATTGTTCATAACATACATGAATCACATTTGCAAAGTAGCAAAGACAACGGAAGAAAACAATTTGAAGGATAGCTTATACGAATTGCTATTTGCAGACAACCAAGTACTAGTAGAATCATCAGAAGAGCAATTACAAAAACAAATAGACAGATTACCCCAAACATGCCAAACCTTTAACATGAAGATAAATATAGAAAAGAGCGAAGTAATGAAGATAGGAAGAACAGAAAAAACACCAACATATATATTGGAAACAACAGACTTAAACAAGTGACAGAATTCACACACCTAGGAAGCAATATAACAACAGATGACAGGAGCAGCATATAAATACACAATAGATGTAGTAAAGCATACCAAGCGCTATGACAAATGACAACAATCTTCAGAAACAGAAATGTAGATTTAAATACCAAAATAACACTTTTCAAAACAACTATTATACCAACGCTGTGTTATCAAAGCTAAACATGGACAACGACAGCACACGACAAACGTAAACGTGTGACAGCTGAAATGACATGCTTGCGCAGAATCATAGGAAAATAGCTAAGAGACAGTGAGAAATGAAGACATTAGACAAAGAACCGGTACCACTCCAATCGTGGAATATATTAAGACAACAGATCAAATGGTTTGCACACATCAGCAGACTACCATCAGACAGCATACCATTGCAAGCTATTATACACATATACAGTGAAGACATACCTAGAGGCCGACCACAAAAACGATGGACCACCGAAATAAAAGAGGCGACAAACTCCACAATATACTCAGCACAAACGTGGGCCATCTCCAGAAAAAACTCTTCTACCCCTGACACTGAACGGCAACAAAGGGTTTAGCGAAAAGATAAACACACTGGACTAAGCCCGTGGTTGAAAGACGTGTACCTCCCCATAAGATACATATTTTACCAAACCAAAAGTTATGTGAAAAATAGAAACGAACTTAATTTGATATTAGCTACTGAACTAACTGGGTGAAATGATTAATAGGTAAATTAGTGTCAAGATTTCATAACAAATATCTACAAGGTCAGTGTCTGTGAAGTATAATTTTATTTGGCTACAATATTTACGTTGAACATATTGCAATTACTTCCTGAATGGTCTGGGTGCACAACTAAAGTCATACCGAAGTCCGATTTGTCAGGGAAAGGCGCAGAATCGCAACTAAGCTGTAAACCATGACACAAAGCATTCCATTATCCGGACTACATTCTGCTTGATTCGTGATTAGAAACTGGCCTCACAGCACGTTGGACATTCCCATAAGTGCTACGACCTCTGTTCCAGCAGTCATCCGACTCGATGGTGTTTCGAGTCTAATGCCGTTGAAACAGACGTCGACATCAGGGCACAACCCTGGCCCTTGCGACAGGTTTCTTTGTTGTTCCGCCCGCCCACGCCGTTCCCGTAACTAGTTCAAGCACAACGTTGGCCTGTCGGAGCAACATGGTAACTGTTATCGAAGGTTACGACTACGGGAAACATAATATTCTGCTAATCTGTAGAAGCTAGAAAACGAGGACAGAAGAAGAAGAATCTTGCTCTTTGGCCATTTGTGACGCGCACTTCACTTTTAGTAATACCTTATTTGTGAAAAATGGGTAAAAGATGGCAAGAATCATCCCCGTTCTCACAACAGTTAAAACCTATTAGAAAAGATACATCTTATTTTTATGACTGTGAAGAATAATCTAAACAAAAAGTCTTCCAACCATGTCCATCTATTAAACAATTTTCATATTAAATTCTTACACCGGCGGGCATTCTCAATCCCAAGCTTGCGAGCAAGTGCTCTTGTAGTCACATTTAGTGCTTCTGTCATGCGAGTTAAAAAAAAAGTGCTCACGAGCACTAATAATCATGATTTCCATTTACAGTCCTAACTTGGTTGTACACAAATAAACAAATAGTGTCACTATCCAAGATGATAGTGCAAGGAAGGTAGAGGGCGTGTACAGTGCAATGAAGAAGTTAATTTGGCCAGTTTTCACGTTCACTTTTAATATCAATTTTCCTTTCATTTTCAAATTGTTTAAACACTGTATTTTTATAAATATTGTAAATATATTTCCAATTATATGTCATGGTGCTCGCACACACAATACGGCTCACCATATGACAAAATTGAGAATCCATGTCTTACAATTTTACGAAAAACCTACAAATTGTACAAATACAAACTGCGCGAACTATCAAATACTGAACAATTTCAACGCTGGATAGAAGTCGAAGAAGAGTATACATCCCGTGTACTAAAAAATGAATCCAAGTTTATATTCTAAATAATCCTGAGTAAACCAGGTTTGTTCACGCTTGGAATGCCCCCTGGCTCCATGTTTACTGATATGCACATAAACTGCTGCAACATTACAGGTAAACACCAGGCAATTGAAAACTTCTTGCATCTTAGGAGCCATGACACTCTAGTGTCAAGACAAGAAAGCAAGCACCTGTCAAGAAGGTCTATCTAGGTATGAGATATCCGTTCACATGTTCTTTCCTGTCAGACAGTGCAGGTGAGAAGATTCATCACATTCTTGAAGACGCAGCTACAAAACTGGTGGGTTCATACTCACCCCATGTTTCTGTTTGAACAGCGATTTCCAGCCTGCGAGTTGAGACCTCATAAGTAATGAATAAATATATAGTCAAATTCCGCTATAACAAATTAGTCCAGACCGACAAAATATGTATGCGATAATATAAATTCGCTTTATACAGTACAGATATAAAGAATAAATATAAATGGAAATTTGGAAAAGTGTTGCTAAATAGACAATTTAAAAAAAAAAAGAAAAATGATGCGCTATAGCGAGATGTCACTATCGTATATTGTGATTTTTTCCCCCGTATTATGTCAGTGAATATATCATAATTGTACTTTTTCCTCTTTTCTCATTGTACCTGTTTCACTTTTCTCTCTTCTTCTTATCCACTTTCCTTAATATAGACTTTTATTTTTCGTATCCTTCATCTGATTCCATTCATACTAAATGTGTGTTTTTATAAAGATCAGTTTTTTCCACTGTTTTCTGTCCTGATGAAGACTTTTAGTCGGAACGTCACCTGTTCTTCTGTTTATTATGTATGACATGTGCATAAATATTGGCACTATATTCTATTTTCAGTATTTTTTTTTCTACAGTGCGCTGTGTTGTCACAACCCTCGCCATTTCCAGACGGTCGGGATTTTCCCCGACACTGGCGACTTATCTCATTAGGAGTGAACAATTGCCTTCTTGGAATAAGGCGAATTTTATTAGCTAAATTCTGAGAATAAATGAAATCTGTTTAACTGATTGATTGGTTAATTGAAGATACCTATGTTCAAGACAAAATGTTTTGGAGAGTTGTATTACACACCGTATTTATGTATTAATGGAAAAAAGTAGAAGTATACGTTATTTTATTTGAATTCTTACAATGTCAAAAGAAGACAATAAAACATTTCCTCTCATTTATTACATGGTACATATTTTTCATTTATCCATTACATGATCCATTATCTCAGTGATCTACTAAATGGTGCATCATATCTCATTGATCTATTACATGAACCATTATCTCATTGATCTATTACATGATCCATTATCTCATTGATCTATTACATGATCCATTATCTCAGTGATCTACTAAATGGTGCATCATATCTCATTTATCTAATACATGATTCATTATCTAATTGATCTATTACAAGATCCATTATTTCATTGATCTATTACATGGTCCATTATCTCAGTGATCTACTACATGATCCATTATCTCATTGATCTATTACATGATCCATTATTTCAGTGATCTACTAAATGGTGCATCATATCGCAATGTTCTATTACATGGTCCATTATCTCATTGATCTATTACATGATACATTATCTCATTGATCTATTACATGATCCATTATCTCTTTGATCTATTACATGATCCATTATCTCAGTGATCTATTACATGGTCCATTATCTCATTGATCTATTACATGATCCATTATCTCATTGATCTATTACATGATCCATTATTTCAGTGATCTACTAAATGGTGCATCATATCGCAATGTTCTATTACATGGTCCATTATCTCAGTGATCTACTACATGATCCATTATCTCATCTCATTGATCTATTACATGATCCATTATTTCAGTGATCTACGAAATGGTGCATCATATCGCAATGTTCTATTACATGGTCCATTATCTCATTGATCTATTACATGATACATTATCTCATTGATCTATTACATGGTCCATTATCTCAGTTATCTATTACATGATCCATTATCTCTGTGATCCATTACATGATCCATTATCTCAGTGATCTATTACATGATCCATTATCTCAGTAATCTATTACATGATCCATTATCTCAGTGATCTATTATATGATCCATTATCTCAGTGATCTATTATATGATCCATTATCTCAGTGATCTATTACATGATCCATTATCTCAGTGATCTATTACATGATCCATTATCTCAGTGATCTATTATATGATCCATTATCTCAGTGATCTATTACATGATTCATTATCTCAGTGATCTACTATATGCCGCATAATATTACATGGATCTATATTACATAGTGTAATATATCCCATGGATATACTACCTGGTTCGCACGGTCCCAAAGATAAATCACCTTTTATTATATAGTCCCATGCTACGTAACACAATGTACAAGTTAGAGATAGTGAAAAGGAAACAAGGACTGCATTCAAACTGTTTATTGAGTGCTAAATATAAAAAAAAACGTTTTATCAGATAAATATATCGTTTCAACATTTCGACCACATTTGCCTCTATCAAAATAAACGACAAATATAAAAAATATAATTGGAATAGAATACAACGAAGTTTAATGTATGTACTAGGCATCAATGTCAATATAGAAGAATCAGATGGAGGTAGAGTAGAATGCAATATAAATATGAAATAATATTATATTCTGTTTTACTTCCAACTCTCAGCGGCGCGCAATTCTTTGAGAAGTAGCATCCTACTCAGAGGGGATAAATACATCATTGCATAGGTGAAGAGATATGAGGTGAGAAAATCACAAGAAAATCCACATGAGAAAATCCTTAAATATGTACATGCTATTTACTAGGGGGGGGGGAGGTTTACTTTTGTTTGGTAGTTTGTCTGATGGGTCATAAGTAAGACTTTCTGACCATCTGCATGCGAGTAGTGTCTATTAGCGTGTCTTAAACAAGGCGTCAATATGAATGTTCAGCAAGAGAAGGAAATAATGCATACCTGCATCCTTGGAGAAAAGCTGCCAGTCTTTCGGCGAAGAGCTTCATCTAGACTGAGAGAAGGTGCTCCTAACACCTCCATTGATGTATTAGAATCTTCTGTGGTAACGCCTTCTGATGCACTGTCCGGTACTGTAGACGGTAAGAACATTTTGAGATCCAATTCTTGGGAAATATTTATACATTCAACAAGGTGGCAATGACATTGATGATGATGAAAAATATATAAACACACACACACACACACACACACACACACACACACACACACACACACACACACACACACACACACACACACATACATCTCAGACTTCATTTAATATATCTATTATCTTTCTTTATTCTTAGTATTTGCTTCGAAGTTTCAAAAAAGTCAGTGGGAACTGCCATTGATGAGCAATAAAGTGATTGGTGAAAATCAGTATTAAATGTCGTATACTGGACTCCTGCGCTGTAGAGGAAGTAGTGTTTTAACCAGCATGTGCAACTTCAGAAGACCTGCACTTTGAAAAGAAATTAACATTGAGCATGACCACTAACAATATATCATACTGGATAATGGATATCATGGATAATGAATATCATATATAAAATATCTATATACATATAGATAAGCAAGGTCACTGTTGCAATGAAAAATTGGATACTAGTCTTTGAATACAAATGTTATGATCAGGAGTGACCAACCCATGGCGCATGCGCCATGGTGGCGCATTGCATGATTATAAATGACACATCATTACACATCAATGTTAATATTTGACATTTATTATTGTCTGAGATGTCTTCAATGATATGTGATTCAATGAGGCCAACAGAACCGAGGCATGGCCGTAGAGATTTGTAAAGTTTTCATGATTTGTAGATGTAAGCAGACATAATTTCCTGTCACATCATGCTTATGCGATTCAAGTGCAGAAGGGACAGAGGAAAATTTAATATCCTGAACTGACAGTATCAAACAACTAATATATCCATATGTATCCACATTCAACGACTTCACTGAGGGTATACATCAATTGAGTGATAATGGATAATCTGAAGTTGTCTTGCAAAAGTAACGGGCTATGCGCTTTATTAACATGAACACGCACACAAAATGCAGGTATTTATGACTGCAGTGCGTATTGGTATGTCATATGAGGTATAATGGGACATACGATTCTAGAATCAGTAATACGATTCTTCTTCTTCAGAGAGCAACCTCAGACGTTAATTTTAATGTAGTAAAGGGAAAACCAATGATCAAAGAGGGCTGACGTTGGTTCAAGAGGTGTAGATGACTGACTTCCTTGCACTCAGGTTTACCCATATATACTACGTCCCTCTCAACCAGAGCAGTTTCTCGCTTACCGTACGTATCACTTATAGCACGTAACTCCGTAGCATCAAGCGATAGACCGTAGGGACTAGAAAAATGCACACGTAAACAAGTCGTCAAAGTCTGGATAGAACCTGCGACCTCCTGAACATAAGATAAATGGCATAACAACTACGCGACAGAGATTCCCTAGTGAAACAACTTCATAAGGTGCACAGTTGTTGGTGATAACGGTGGAATTGATGCTATGTTATTAGTATTAATTGTGGAATGGGTACTCTGTGGGTGATGATGAACGCGAGGCTTTTTTGCGCGGCAATTGTGGACTTAAATAATGTTTTATACAACTCTGTATAGAGTCTACGTGTATGCAACCGTCTATAGAGTCTACGTGTATGCAACCTTGTATAGAGTCTACGTGTGTGCAACCTTGTATAGAGTCTACGTGTATGCAACTGTCGATAGAGTCTACATGTATGCAACCGTCTATAGAGTCTACGTGTATGCAACCGCCTATAGAGTCTGCGTGTATGCAATCGTCTATAGAGTCTACGTGTATGCAACCGTCTATAGAGTCTACGTGTATGCAATCGTCTATAGAGTCTACGTGTATGTAACCGTCTATAGAGTATACGTGTATGCAACTGTCGATAGAGTCTACATGTATGCAACCGTCTATAGAGTCTACGTGTATGCAACCGTCTATAGAGTCTACGTGTTTGCAATCGTCTATAGAGTCTACGTGTATGCAACCGTCTATAGAGTCTACGTGTATGCAACCGTCTATAGAGTCTACGTGTATGCAACCGTCTACAGAGTCTACGTGTATGCAACCTTGTATAGAGTCTACGTGTATGCAGCCTTGTATAGATTCTACGTGTATGCAACCGTCTATAGAGCCTACGTGTATGCAACCTTGTATAGAGTCTACGTGTATGCAACCGTGTATAGTGTCTACGTGTATGCAAGCTATGCACCTAGAGGGCATCGATCTTTGTAAAAAATGTGCGCGTGAAATTGAGAGATCTATCACTCTCATTACTGGTTAGGCATGTTTTAAATTTTGATGTTATTGTGAAGACATGGTATAAAGTAGTGCTGTGTGAAACCATGGTTACTGCAGCGATTTTCGGGTGGTATCTTGTTGTGTAGACATGTTATCTAGTGGTGTTGCGATGCACCTCTCAGGCAGGTATCTCCGAATTCAACACCAGTGATAGCTTAGGCAGGATCGTAGACCTGTTGGATGTCAGAGAAGACCCGATCAGTCTTAGACTCCAGCTTCTGTTGTCTGGACAAAACACCCCATCTCCACTTCATGGAGTTAGTCTCGATGAGGTTAGAAAATTAAATCCTATTTTTGGCCATGCATCTATTCTAACAATGAAGGGGAATCTTCTTCTGTTATACCATGTCATATGAACATAGCAATATAGAAATGTGACTTTAACATACTTTAGTTATATAGAAAGTGATTTGTTCGGTGAGATAGGTTTTTTTCCAATAGCGGATGTTAGTCAAATATATCACATTTTTATCACAGGAATATACCACAGTTGTTAAACTTCAAAACCTCTGTGTCGTCTTGTTTATAAAGGTGGAATTTTTTCGGAGATCCCTGTGGATTATCACTTGAAGCTACGGAGTTACGTGCTATGAGTGGTACTCTCTGCAGGCGGCGTGCCGCTTCGTTGAGAGGGACGGAGTACATATGGGAAACCGAGTACAGTGAAGTCAATCTTCTACAGCTTTTAAACCCTTTTAACCTTCAAAAATAGTGGAAGTCACGATTCAATACTTCCTCTGGAAAGTTTTAGTGCAGATAATCTTCTAACAATGTCCTCTGATATAAATCAGAAATTACGGCAGCTCATAGCATCAATAGAATGCAGAATAGGACAGGTAAAAACACCATTCAGAAAAATGAAAAATTTAATGTGTAATATGACCTTGTCATTAGAGGTGAGAAAGAGAGTTCTGCAGTGCTATATAACCCCTATACTAACATATGGGTGCGAGTCTTGGACAATAAACAAACTGGAAAGTGGGAAATTAAAGGCAACAGAGATGTGGTTCTACAGAAGAATGCTGAGAATACCATGGACTGCCAGAAAAACTAATGTAGAAGTGTTTAAATAGTGAAATGCGAAACGGACCTTAATCAACAATATAACAATAGAAAAAGGCAATCAATTTTTTTGGCCACTTCATGAGACGGGGAAGTTTGGAGAACACAGACACAACAGGCAAAATTGAAGGCAACAGAGACAGAGGGCGACAACGTGAGAAAATATTAGCCAATTTAACAGCCTGGCATGGCAAGGAAACAACAACGACTTTAATACATAATACTGTGGACAGAGAGCTGTGGAGAGCCCGACCGGCCTACGCCAGCCGGCATGGCACCTGATGATGATGATGATATCATCAATAAATGTTCCACAATTGAAAAAGTGTGTGTAGATATCTAATCTCAGCTGGCTGCGAGTCAGAAGCTGCAACAATCGGGGATTTATCAGCATCCATTTAGTACATCGATCCAGCTTATTCTTTACTTGCAATACAGATTCATACAAAGCACTGTAAAATGAACAGATTTCATGAGTCTTGGCTAGCCGTACAATTTCACTGTATGGTATTAAATTAGTTCCCTTTGAGCTGTTAGCAACATTGAAAAAAAAGACTGTCCAAGATCAATAACTGCTTCCTTCTTAGCGGGTAAATAGAACGTGACAATATAAATCGATTCTGAACTAATATCGATTTTTGATAACATAATTATGAAGAAAGTGGCGTGATTGTGAATATATTGTCAGTTATTTCAGCATGAGACAAGATACTGATTACTTTAAAGAAAAACCTGCAACATCGATGGTGGAGATGAGAGGGCACAATGTAAACAGGACTTTACTCCTTACAATACCTTGGCGTGCGGTTTGATCGTAGTCTGTGCTTTCTGGATCACGTTGATCATGTTATTGCAACGGCCAACAAAGTTCTTTCAGCTCTGAGAGTGATGGCATCGGCTGATACTAAAGAATTACAGCTCGTAATCTTATACGAGGCTCTTGTCCTCCCTGATGCAGGCGCCACTATCACCGCCAGTCACTCACATATTGAGAGACTGGAGAGAATTCAAATTGCAGCGATGCGAATCACCCTTGGTTGCACAAGGGACACACAGTGTATGACCATAAGATCTCTCCTTCATTTTCCGAGCTTATCTCACATAATTGTTATGTGGCATGCCCGTGAATACCTCAGAGTTCTGACACAGACCACCCACTACGCAGTGAGCTCCCTCGTGTGAAGGGAAGCAGGCTCAAGAGAGACCTAAATTCATGGATGGGTTGTGCCGATGATACCGTTAAACAGATTTTTGCCCCAGAAGGTCTACTCCTGGCGAGGAATGGGCTGTGTATAGGAACCATATGAATAGGAATCTATTTCTTATGGACTATCAGGAGGAAGTTAAGACCGCCCTTACACTCAAAAGAAGGTGAAGGGAACACAACCCCTTGAGAGTGGATGCTGAGGTCAAGGCAACAAATTTCGAACATGTCGACGCCACAGAAATTGTGCTTTATGGCGGACAGGTTGGTCATCCGTCACCAGCGATGCGTATGGACCTTCGCTGTCAAATCACAAGGAAGAACAGTACACAAATCCAGTGGTGCCTTAATAACAACAAGTCTAACAATGGAAGTATTTGTCGTAACTCGGGAACTTAACTGGTTGGAATCGAAGTGATTCCATTAAGTGATTCAATAAATATGATTAAGAAAGTCAAAACAGGTGATGTACGTAGGGTATGAGTGGAGTTATTAGAGAGAGCTAAAATGCAGGCCTCCTGCGAAAACTCACGCTTATCTTTGTCCCAGGATACCCGGATGTGGAGGAAAACAAACGGGCCGACCTATTAGATATAACACCATAACAGATTATATATTAATCTATTTAGACCATAACAGATGTCAGTCTATGGACCGAGCAGACATACTACTCATTACTATTCGTGAGTCCACAAGATCAGATGATTTTGAGATAAATGAGCATGAGTCAATATCGAGAATACACAAAATGGGAATAAGGATGGGTGTGGCCCTTTTGAGAACACCTAATACAGATTTAATAGAATCGGTTAAATAGTAATAATTTAATAGAATAACCAAAATAGAATCGGAACAAGCAACAGTTATACCCTGACCTCATTTCTATCCTTTATTCGGCCATTCCACTAGCCATGTGAACGTAAGTCATGTCGTCCCTACTTGTCGTTTTTTATTTGTTTTTATCTTTGATAAAAACTTTTTGGTCGAAACGTCGATTTGTGTATGCCTATGTTTGTTTCGTATTATTAGCAAAACTTTATTTCCCCGTTTCACTCTTTATCTGTTGGATTTAAGTTGTGCGCAGTGAGTATATATTTTCGATTTTCCGTTATACACTGAGAGATTTACTGAAGTGGAGAACTGTGCACCTATGGACATGTCCGATATGCGAAGAATATAATCAACATGTCTACTACCTTCTCACGATATGTTTAAGCAATCAGCAAGGAAGGGAACTGGCCACCCCACCTAATAGTTGCTGCGGCTTAGTACATGAAGAGATATCTTCACCCCCGACGGCAGATGCCATGGGACATACCTTTACCTTTAATACCTAATTTCCCCTGTATGCTTCTGTATGAGGTGTTCTTTCAGAACGTTGTTGTCACTGCCAAACTGTAATTTTCCTGGTCTGTACAAGCCACACATCCTGTTCTTGTATCACATTAACACATCTTTGACATCCTGTATGGATCGTAATGTAGTCTATCTCTTGTTCTCTTTCATTGAATCTCTCCGTCAACTTCACAACCTAACCGCTTGTGTCTTTCTGTATGTCTAAAATATGTTAGTTTGAGTTTCTTGATCATATTCAGGAGCCATTCTTTTATGTTAATGTCTTAACGGACATCTGTGTTGTATTTTCTTTCTTCTCACGATATTCTTAAGATCTGTCTATAGCATTTAATTGAAAGTATTTTCTTTCCATTGCGGATGTTATTATTTCTCGTCTTATAACCATACGTTGTCACTGAAAAATATAGGTGCTTAATAGTTGTAACTATATTGTTTTATCGACTCCTTAATATATAGTTTTCTATCTACCTCTTGATATATAGTTGTCTATGTACCCATGGATACATAGTTTTCTTTCTACCCCTTGATATGTAGTTTTCTATCTACCCCTTGATATATAGTTTCCTATCGACTCCTTAATATATATTTGTATGTCTCATGATATGTGACATATTCTTTCCAGAACGTGGTCTCCCTTATGGATTCTGTGAACACTCAACGATTCTGGGCGAGTTGACCTGCTGCAGCTAGAGAATGTTTAAGCAATCTGATATATCACTGCACCATTGTCGTCTTTCGTGCCCTCTTCCACTGTTGTCATTAACTCTGCCTTCAGCTATTAATCTTTACATGCTGTTATATCTCTTTATTTGACTAAAAAAAGAACACAGCTTTCTGGTTAGAATGTTGTTAAGGAGCCAGCCCTCTACGACGTTTATTGATCTTAACACTTCTTGATTTATCTTGTTCGCTGTCCGTGGTATACGTAAATTTCTTCTGTAGCATCTAATTTCGAAAGCAGCGATGATCTTTGTTATTGTTTTATTTAATGTCCATGCTTCACAACTGTATATTGCCACTGGAAATACGCATGTTCTGATAATACATAGTTTGGTTATGCTGCTGGTACCTTGCCAAAGATTTTTCATTTGCGCAAGTTTCAATGTCGTTTTTCTATCTACCCCTTGATATCTATTTTTCTATCTACACCTTGATATATATTTTTCTATCTACACCTTGATATATATTTTTCATCAGAGATATTTCGCTTTTTAAGGTTTATTGCTCATATATTTCTTATCTCTGCTAACCATATCCTGTGGTGTTAACTCTGGTGTTAATGGTTGACCCACGATAGTCAACGTTGTTTATATGTTCTAGGTGTTTGTTGTCAATAGTTATTGTGAGCGGCAGTCACACTATCTATCTATCTATTTGTCTATGTTTCTCTAGCGTCAAACACCATTCATAGGGCGGAAACCAGAGCTCTCCAATTTGAGCAATGTGACGCTGTTGTGTGTAATTCATGCATGTTGTTGAAACACATAGTCATACCCATTTTGATTATTGTTCTGCGAAGATTATTGTTCTGTCTCTCTTGGTCTTCCTCTTTTTCTTTTGCCATCTGGCACTTATAATGCTTATAGTGGCAGTCTGTTTTCATTCATTATAAGTACGTGTCCGATAAACTCCAGCGTTTCTTCTTATTGTTGTAGAAACATATTGCTGTTTGGTGTTTTCTCTTACTTGCGTGTTTGAATTGAATTCTTCCCAACCAATATTTAAGAGTCTTCTAAGACATTTATTTCACACTAGACATAAAACAATATTAAGTACAACTTTGAACTTTATGCAGTCAGTGACAAATGCACTATAAGAATAAAGATAAGTTAATGTGAGTGAATTTAACGATATTAATTATACGCAATAAACATATAAAATGGATGGTACTATAAACACAGAACATAGAGGTGAAAATCAACAGAACATGGATGGCACAATAATAATAAAACAATAGTGGTGACAATAAACATAAAAAATAGAGATCAAAATGTACGTGTAAGTTATTTGTCACAACAGAGTAATTATTATGGTGATGACTTTGTCACAATCTAGAACAGAATATACTATTTCTAACAGCAAAAATATAATCCCTATATGTTATTTGTCACAAATAAAGTTAGTACATAGAGACGTTTTTATCACAACGAATTATAGAACTCAGAGTTGGTCCTTGGATTAGTAAAGATAGACCAGCTAGATATCATTTGTCATAGTGAGGGATATAATATAAGGTGTCATAGTGAAGGTTGCAACATAGATTGATATATTAAAAACACACAGTGAAGAATATATATATATATATATATATATATATATATATATATATATATATATATATATATATATATATATATATATATATATATATATATATATATATATACATAGTAATTGTTATAATATATAGTTAATTATATATTATATATAGTCTTTACCACGGTAAATGAATGTTGATAGTACCCACGCGTGTCTCTAAGCAAAGGGATGGGGGCATCAGTTGCCGCCCCAAGGCCAGATGTGTGACCTTGGTTGCGTTGTCCATGTTTATTCAAGGCTATTTTGATATATGTAATCAATGATATCAATTGTTTTCTTGGTCTACCTGTGGCTGCAGGTAGGTTATATGAAATATACGGAATTATTTTTTTATATGCCTCTATTTGTATTTTCTATTTGCCTAACCCGAACGAGAATAAAACAAACAAAAAAAAGAAAATATAATAGATACATTTCTGATTACAATTGAGAACAACATTTTTCCTGTTGTAATTTTTCATTCTCGTAAATAAACAACAAAAAAAAAGAAAAACAAACAATACACAAATATTAGGCCTAACAGAAAACATTATCCCTGAACTAAAGGCTGTCTAAA
Source organism: Meghimatium bilineatum (assembly GCA_034231615.1). Lineage (NCBI taxonomy): Eukaryota > Metazoa > Mollusca > Gastropoda > Stylommatophora > Philomycidae > Meghimatium > Meghimatium bilineatum. Next base: position 71,581,846 of record CM067320.1, read on the forward strand.
TAAATTATAAATAAAAATAACAAATACCAACGTCCGTGGAAAACGAAATGTAAACGCTGGCGCCCAGTGTGCATACATGTTAACATTGTGAATAGTGTGGTGGCGTTTCAAAACATGCAAAATGTTTCCTTTTATTGAATCAATTACCAAACAAAAGGCAGAAACGACAGTCGGAACCATCGGTAACATGGAAACACAATGTCACCTTCTATTTAGATACGGTAAACGCTGATAACAGTGCGATAATCCAAGAACGCCACAGGTTGGCAAATATTCCAAACTAGAAAAGTGCCAAAAGTGGTCCGTCTGCGTTCTTTTTCCAGGAGTCTATAGCTAACACCAAAAGTACAGAAAAGTACAGAGCTACGGAAATATCCACTTATATATATATATATCCCACATTAAATGCACAAAATATGAGGTGGTTGTATTTTTAGGGTTAAAGTGTGATTTAATGCGTACACAGTAAAAAGTCCAGCATTGAGTTGGATGTAACATGGCAGTTTTCCAGTCTACAGTCTTTGGATAACGATAAGTAAACCTTAATGTCTCATGTGGCTATTCATGTGTTTTCATTGATAATTGTCATTACACTTGATGCTACAGCCAATGAAAACCAAGGAAATAATCAACTGAGTCATTTTAGAAGTCTTGATTAATCAATAGGTAGCCGGGGGTAAAGATGCGCTGGGGGCAAAGATTCGCAGTCGTTTTTTTTCCGGAACTATGAGTTTTCCCGCAAACCACGTGGCTACGCCGGACGCTAACATCCGTTTCTGTCGCACAACAAATTTTCATCAGTCACGGGCTGGTAATTTTTTAGCTATGAGGTAAATTCATTTTTTAACGTTCTCGATCTAACTTTTTTTTCCACTTCTCACTCTTTGTCCTCTGTTATCATTACTGTCATGTTATTTTACATTTCTGAACTGAAAACTATATTGTATTGTTAAGTTATTAAGCATGTTACATTGTCAAGATAATTTTTGTTATCATGATATTTTATAAAAATTGTGAACAGTGTGATTTTGGGGTAACGCCGCGCACACTGACGGGGCAAACATGCGCTGCTGACTGACTGCGCATGTTTGCCCCAGTCACTTCCCCCTCATGTTGCCAAATATTTAAACCAATATTTTATTGTCACGTTATGTTTCTTTTTAGGAATTACAAACGGAAAATTGAGAAAATGATGCCACTGACTGAAAATGAAGCAGTCGCTGCTATAGATGCACAATCCCTTCCGATCACAGCTGCACAATCTCCACGGGTCATAGTTGTACGGTCTCCACCGATAATAGATGCACGTTCTCCGCTATTCATAGTTGCACGATCCCTGTCGGTTATAGCTGCACAATCTTCACGGGTCATAGTTGTACGACCTCCGCAGATAATAGATGCACGACCTCCGCCGATGCACGATCCCCGCTATACATAAATGCACGATCTCAGCTATTCATAAATGCACGTTTCCGGCTATTCATAGATGCACGATTTCCTCTATTCATAGATGCACAATCTCCGCCAGTCATAGATGCACGTTCTCCGCCAGTCATAGATGCACAATCTCCGCCAGTCATAGATGCACAATCTCCGCCAGTCATAGATGCATAATTGCCACCAGTCATAGATGCACAATCTCCGCCAGTCATAGATGCACAATCTCCGCCAGTCATAGATGCACAATCTCCGATATTCATAGATGCACAATCTCCGCCAGTCATAGATGCATAATTGCCGCCGGTCATAGTTGCACGATCTCTGCCTATCATAGTTGTACGATCTCCGCTGATCATAGATGCACGACCTCCGCTATTCATAGATAGTTGAAATTATAGTCAAACGCTTTATAGAGCACTCCAACACGTTGTTATAGTTTTAAACGGATCTAAGCACCCATTCTCTGTATTAAATTTTGTTTTTAATATTTACGTGTTTTCATTTTTTTTCGTATTAAAGTTACATAAAGATACATATGCCTAGTCTTTGTGCTCTATTATCTTCCCACAATGTGACTGACTATGTTTAGATAGGAAGTGACGTTGTTATTTTGCTGGTTTTGTCAATTTTCCCATGATTTTGTAATTGTTTTTGCCTGCGCATGTTTGCCCCAGAAATTGGGGCAAAGGTGGGATTATACTCATGTTCATAAAATCTCATTCTACGGACTAAACGTGATTATATGTTGTAAATACCCTGACGATTGTTAGATGGATGGATAAGCTACACACTGCTGCTAGTTTGGTCTCTCATAGTTAAGTCTATTTGTCAGAATACGGAAAAAAGTGAAAAACGCGCATCATTGCCCCCGGCTACATATATTTCCAATTAACTAATATGTCTTATATTTCCAAAGGCCACGTTTGTAACAAAAATGTTCAGGGCACATAATGAAGGATAGGAACATAGCTGTTTTTCATAGTATTTGGACAAGCATAAGTTTGCTTATAAGTAAGCGCTTGGACAACTGTGGATTGGAAAGTATCGATAAGGCGACTTATACGAGTAGGAATATATGAAAATGTTCTAAGATCACATTTTTTAACCAACACAAATTCTAATGCAATTATTCGTATCATGAATCCAGCGTGCAATTATTTTCATCTTAAGATAGATCTTATAATATATTTCAGACAGATCTAGTCTGCAATGATGTTCATTCATTTCTGTAAACATTGTTTTTATCCGTATACTGATTTTTCAAGTATTGATTGTTCTTTTCACATATGTATTTAAGCATTTATTTCCAATGCTCATTCATTTTATATGAATAAGGATTTCATCTTTTTATTTATTTCCTTAGTATAGATTTCCTGTGTTTATTGAACTCATTAAACATGAATTTCCTCTGTATGTTGGTTTACATTAAACATTAATTTCTTTAGTTCACTGATTTCTTTTAAAGTGATTTCAATTGTTGGTTGATCTATGTAAACAGTGATTTCAATTGGTGGTTGATCTATGTAAACATTGATTTCATTTGTTGGTTGATCTATGTAAACATTGATTTCAATTGTTGGTTGATCTATGTAAACATTGATTTCAATTGGTGGTTGATGTCTTGAAGAAATTATTTGTGTTGTTTATTAATTTATGATCCATGTAATGTATCAACAGAGCTTTGTTTAAATATTCATACCCTCTTTTAAAGATTGGGGGAGAGAAATTGAGGGAGAGAAATTGAGGGAGAGAAATTGAGGGAGAGAAATTGAGAGAGAGAAATTGAGGGAGAGAAATTGAAGAAGAGAAATTGAAGAAGAAAAATTGAGGGAGAGAAATTGAGGGAGAGAAATTGAGAGAGAGAAATTGAGGGAGAGAAATTGAGAGAGAGAAATTGAAGGAGAGAAATTGAAGGAGAGAAATTGAGGGAGAGAAATTGAGAGAGAGAAATTGAAGGAGAGAGATTGAAGGAGAGAAATTGAAGGAGAGAAATTGAAGGAGAGAAATTGAAGGAGAGAAATTGAAGCAGAAAAATTGAGAGAGAAATTGAAGGAGAAAAATTGAGAGAGAGAAATTAAAGGAGAGAAATTGAAGGAGAGAAATTGAGGGAGAGAAATTGAGGGAGAGAAATTGAAGGAGAGAAATTGAAGGAGAGAAATTAGAGAGAGAAATTGAAGGAGAGAAATTGAAGGAGAGATGTTGAGAGAGAAATGAAGCAGAAAAATTGAGAGCGAGAAATTGAGAGAGAGAAATTGAAGAAGAAAAATTGAGAGAGAGACATTGAGAGAGAGAAATTGAAGGAGAAAAATTGAGAGAGAGACATTGAGAGAGAGAAATTGAAGCAGAAAAATTGAGAGCGAGAAATTGAAGCAGAAAAATTGAGAGCGAGAAATTGAGAGAGAGAAATTGAAGGAGAAAAATTGAGAGAGAAATGAAGCAGAAAAATTGAGAGCGAGAAATTGAGAGAGAGAAATTGAAGGAGAAAAATTGAGAGAGAGACATTGAGAGAGAGAAATTGAAGGAGAAAAATTGAGAGAGAGACATTGAGAGAGAGAAATTGAAGCAGAAAAATTGCGAGAGAGAAATTGACGTAGGAAAATATAGGGAGAGAAATTAATGGAGAAAATTAGAAGTGAGAAATTGAGAGAGAGACTTTGAGGGAGAAATATTGAAAGAAAAAAAAACTTGGAGAGTGGGAGATGTTCAAGAAGAGAAATTGGAGGATAAATCGTGGGGGGGGGTGGGGGGGGTGGGGTGGGAGATAAATTGAAGACGACCCAGACGAGTGAACATCACAGGATTACCACGTTCTACCAGGAGGACAGCACTCACTTCTGAGCCACCCATCCCATCCGTCTTCTGCCAAATTTGTTGACCGACTGGCAATAATGGCACATCTAGCAGAGAAGGAAAAAATCGCGATGTCCCCTATTCTTCATCTCTTCGTTATCCATGACGATCGAAGATATACGCAAGAAATTTAGACAAAACAGGGCAATGTTGAATGTTGCAAATTTAGACAAAACGTGACAATGATGAATGTTGCAAATATAGACAAGACGTGACAATGTTGAATGTTACAAATTTAGACAAGACGTGACAATGTTGAATGTTACAAATTTAGACAAGACGTGACAATGTTGAATGTTGCAAATTTAGACAAGACGTGACAATAATGAATATTACAAATTTAGACAAGACGTGACAATTATGAATGTTGCATATATAGAGAAACAAGTGACAATAATGAATATTACAAATTTAGACAAGATTTGACAATGATGAATATTAGAAAATTTAGACAAGATTTGACAATGATGAATATTAGAAAATTTAGACAAGATTTGACAATGATGAATATTAGAAAATTTAGACAAGATGTGACAATGATGAATATTAGAAAATTTAGACAAGATGTGACAATGATGAATATTACAAATTTAGACAAGATGTGACAATGATGAATGACAATTAAAAAAATATGATGATTTTCTTTATTTACAGGTGATATGTTGTCAGTCTTCCACACATTTCCTTGCTCGACATGTCTTGAAAGAAGACAATGACCATATTCTTTGCATCATGAAATAGAATTTCTGGCCCTGCTTTCAACGCGAGAATCTTATGTGTATATTCAACTTATTTTCCGACAATTTTCTGAAAATATTATATCTCAAACCCACACTCACAACTGAATCATGTTAACCAGTATAAGTTTCAGAATGAAAGAAGAAGAAGAAGAAGAGTCTCATGTACAGAACGTGTTTTAATTAGTTATCAAAAATAATTCTTTATTTCCGTGGATGTTTCAGTCACGATAAACATAGACGATTTATAGTATTACCGACACAGCGGGTTGGTATTGAGATTATAGATGCTTATGGAAATATTGAATGAAATATCATAGTATATATAGAACAATTGATTCAAAGAATACACAGTAGAATATGTCTTATGAAAGAAAACAATTTATTAAAAACATGTATAAGAGTATGATGCGAAAGAATAAGACAAGCAGTAAATATAATATCTGTAAAATTAAAGAAGAAACGAAGAATTATAAAAATCAGAAATTGCAACATGGAAGAAACGGAGAAATATAAACGATATAGAGATTGTGTAGCTTATAGAGAATAACAACATACAACATTTAAAGTAGAGAATCAAATCAGAACATTTCTTCGACTCTAAGAAAAACAGAAAAGGTCGATGACATTTCACAAGGAAATCCACTTGCCTATTTACATTTCCATCACACGCTGCCGAACAAGACCAAACGAGAAAACAGGGCATAAGAGAAATCTGCCTCAAGTACTTATCGAATTTCTGCCTAACGATCAAAGACATCAGAGACAAATGTTCCTGCACGCATGCATCTCCCACTCTCGAGTAACAGAAATCAGAGGTCAGAGGTAAGATGAACATTCCAGGCATCTCATTAGTAAACGTTATTGGTTGGCAACACTGTACATACTCTAGCCATATTTAAGTTAATAGCACTTTTTTTTACTCATGCATCCTTGCAGTGATGCCAATGAGAATAATTCTAAATATATTTTCCCCTCTTTGCATACATCGTGTTGTTCTTCATATTTTTGTTATGACATGACACATTCCAGAGATGTCGTTTCCGATCATGAACTAGGAACTATACTTAAAATCATAATATTTACCATGTGTTCCCTATCCGAAAAGGGAGCAAAAATAGGGATACTATTAAATCTACTCAGGACTTGACAATCCGTTTGACTTGTACATTTGGTTGCATGCCTGGAGCAAAGAAGTTCGGCATAACCAGTGGTCAAATGGTGGCGGGGAATGAGCACAGTGAACTCTATCTTGGCTACAGTGGCTCGGAGCAGTGCAAAGGTTGAAACCTACATTCCTGGAGGTGTGATAGTTATTCTCTGGCTCTGGACCGGGGTGGGCCGAAAATCCAAAGACTTCCCAGCAATATAATGCCACTTAATGGAATTGGGTCAAAGGGCATGAGCCCATGGACCGCTGGATCAGCAACCAACCAACCAACCAACCAATTAAACCTACCATGAACGTTTTAAGTGGCGAATCCCCATCGAGACCAGCACCGTGCAGAGGTGATGGGGCTTAGTTTAGCCATCAGGGGCTGGAAACTAAGACTGGTCGGGCAGTCCCACTCGAGCAGGACCATAGTCCTGCCCAAGTAAGCAGAGTGCTGAAGACGGAGGCATCCAGCCAAAAGGCGCACAGATAATCAGGATGCCACGCACAAAACACAATGGAAACATGTCTGTATTTATAAATAGTTATGGTGCCTGCCCTGTGGCGGACGTTCAGGCAGAGACGGTGCCGGGCCCTATACCTCGAAAGGGCCCAACCTCAGTTACTGGAAGTCCTTCTCAATTGCCCCGTGGAGCCAGGAGGCAAGGGAATAGAGCTACTGGCCAAACAAAAAATCGACCAATAAAAATAATTCACTAGAATGCTGAGGGTGTCAACAGTAAAAGAGATGGATACAGCAAAAAATTGGAACTGGAAAATGTCCTCAGCGAAGAACAAGTTAATATATGCTGTATCCAAGAAACACACCTCAGCAGCGACATAGCCTTCAAAATTAGAGGCTACCAGTGCTACCGGTCTGACAGAAAGGGTGGAATTCTGACACTTGTTAAAAACAATATCAGCGCATGTCAGCTGGAAGTATATATGGAAGGGGCAGAATACCAGATGCTCCACCTAAAAACAGACAGTGCAGAATTCCATCTCCTGAACTACTACTGCCCAAATGATAAACCATTGGCACAAGACACAATTCCAGACAAAGAGAGACTTATGGTGTGTGGTGACTTCAACAGCCACTCTCAGAGCTGGGGCTACGATCATATCGACAAGAGGTGAGGAACTTGAGAGCTGGCAGGATGAAAATAATCTCATCCTTATTAACCAGCCAGCAGACTCACCAACCTTCTACTCGAGAGCATGGCACACCACCTCTACACCAGACCTGACATTCCACTCACCAGGATTGGAATGGAACATCACACGTGTCATTGGAAAGCAGCTTGGAGGTAGTGACCACAGACCAGTATTTCTGGAAATCCACAATGAATTTACCAAGGACAACAGCACGCTCACTAGGTGGAACTATAAAAGGGCAGACTGAAAAATGTAGCAGCATTTAACCAGTGTTTTAGCTAAGGACATGAACTTGGACAAAGACATCAATAGAGCAGTGAGTGAATTTAATAGATGTATACTACATGCTGCTAATAAAACCATACCCAGGGGGGCACGAACAACTACAAACCCTACTGGAATGATGAACTGGAAAAGCTGCAAAATGAGATGGAAATATCTAGACAGCAGGCTGAGAACAAACCTAGCCAAGAACATCACAATAAATATCAGCAAACAAAGGCTAAATTTCAAAGAGTCAAGTTACAAACCAGACGGAGCAGCTGGAAAGAAAAACAGAGTCGCTGAACCTAGAAAGAAATACTAGGAAATTATGGAAACTTGTAAAACAACTAAATGATGAAGGTACAGGGAGAAATACCAGGATCACACTTTATAAAGATAGAAACACTTTAACATGTAAACATGCAGCTGATAACTTTGCAGATTCCTTTGTAGAAGACAATAACGTCAAAGTCAGTCCAGACAGACAACAGGAGGTTCGAGAGAACCAGCAAAACATTGGACAAGGAGAACCTATACCTGAAGTCATGGAGGCACCAATCACAATGAGAGAACTCGAGCATGCAATATCAAATTGAAAATAAAAAGTCCCCTGGAGCTGATGGAGTGTCCAATGAAATGATTAGAAACCTTGGAATTGCAGCAAGAGCAAAGCTACTGCAGATCTTTAACACAAGCTGGTCCACAGGTAATGTACCACAGGCGTGGAGAGAAGCAATAATGATACCACTCCTCAAATCAGGAAAATATGGCAACACAGTCTCCAACTACAGGCCCATCAGCCTCACAAGCTGTCTATGTAAAACAATAGAACGCATTATCAATCTTAGGATGCAGTGGTACCTTGAAAGTGAAAACCTTCTGGTATCACAGCAAGCAGGTTTCAGACAGTGCTATTCTACTGAAGATCAGGCAATCTACCTCTCCCAAGATATTGAGGATGCCTTCCATGATAAGAAACTGGTACTAGCAGCATGGATACACCTCAGGAAAGCATTTGATAAGGTCTGGAAAGAAGGGCTCCTAAAGAAATTGCGAAATTGCAGGGTTAGCTAAAGAATGTACAAATGGGTAAACGCATACCTGCATAATAGAATAGCCAGGGTACAATTAGATGGTCGCAAAAGCAAGAAAGTCCTATTGCGTCATGGAGTCCCACAGGGAGGAGTCCTGCCACCCACACTTTTCTTGGTTTACATCAATGACCTAGTTGCTGAACTACCACACGGGATCAAAATGGCAATGTATGCTGATGACCTGGTGATATGGTGCACGGAAGAACATGCAACAGTGGCCACTAAACAAATACAAAGAGCTATCGATGCCATAACCTTATGGGCAAATAGATGGTGCGTCAGCATTAACACAGATAAGTGCAGCACTACACTCTTTACCCTCTCACCAAAACAAAAAGCTGGTCATATCAAGATAGATGGAGAGCTCTTGAAAGAAGACAAACAACCAACATACCTCGGAGTTACTTTTGATGATAAGCTGACATGGAAGCAGCACATAAACAAAGCAAGAACAAAAGCCAGGAGGAAGTTAGCTATCCTGAGAAAACTAAGTGGAACCACATGGGGAGCCAGTGGAAATATACTCAGTAAAGTTTACCAGCAAGGCATAAAACCACACCTGGAATATGGTTCAGCTGAGTGGTGTCCTGCATCAAACACCACATTACAAGATCTAGATAAAGTGCAACACCAGGCACTTAGAATAATGTTGGGAGCAATGAAATCAACACCCATAGCAGAGATGCAGAAAATGGGAAGAATGCAAACACTTGGCGAACGCAGAGACACAAAAGTACTAATTCAAGCAGAAAAGTTTTAGTGTATGGCAAGTCATCCAATGAATGAAAGATTCCAAATTCTAACAATGGGGAGACTGACAAGGAGCAGCTTTATCCAGCAAGCTAAACGACTCCGTAGACAACTTACAACTTACCTGAAGTTGAAAGCCCCTTAAGGTCTGTACCAGAACAAACCCCGTGGAGTGAAAGCCATGGAATGCCAATATACATTCAGACCCATGTGAAAGGAATACCAAGCGAGGACGAACAGAACAGTGTGCAGCGAATGACAGTCACCCTCAGTTTCCTGGATGAGGAATATCCACAAGATATATGTGTCAGAGTGTACACAGATGGGTCAGCACAGAATGCTGTGAGGAATGGAGGTGCAGGTGTATATATAGAATATCCACACAAGCCTAGAGATACAATCAGAACACCGACAGGAAAATTCTGCAATAATTATGATGCAGAAATCCAGGCAATTAGTGTGGCAGCTAAAAAACTGCTGAACTCCAACTCTGGCCTACAGCCTGTGGTATTCCTGACAGATGCAAGGTCAGTGCTTCAAGCTCTCCAGTCTGGAAAACTAACAGACTTAAAAAAACTACTTAGCGAATTGTCTTACCAGTATAGGGTAACCATGCAGTGGATACCCTCTCACTGTGGAATACCAGGAAATGAAAAAGCAGACCAACTGGCTAAGGAAGGTGCTGCCGAAGACCAACCAGATATACCAATCACCTACCATCAGAAAAAACAGATGATAAAGTCAATAAGAAAGCCACAAACACCAACACAAGATGACTATCACAATATGAACAGATCAGAACAAGTTATAATTCTACGTCTCAGAACAGGACACAACCGACTCCGCAGTCACATGTATACAAAGTTCAAGATTGGCAACACAGCCATGTGTACATGTGGACAGGCAGCACAGAGTGCCAAACATATACTTCAAGAGTGTTCTGAGCATGAAACGCTGAGGCAGACATATTGGCCAGAGGAAACAACACTGGAATCAAAGCTCAATGGGACACTGTATGAACTACAAAAGACAGTGAGTTTTATTAAGGAGACAGAATTACAGATATAGACATGTTTCAAGTGAACGAAAGAAGAAGAAGAAGAAGAATTAAGCAGACAGAATTACAGATATAGACATGTTTCAAGTGAACGAAAGAAGAAGAAGAAGAAGTGGCGAATAAAGAGATTTTGGTGGTAGAATTGGCTGTCTCATCCAAAAGACGGTCTAAGTGATTCTGAAGTAATGTAAGTCGAGTGTGTCAGGCCGAAAGGTGCAGATATCGTGACCACGCTGAGGAGCATACATAACGCACCTGATCTCCAGACAACCTACTACTAACATGCGGGAGTCTGATGGAACGAAGAGAACGAACACAGAAGAAGAAGAAATCGCAATGTTATAGTTGCTTAAGTTGTCTGCACAAATTTATTCGGTTTAAACAATCGCGCTCCCCAAAAGAAATTTCAGAAATATACATTCGGCGAACCACGTCTCCCATTGTCTTGTATATTAAAGCTTTGATATTACCAATTTATTATACGCTCGCCCATGGTTGAAGGTAATTCGTACAGTTGACCAGAATTGAACCGGGTCATTCTAGTGGCACCGAATCGCCTTGTAACATAAGTAAACAGGTTTCCGTACTTAACCAACCACAATCTCCCCCGCCCCACCCAAAAATAGTGATCTCGTCAAGATATTCAACCTATGCACTCAAGTCGCTGAGAACCAACCAATCGAGACATGGACCATTACAAAGCCTGCGGTTGAAGGTAGCGTACCTCATCATAAAATCTACTTTTTAGTATTATAGACGTCCGTTTAAATCTAGTGAGCTATTAATCTGGCACATGATGCATATATTTTATATGGTATATGTTACATTACTGCCTGTACTACATATATTATATATTTTATATTACTGCTTATAAGCTTAATCTTGCATACATGGAGCATGTTTCGTTTATCTTCTATTATAAAATTGATGACACTTAAACACATTGGTAGCGTATTCCTTTCAGGATGTAACCATCAACGAAGAATTTTTGGTTATAATAAATTCTTGAAAGTGTTTACGTGTGTTAGTTCGGTTCAGATGTGCAACTATCTTCGACGAGATTTCACCACGGTACCTTGGCCGTCAGAGGCGCGCTGTGTACGTCTCGGCCACAAAACACCACTGAATATAAACAAGACTGAAATTATGTTACAATATCGACAAAGAATGTTTCAATGAAAACTTGCAAATTTATTAAAACTGAGTATGGAAAAATTAAGAGCTTAGGAAACTAACTTTTGTCTAACTAAGCAAGTGAAAATTAAGCTGGTTAGAAAACTAACTTTTGTCTAACAAAATACGGGAACATTAAGCTGGTTAGAACACCATCTTTTGTCTAACTAAGCACGTGAAAATTAAGCTGGTTACAAAACTAACATTTGTCTAAGCGTGGGACAATTAGGAAGTTAAAGAAAACTAAACGTAAGAAAAAATTAAGCGGTTACAAAATTAACCATAGGACAATTAAGCTGTTAGAAAATTAACTTCTCTCTAAGCATATGCAAATTACGAAGTTAAATAACTAACATTTGTCTAAGTATGGGAAAACTGAGCAGTTAGAAAACTAACTTTTATCTAAGCTTGCATGTATGCGGTTACTAGCGATAAAAAGTGTACATCACAACATCTATATGTATATATATATATAAGAAAAGACTGAGAAGATATCTGTTTTAGCAAACATTTTAGAAATAGACTTAGGTCAAAATGGACAGAGTGGGTGGCATCTTCTGATACAGCAGTGACATAAGATAACAACATGAACAAAAAGTTCACATCGTCACAATCACAGAGGAAAATAAGTATGATCGTACATTTCATCTGAAATAATGTCCCAAACTCTCAGAAAGTGCGAGATCCGTAATGTTACTGCCGGAAGTGAGGACAATGCGATACTGTTCGTATTTGATGAGTGTGATGACAACTATGCTTGCAATGAGATGGTAGATGAGATCGATATCAAGCTTGATAGTCTAATAACAGAGGCTGATTACTATCAAATATTATTAGCAATTCGCAAACTAATTCTAGTATTAGAATTGAGATACCAATTCCAGTATTAGAACTGAGACATTAATTCCAGTATTATAATTGAGATACCAATTCCAGTATTATAATTGAATTACTAATTATAGTATTAGAACTGAGTTAATAAATACAGTATTAGAATTGAGTTACTAATTCCAGTATTAGAATTGAGGCACTAATTCCAGTATTAGAACTGAGACACTAATTCCAGTATTAGAATTGAGTTACTCATTTCAGTATTAGAATTGAGACACCAATTCCAGTGTTAGAATACTAATTCCAGTATTAGAATAGAGGCACTAATTCCAGTATTAGAAAAAAGTCACTAATTCCGTTATTCAAATTGAGGCACTAATTCTAGTATTAGAATAGAGTCACTAATTTCAGTATTAGAATTGAGATACTAATTCCAGTATTAGAATTGAGATACTAACGGCAGTATTAGATTTCAGACACTAATTCCCGTACTGCAGTATTTGAATGATGTTAAATAGTAGAATTTTAAGATTACTTTGTTTTCAAAGCCACTGAAGTATACATACAGATATGTTTATATCATACTTACAATTGTGTGCGTTAAATTTTTCAGAGTTACGTGAAAGTCTACTCGTGACTTTCTAGCTATTTTCCACTAATCAGATGCTACATTTCCCCTCTTTTGGTCTACCCTTCTTGATTAACAATTGGCCTCACAGAATGTTAGGCATTTCCATAAGTGATCCGTCCTATGTTCCAGTTGCCATCTGACTCGATGGTGTGCCGAGCCGCCGAAACAGACGTCGACATCAGGGCATAACTCTAGCCATTTCGACAGGTTTCTTTGTTGTTCCGCCCAGCCACGCCTCCCTCCTCCTATGACATGCATGGAAGGTGCACACTGTTGTTATTCTGTGCTTCCTTTTCGTGTCCGGCACCACACAGGTGACATTAATGTTATGTGAATATAACGAAGAATTAGTCAAACTTAATGCTTACATTACAAAGACATAAGCCAGAATACAGCGAAAAATGTAATGCTTACATTACATTGACATAAAACAGAATTTAGCGACACATTTTCAATGAAAATATAACAATTTAAAGAAATACAACTTTGAATAGGTCAATATTATCTTTAATGGCATAAATACGCATAAGATTACGTTTCAGAGAAAGAGAGAGAGAAAGTGTGTGTGTGTGTGTGAGAGAGAGAGGATGTCGTACAAGATTAAAATACTATAGACAGGACGACTATTTAAAGAAGAAGCATCACATTAAAGAGGATGGCTGGCACAATAAGTATACGTTTGGCCAGGGAAGTAAATACTCCATTGGTAAGTAGGTTAAGCTAAAACAAGATTAGGTCTGCGTTTTCATTGGTGCTTTTGGTGACTAGAAAGAAGTTTCAGAAAAGTAGATAGAAATGGAGGTCTCGTAAATGAAATGTTATCTCCTTTTTTGGCATGTTTTCTGATGCTAAATGTCATGATCGGACTTCCTAGGTGGGAGGAGCTAATCCCCAAATCCCCCCCCCCCTTATCTACGGCTGGAGTCTGAGATAAATGGTGACTTACTCCCCGTTAATTTAATAAAGGGTAACTGATGTATAAAAGGAATGCAGCTCTAATAGTGAAGGATGATAATACAGAGAGAAACTAAGGACACACAATACAAACAATAACAGTCTGTTCGAGTGAGCCACAACGACTAGACGCATGCAATGTTTGAGATTAAAACTATCGATACGAAGGCAGCACTCGATTACATGATGCGGACAAAGAAAACACAGACCAAATGTCAAAGTAAAGCAACAGTTATTTGGCCTTATTATCAGCTCGGGAACGTACGTTTTTTGAACGACAAACAAAGAGAACTAATAAATGAAATTAACACGATGAAAATAAAACACACATGACATAAATAAAGCATAGAAGAGGAAGATCAAGACGAGAAGACGAGAGTCAGACGAAAATAATCTTATGGATACACCCGCCTACAAATATTTGCTGTTTGTGAGACGTAATCGATTATTTATTTATACAATCACATTATTTCTTATATCGATCTTATCATTTTACCTGTTCCTAGGTTTTAAAAAACCCCCAACTAAAATGACACTTTTAAAGTAGATTTAAGCATAGTAAATATTACCGAAACTTAAAAGTAGACAAAAGGACAATTGTGGGTGTTTGGGTGAAGTCGACAGTGACACAGAGGTAGTGTCAAACAAGTTTTGGTGGTGGTTAGCTTTTAGATTGATGACCACCGTTGTTTACTTGCAATGTTTATTTACACATTTCACGCAACGTGTGGCTGGCCTACTGGTGATCTGGATATAGGAGTCCGTCATTCTGAGGAATTGGTTAAATACTTAACGTGCTAGTTACCACATCTGAAGTTGGATGTACTGGACCGCTGAAGCAAATAGCATAGCGACACAACGCATTTCCGCGCTCTGGGCTACACCCTGATGGAAATCTAGTAGGATCAGTGTTTACAGTTTTATGTTGGATACACACAAGTGGAGATCGGATCACTTATGGACTTGTCTATTATTGTGCAATAATGATGGATACATGCAAGTGGAGATCGGATTACTTATGGACTTGTCTATTATTGTGCAATAATGATGGATACACACAAATGGAGATCGGATTAATTATGGACTTGTCTATTACTGTGCAATAATAATGGATACATGCAAGTGGAGATCGGATTACTTATGGACTTGTCTATTATTGTGCAATAATGATGGATACACACAAATGGAGATCGGATTACTTATGGACTTATGAAGATCAGATTACTTATGGACAAAAGTTAAATATTACACAAGTGGAGATCGGATCACTTATGGACATGCCCAGTGTGCAGTAATAATAACTAATTGACTAACAACTGTAGACAATTTAACCAAAAAAAACCCAACAAAAATGCAACATATTCATTCAAATAAATAATACACAAAATATATCTTTCTGTGACTCCATATGATACATAAAATATCTCCATATTGTTTATTGATCTAGGACGCTGTCAATTAATTACTTAACATTCTTTATCGCTGTTTAAACCTCCTCCACCCCCTCCCTGCTTTTGTTAACAACCCAACAACTGTCAAGTATTCAGGAAACTGCCAGCTTAATTAAGACAAAAAAGAAATTGACCCCCCACTCCCCCCCCCCAAAAAAAAAAGAACAAAAAAAAAACAATTTTTAGCAGAAAAAATTTCGAAAACACATCATTCCTTTTTGACATTTTCTGAAAAAATTCGACTTTTCTCAACCACCGCCCCTCCCACCTCCTTGTCAACAACTGTCAAACATTTTCAGAAACTCTACCCAATTGTTGACGTAGTGTATAAGACATCCTCTAAATGCAATTACTTAAATAATTGAATTTAGTGTTTACATTCTCTTAACGTGATCAAAAATCGGCAAGTTATACTGTTGGAATAGCTTTCGATATCACGACGACAAGTGATTGAGATCAGCCACAAGAAATGCGCTTTCCTGGCACCAGAGATATAGTTTTTTCATGTCTGACCAGCAACTGAGATTTAGAAGTTTGTCTCGTAATGTGAACAGTGCAATCAGTTAGATGAGACAGAACACTGTATTTGTGGGTTAGTGATGGACAAGGAGAGCCAGTGAGCCCATATTAAAACGAAATATGAAATATTTGATCACTGTTCTTGTTGACAATCAATACATTCTTACATTGTTCAAATTAGCTAAAGTGGAGAATCATGATTACAGTATTACATGACTCCACATGTCTAGTAAAGTGGAGATTCATGATTACATTATTATATTACATGACTCCACATGTCTAGTAAAGTGGAGATTCATGATTACAGTATTACATGACTTCACATGTTCAGTAAAGTGGAGATTCATGATTATAGTATTACATGACTTCACATGTCCAGTAAAGTGGAAAGTCATGATTACAGTATTACATGACTCCACATGTCCAGTAAAGTGGAAAGTCATGATTACAGTATTACATGATTCCACATGTCCAGTAAAGTGGAAAGTCATGATTACAGTATTACATGACTCCACATGTCCAGTAAAGTGGAAAGTCATGATTACAGTATTACATGACTTCATATATCCATTGAAGTGGAGATCTTGGTTGTAAAAAAGCGAGAAATCTACAAACCGAGCAATGTACATAGACATGGCTGCAGCTTTCCATGACTTCGTATACCTGAAAATCTGGACAATCTTTGTTGCAACGGTGCATGACTTCACATACTGAGTAAAGTAACCAAGTCTCTCCACTTTACTGAGTATGTGAAGTCATGCACCGTTGCAACAAAGACTCTCCACGTTACTCAGTATAACGAATGTTTCTCAACATGGGACTCATGCCCCACAGAAGCAATTTGATTTTTCAGGGGGGCAACTCAGTTGGCAATTATTTCCTAAATATTATGGAATAATTAAGTTTTTCAATATAAAAAATGTGTAATAGTACATAGGCGGCATCCGAATTTTAGAAAGACTTAGGTGGGTCATGGTTAAAAAAAAGGTTGGGAAACACTGTTCTAGACAGTATATGCATCATTTGTTATCATTAGTATTCGGAAAATACATGTTGTAGAATATTTTTTGTAGATACAGTAAGAACGCTCTGTTAATGACTCTTAATATAACCGCCCGAGTACCTGACGCATGTGCTGGGGGGGGGGGAGGTGGTAAGGACAGCAAAGACGGGAACTGGCCATCCCACCTAAAAGTTGCTGTGGCTTAGTAAATCAAGAGTTATCTTCATTCCCGACGGCAGGCTGCTGCCATGGGACTTACCTTTACCGTGAGATTTAAATACAGGTCGATACCTTGATTTAGTTCGATGTTTTATATATATATAAAATGACATTTGGTGGGACGTGGAATTCTTGAAACTACGTTGGTGTGTTGTTGGTGAGACATCGGTGGGGAATACTGAGGTAGGAATCCACAGTATGCAGAAAAAACAAACAAATTTCATGGTAAAACATAACTCAAACTTATTCAGGAAGGTCTATCTATCTATCTATTCGCTACACCCTTTATTGCATTCAGCGTTAGGTGTAGAAGAGCTCTCTGAAGATAGTCCTCGTGTATGCTGAGTATATTGTGGAATGTATCTCCTCTTTTATGCCGGTGATTGTCTCCTGAGAACTCTTCTTTGTTTCCTACGAGAGATATTACGTAGAACTTTTTCTACACTGTCGGATCGCTAATCTAGTCACAATGTCATTTCAGTGACTCTAAATGACTAAGCCGTGTTCTAATCTATCCCATTGAGAAAGAAATCACATAGTCCATCAAGAATGGCACTGAAACACAGAAACTTTGCTTCTTTTTCGGCAAGCAGAGATGGTAAACCGCCATCTCCCGCCATTGACCGAAGGTCTGTGATCAGGATGGTCTTTGAATTTAAAGTCAATATTTCAGTCACCAGTAAAAAATGTACTAGCCCATCCCCCCCTTCCACACACACACACACACGCACACAAACACCTCATGCAGATATCGGATGACATGATTAGACATATCTCTAGAATTGCTTCTGTAGATCTGATCGTCCGCTGTTTAACAGGAGCAAGAACAAAATCCTTTCTAATATGCCTTTCAAATGCAGGTCACAGATATTCCATGACATTCTATGTCTGTAATTACAGTCGGATTACCTTAGAAAATCTGTTCATTTAATATTTTTCTATCGACGCATTCCGATCTGCTCAAATATAAATTTTTCTCTGATACCAATTTCCAGTCCATCTTTTAAAGCTTAATTCTTGGGTTCCCAAACTAAGAGACGTGTCTCCTTGGAGGGCTTGATGTATTCTCAAGTGGGGCGCGAAGTAATTTGGAAATTTATTGCATTTAATGCAGGATTGCTTTGCTATGAAAAATGTAGGCATGCTTCAAAACATATATTTAAGGAAAATCAAATGAAATAATGAGTTTTGTTCTAAATACAAATTGTTTTCATAACAACAGTCATTAACTTATGTCCTTATGAATATTTCGTACTGACGAAATGAACACAACATTTTATGTCTATATTAGTAATAAGGAGGAGAGCATAAGGGCGTCGCAAAATTTAATAGGGACGTCAGCTGGACATTTTTTGGAATTGCTGGTCTAATTCTTTCTATGTATTAACTTTTAATTTTGTTTTCGACTTGCTAATTGCTAACATTGTCCTTGAATATGCGATGTTTGAATTTGCAAACTCTAATATTTCAAGTTTCTTATGGCACCATGTTTATATTTAATAAATTTACTTTGATATATTCTTTTGCCGTTTATTAAATAATTAACAAATAAAGTCAGATTGTATTTGTTAAAAAAACCTATGCTATTTATGTTCATATTTTATAAGATAGTCATTGTTTCGTTCATTATGCCTCATCTTTGGAGAATGTTCATCCGGTTTACAGATAAACTTGAAGCATTACTTTAGAAAGATGGATTATCTCAGATATGACATGGAGTATGTAAGATACGAGATGAAGTACCTAATATATGAGATGAAGTACCTAATATATGAGATGAAGTATCTAATTTATGACATGGAGTATCTGTGATATGAGATGAAGTATCTAGTTTATGAGATGGATTATCTAATATATGAGATGGATTATCTAATTTATGACATGGAATATCTAATTTATGAGATGGAATATATAATTTATGACATGGAATATCTAAAATATATGATGGAATATCTAATTTATGAAATGCAATATCTAATTTATGACATGGAATATCTAATATATGAGATGAAGTATCTAATTTATGACATGGAGTATCTAATTTATGACATGGAGTATCTAATATATGAGATGGATTATCTAATTTATGACATGGAACATATAATTTATGACATGGAATATCTAAAATATGAGATGGAATATCTAATATATGACATGCAATATCTAATTTATGAGATGGAATATCTAATTTATGATATGAAATATCTAATTTATGGTATGAAGTATCTAATTTATGGTATGAAGTATCTAATTTATAAGATGAAATACCTAATATATGTTGCGAAGTATCTAATATATGAGATGGAGTATCTATGACATGAACTGGAGTATCTAATATATGAAAAGTGATAAAAAGAGCAATTAGTTTAATATGATCCATTATTGTAATTATTACAAGCAACTTTATTTTATAATAAATGTCTGATTGTTTACAACCAGCACACGTTTCAGTTATGAAATTCCACACGAAGAAATGAACAACATTATGGACTTTGTATCATATTATTATAGTCAAATTAACTTGATCTTCTTCTGCTTTCGTTCTCAAACTCCTGCTAATTAGCAGAATATAGTCCGGGGCACAGAATGTGTTTACAGCTTAGCTGTTATGGTTTACAGTTTAGCTGATATGTGAGTCATTCAATCTGATACATCCGTCTTTAGCTTAGCTGCACGGTCTTCGCATCTTGCGAAATGCATGAAAGGTAAACAGGTTTGTTATTCTTTACTCCCTTTCGGACCCCGGCATCACCTGATCAAATGACCGATATTTACTACTTTTTTCCATCTTGACATGTTCAATATCACAGGATATAAAACACAAGTTTACAAAGTCAATCATCTAAATCTGGGAAGAGTCAGGCTTCCAACAATAGTGTCTACATTCAGTCACAGAGGATTCATGTGGCTTGGACATATTCAAAGGATGTACTATAGCTGTATATCTAGAGAAATAATGTACGAGAAACTCTCACAGGCTGTTAGAAGACGCGGCAGACTAAAGTTGTGATATAATGTGTACAAGTCATCAATTAATGCTTTTTTCATCTCTACTGACAGCTGGGAAAAGCTGGTAGAAGATCGCTCCACACAGAGAACAATTCTTAGTCGTATTATTAAATCATGTGATAATTTAATACTGAGAAGCTACGGGAGAAGAAGCGTTCAGACGTAATGTGTAGCAGTTCAGAAATGAAATTGTACCATGTATATTCTATCACAAACAAAATCATTCATGGATCGGCTGATTTAGAAATTAAAAGAAATGTTCGGCTCATGTCCGATTAACTCCATCTGTAACAGGCTTGCTTCAGACTGTCTGTCAAGATATTTAAGGTCATATACTAATGTAAATTGGTGGTTAAATATATTTTTTTCGCTTGCGACAACATTTCTAAAAACATTTTCCGCCGTAGCCCTATAGGAGACTCACTCATTCAAACGCTCGTATTCGCACTTTCACTCGCTCATTCACACTCTTTCATATTCAAACTTTCGTTCATGCACCTTTTTAATTCACACTTTCACTCACTCATATTGATTGTTCAAATACGTGCTCGTTAAACAAATATTCACGTTCATGTATTCATACTCCTCTCGCTCATTCAGTCTTTTGGTCATTTGATGTCTTTAGCTCACTCATACCTCTCTCATTCATACTCTCGAGAATCATCAACTCCCGGATTTACGCACTCACCATTCACTAATTCACTCATACCTCTCTCATACTCTCGCCGAATCATCAACTCCCGGATTTACGCACTCACCCATTCACTAATTCACTCATACCTCTCTCATTCATACTCTCGCCGAATCATCAACTCCCGGATTTACGCTGTCACCCATTCACTAATTCACTCATACCTCTCTCATACTCTCGCCGAATCATCAACTCCCGGATTTACGCTCTCACCCATTCACTAATTTACTCATTCGCGATCTCCTAATTCACTAATTCACGTTCGCAATCAATAATGATCTGACTGATTCATACTTTTAATCATTGGTGGAAACAATCTTTCAAACGTACTTGAATTAACAATCCCACTAAATTATAATCTCACACATTCATGCTATCGCACATTCTTATTCTGTCATTCTTTTTCACTCGTTCACGCCATCATTCATTCTTGCTTCACTATTCACGCTCTCATTCATTCATGCTCTTATTCATTCATGCTCTCACTCATTCATGCACTTATTCATTCATGATCTCATCCATTCATGTTCTCATTTATTCACGCTCTCATTCATTCATGTTCTCATTTATTCACGCTCTCATTCATTCGTGTTCTCATTTATTCATGCTCTCATTCATTCAATCTCTCACTCATTTATGCTCTCATTCATTCATCCTCTCATTCATTCATACTCTCACTCATTCTCGCTCTTATTCTTGTTCTCATTTTATTCATGATATCATTATTCACGCTCTCATTCTTGCTCTCAATCTTTCATGCTATGACTAAACTCACTCATTACTACACTCAGCCATTCCTACACTCACCTATTGCTACATTCATTCATTGCTACAATTCATTCATTTCTACAATCACTCACTACTACATTCAGTCATACCTACACTCAGTAATTCTTACGAATCAAATGACCGATAGTTACTACTTTCTTCCATCTTGACATGTTCAATATCACAGGATATAAAACACAAGTTTATAAATTCAATAATCTAAATATGGAAAGAGCCAGGCTTCCAACAATAGTTTCCACATTCAGTCACATAGGATTTATGTCGCTTGGGCATATTCAACTGATGAACTACAGCCTCTTCATTCCTACAATCACTCATTCTTACACTCATTTATTACTACACTCAGTCATTCTTGCAATAAGTCATTCCTATGCTCACTCATTCCTAAAATCACTCATTCCTACACTCATTCATTACTGCACTCAGTAATTCCTGCACTAAGTCATTTCGACCAAAATCAGTCATTCCTACTCAGTCATTCTTGCACCCACTCATTCCTATACGCAGTCATTCATATATACTCAGTCATCCCTACACTAACACATTCCTACACTCACTCATTCCTACACTCACTCATTCCTACACTCACTCATTCCTACACACTCATTCCTACACTCACTCATTCCTACACTCACTCATTCCTACACTCACTCATTCCTACAGTCAATATTTTATACACTTAGCCATTTCTATATTCAATTATTCATACACTCAATCATGTCTACACTCAGTCATTCTTATTAGTCATTCCTACACTCAGTCATCACTACACTCAGTCATTCATACCCTCATTCATCCAAGCTTTTATTTTTACTGTCCATTTCGAGATGTAAAATTCTATCTTATTTACACTATTCTCTAACTTGTTATCTGTTATCACTACCACCCAATCCTAATATTGTTCCTACTTTCACTCATCTATACTTTTCTTTTATACACTCCACCCTTTTTATCATCATATTACCACTCCCATCCACTAATATCTAAACTCCCACTCAAACATATCACCGCCAACCAAACACGCAAATCAACACAAAACTACTTCACTACAACTACCCATTCATACTGAAATGTCCATTTTCACTCCTCCCCACTTTAGTTCTACCCTCCCTTATAGAAAATATGTGTTCATGTATACACTCCTTAATAGAAAATCTTTGTTCATTTAGACACTCCCTTATTGAACACTTTTGTTCATGTATAAAAACCCTTATTAAAAAACCCTTTGTTCATATATACACTTCCATATTGAAAATCTTTCTTCATGTATACACTTATTGCAATGGATACGCGTGTCCCTTATTGAAAAACTTTGATAATGCACACACTCCCTTATTGAACATGTTTGTTGTTGTATATACTCCTTAACTATTTATTGAACTTAGTCCTTTTATGCCCCCGCCATATTCCTCCCTCTAAACTTACCTACATCACAACTTACTTCATTTTTCCCCCACAAGATTGATTGCATAACGTGGCACGTGCGTCAGGTAGTCCTGTGGTTTCTCCCACTTTTAACACCAGTCGGCCAACACAATTACTGTCAAACTTCATTACAAACACTTCCTATCTGCCTCTATACCTACACATTTCACATACAATTTATTTCAACAATAAACAGTAACCGCCCACATATATTTTATGTCTATAAGTCCTGATACAATAAAGGGACTCACACCAGTGATTGAAAAGAACGTGTCACACCATAAAATTGAACAAAAGACGTAGAAAATTGACTTAATTGTACCCAGTTATGTTTCTCCACTTATTTTCACTTAAATGAGCAGAACAAGACTTGCCAGAAACTATCTCTGGTAGAAATAACTATGTATCAGTATACAAAAACTGTATGGTATATTCTAAATGATTGCCTAAGCTCTTGCCAAAGGTGGATGGTGGCACTGTTGATCTATCTATCTAATGTGTTTTCCACAAATTCCGTTAGGCGTCGTGGTTAGTTGAAGTTTTCTGTCTTTGGCCATCTTTGTTGCCCTTGCCATATTCAGACCGTAGCTTTTTAACAAAATCTCTTATTGAATTTTCCCATCCTGCTCGTGGTCTTCCTCTTGTCTTGTAACCGTTCTTTCTGCTGTTATACGTCTGGAAGACTGGTTTTGATGGTTCCATTCGCATAAGGTGTCCGAATCAGTTGCTCTGCTGTATTTTCTATTTGCATGACATAGTCTTTACTATTTTTCTGATGTCTTCATTTCTCATTCGGTCTCTTCTGGGGAAGTGTATAGCCATTCTCAGACATTTCATCTCACATGTTGTAATCTTTCTCAAGTGTGTTTTTGTCAGTGTTCATGTCTGGAACTGGTAACATAATTTTAGAATAAAGATTGTGTTTATTATCTGTCGTTTGGTCGCCATGTTGATCCTTGCGTTTTTAGCAGTGATAACAGTTGGTATGTTACAGCGTATTAGTTACAGTTGGTATGTTACATCGTATTAGTTACAGTTGGTATGTTACAGCGTATTAGTTACAGTTGGTATGTTACATCGTATTAGTTACAGTTGGTATGTTACATCGTATTATTTACAGTTGGTATCCACTTGCTATAAAACGTAGAATCGGAGTTTGTATTTTAATTATATTTTAAAGGCTGAATGAGTTGTTCTCGATTTTAGTATATCCATTTTTGGTCAAAATTGATGGTGTCATGGCAGACTCTTGGCAGGACATTATAATCCTGACATACTGCCACACTGAAATGCCTCCATACACGTATCCATAAACCTCACAACCATGCCTCTGAAACAACAAATCGTACACGAATCCGAGTGTGACTTACTCACTGAGAGGACATGTGCCATGACTGTCTTATTTCTTATAAGACCATTCAAATGAATTAATTAGACCCATATTCATTGCGTGTTTGATTACTGTCGGGTTGTCCGTTTCTCACAATTTATAAACTTGGAGTCGGCTTGGCAATTTTTGGCATGCGACTCAAGATATATAAATATTTATCTACGAATAGCCTGACAATAATCAAAAACGTCACGATGGAGGTCCCTAATTACGGAGTCCTAAGTCCCAAGCTCATAAACATCCTAGATTGAGGTCGCATCATACGTAGGTCTTCTACTGTCTCTCCTGTTGTTTTGTTAGAAGCGCTATGGTCTGTAACCTGCTCACATCTAAAGGATTATTTCATCATCATCATGTGTCAAGTGGTGTCTGCTCACAGCTAAAGGTATTACTCTATCATCATCATCATGTGTCAAACACTGCCTGCTCACAGTTAAAGGGATTACTTCATCATCGTTGTTATCATCATTCTTCCATTCCTTTCTTAGTCTTCCTCTTGTTCTATAACACGATCGCTCTTTAGTATAAGCGCTTGTAGGCAGTTGATCGTATTCTATTCTCATAAGAAGTCCAAACAAGTATATTTCATGTCTCTCCGTGTATCCAATACATGATGGACAAACAAGTATATTTCCTGTCTCTTCGTGTATCCAATACACGATAAACAAACAAGTATATCTCCTGTCTATCTATATATTCAATGTAATGATCGATATATTGAAAACAGAAAACGCAACATAGAACGCTTCATACATTTCATCAAAAACACAGGAAAAAAACAAGATCAATTTCTAAACGAAAGTATGATCAACTATGTCAAGCGATAATATCACTAACAACTCAATCTCGACCAACAACAGTGAACTATAAAGCGTTACCAGTTTCGAATACCTGGATTCTTTTTTAAACGCAGGAACGGGGGTACAAAAAAGTTAGACGGAGGTTGGCCCTTGCATCAAATAAACTGATACAAATGAAGGAGATATGGATGAAATAAAAGAAATAAAAATATAATTCACATGACTGTATTGTCGATGGACTGTACAACATTGTCTAGTTGTTTAGCTCCCACAATCGTGGTCTGGTTTATTTTTCTATCTGGAGTTGGTGAAACCATCTCTCTGCACTTTAATTCGATTTTGTGTGCTTCATTCGTTTATGTTTGTTTCTTGAAAAAGATCCCAGTTAGAGCGTAACGTGAAAAAAGTCCTTGTTCCTTTATTCATTTTTTACATTAGCGTTACTACTTGTTAGATATTAGTTAAACAAGTAACAATATTACATTATACCAGTTTTACTCTTGGTTTGTTACTGCGGCACACTCAACCTTGTCGGATATCCTCTGACAGTTTGATTATTTGCATTTCAATTTCTATGAATGAATCGACTGGAAAGTCTCTGGTTGAAGATTAACACAAAAATTTTGAATGAAACGCCAAAGCAGCATCAACAGAGATAATTCCTCTAGCATTTACTTTATTGATTAGAAAGGTAATCGATTCTAGGTGGAACTACGATGTTCGGTAATTGAAATGTCATGTTGAATACTAACTGATAACTAGCTTACAACTATATATAACGGTAATAACAGACACCGTGTTAGCTTCAATGAAGCAGGAACAACCGGGGAAACTATACTACAAAATATGAAGTATGATTGCTGTCTTCTTGTAGATTATCAGTTTTTAATGTGGTTTAGGGGCTGTCCATAACTTACGTCAACAATATTGTTTACAGTTTTGACCCCCTCTTCCACATGTAGATAACTGTCCAGAATTAAATGACCCCACACCAAATCTTCTTTATTATGCCAAAAATATTTACCACCCACCGATAATATGTTGCTGAAAAAAGTAAGAAAGAAATACACTCTTGTATTTCCTGAAAGGGGAGCGAATAATAGCAACAGTGTTTACCTTTCATGCATGTCGTAGGTAGCGACTAGAGACGTTATGGGGAAGAGCTGAATGTGCCATCCCATAGAGGTTCAAAGTGACCCAGAAGACATACCGAATTCAAATGTTTCAGGCCGAAACGCGTAGATATCTCATCAACACTGTAAACTACGACACATCGCGTTCCGTTATTCAACTAAATCCTACTAAATTACATGAGTTTGAGAATGAACACAAACAAAGAAGATGAAATAACCATGTTAGTTATAAGCTCTGTCAATGACAGTTATCTGGAGGTGGTCTGTCTTACCATCCGATGTTTATTTATAACGTGTCTGAGACAAGTTGTGTGAAAGCGGTATCTGGAGGCCTGTCTTACCATCTGATGTTTATAACCTTTCTGAGACAAGGTGTGAAAGTGGTATCTTGAGGTCTGTCTTACCATCTGATGTTTATAACTTTTCTGAGGCAAGTTGTGTGAAATTGATTGAGCTTGAAGTGATTGATATGTGATTGATAGAAGGTGTGTGATCTCGTCTGTGTTTATGTGTGTGTGTGCTTCATAGTCCATGGTCTAAGAGATGCAATAAGAAGAAATCCACCAGAAAGTGGAGAACAAACAGATGGATTACGCTGCAAGACAATGTGCCGGCACATGGATTCCTACTGGTAAAGCCGTATCTCGCAAAGCAGAATATGATTACCTTGGATTAACTTCCAAATTCTCCGGACTTTGCACCGGCGGAATTTTTCTTGTTCCCTCGATTGAAGTTAACACCGAAAGGACAGCGATTCAATGATGCAAATGACGTTATCATTAATGCGACAGACAGACGTGATAGGTATCGAAGAAGGGGTTCCACGAATGCTTATATCAGCTGTATGATCCGTGACAAATGTGTGTAGTTGCCGAAAAGATCTAATTTGAAGGACATGTAGTCTTGATAATTCTTATGTTACTTATTTGTATATAATTCAGTAATTACGGAAACGTTTTGAGGCTATCTCTTGTAGGCCTAACACAGTATATAGTTTTACACACATACAAAATTACTAAAACATATATAGAATGTTTTATGAAGATATAAAATGTTCTTTTCAACTAGCAAAATATGATTATCCCAATATAAAGTAAAATAATGACATTATAATTTCGCCCACACGTTGATGTGGCCTGAAAGGGGAGCAAACAATAGCAATATATTTAACGTTAATAAATACCCCAGGGAGACAACTAATAAAATTTTGTTGGTGTGGGTGGCTGTCCCATCCATAGAGGTTCAAAGAGATCGACACGCAATCTTCAAGCCTGATGTGCCAGATCGAATAGTGAAGTTATCCCAGCCAAGCTATAAACAATAACACAACACTTTCCGTTCTACAAACTGCATCCTGATAATCACCAGAAGTTTGACAAAGAATGCCGAAAAAAGAGTAATTGTTATTTGTGTTAAATGCATACAAATACGTGCAAGTTCTTGCTTGTGTCCAGAAACTAGACATTTCCCAAAAGTGTTAAAAATGATAAAAGAAATTCTGACAAAGAAAGATTACCAAATAGGAGAAGAAACTAGATCAACAATACGGAATGTAACACATGGCCTCTAAATGTCAAAGCACGACAACAGAAATTTATTCGCTTAAACACACAACATTCTACATCGTCTTACCGTTGCCCTTGAGGTCCCGCAGATCTATCGTACGCACTGGAAACTGCGGTTGCATCTTTGACATATCAAGGCGTCCAAGGTCACTGTCGTCTGCAACAAACGGTTATAATATATTGTTACAGATGTGAATTTGTATTTAGTGTATAAAGGGCAAACGTTTTTAGTCGAAATGACAAATTCAAGTTTGTTTGAATGAGATGGAGGAATGCTAGAAAGTAGAAGGATACAGGGCAGTGCCGTGCTATGATGAAGAGAGGCGATCACTTCAGGCGGCACCAATCAAAATACATTGTCGGGGGTGGCATATCGAAGAAAAACTATTCAATGGGGGGTAGGGGGCGGCATTTCGAAGACTTGTATCATGCTGAGAAAATATACCGCACTGTTTTTGGAGGATATGCGATTGTTTTTTTTAATTGGGACGACATTTCAAAGGATGTTGGAGACTTTGTCGCTGCCCACTAAGGAAATAAGAGAAATATTTATTTTTGTACATCGAACCCAAGGGTTGGCAACCTTCTGTCCGAGGGTCTGACCTGACCGCGGGCCAAAATTACACGGCCAGTCAGTCCTCAAACAAAAAATTGTGACTATTGACACTATGCTCCGAAACGTATAATCATCATCATCATCAGGTGCCATGCCGGTTGACGTAGAGGTCATGGCTCTCCACGGCTCTCTGTCCACAGTATTATGTATCAAGATCGTTGTTGTTTCCATGCCGTGCAAGTTTGTCAAAATGTCGAATATTTTCTCACGTTGTCGCCCTCTGTTGCCTTCAATTTTGCCTACATATAATACATATGAAAATATCTAATAATATAATACAGCTGCTTATTTCAAGCCAGTTCTAGAAACATATGACTAATCAGTTATATCACTTTGTCTACACCAAAATATAGGCGACATATGAAAATAAATGTACATAAATTAAAAATATTGTAACGAATATTTAGTAATATTAATACTTCTCTGAAAACTAGCACAGTTCGCTGCATGTAATTAGGTTGTCACTTTTTATTATTAATCCTTTCCGTAATTCAGTGTACATTCTGAACTAAATGTTATCTTTATATAGATATATCCAGTGTAAAATCTGAGCTCAATTTTATCTTATATAGATATATCCAGTGTAAAATCTGAGCTCAATTTTATCTTATATAGATATATCCAGTGTAAAATCTGAGCTCAATTTTGTCTTATATAGATATATGCAGTGTAAAATCTTAGCTCAATTTTATCTTATATAGATATATCCAGTGTAAAATCTGAGCTCAATTTTATCTTATATAGATATATCCAGTGTAAAATCTGAGCTCAATTTTGTCTTATATAGATATATCCAGTGTAAAATCTGAGCTCAATTTTATCTTATATAGATATATCCAGTGTAAAATCTGAGCTCAATTTTATCTTATATAGATATATCCAGTGTAAAATCTGAGCTCAATTTTATCTTATATAGATATATCCAGTGTAAAATCTGAGCTCAATTTTATCTTATATAGATATATCCAGTGTAAAATCTGAGCTCAATTTTATCTTATATAGATATATCCAGTGTAAAATCTGAGCTCAATTTTATCTTATATAGATATAGCCACTGTGAAATCTGAGCTCAATTTTATCTTATATAGATATATCCAGTGTAAAATCTGAGCTCAATTTTATCTTATATAGATATATCCAGTGTAAAATCTGAGCTCAATGTTACATTTATATAGATATAACAGATAACGTGTCAGTAAACCTTCGGATTTTTTTGTGTGTGGCCAGCGATCCGTCTGTCCGTCTGTCTAATGTAATCTAATCTAATCTAATCTATCCATGTTTAACACAGTATAAAACTAAAATAAGGAAAATAAAGGGCTGTTAATTGATTACGTGAAATTATTTTTAGCAATATTTGATGTCCATCCCTCACTGTCAACAACTGTTAAGAATTCAGAGACAACCCTTACTATTTTTTAATTGAGTCCAATATTATTTACCCCCCCCCCCTCCATTAAAAATATTTTAGCAGCACAAGTGCGAGAAAAGGACAACATATTTTACTTTATTTTATTTTTACATTTTTCCTTTCAAATATTACATTCAAACAATTTAAAAGGTGTATAAAAAAGTATTTCTGATATCAACATATGTCAAATCTCTCCCTTTTCTTAACAACTGTCAAACTTTTTTTTACCCCCCTCTCCAAGGATTTGAGAGCTAATTTATGAATAGCTCCTGAATATACACTACAGCTATCAAGTAGATATACTCAAATATACACTACAGCTATCAAGTAGATATACTCAAATATAAACTACAGCTATCACAGATGATATACTCAAATATAAACTACAGCTATCACAGATGATATACTCAAATATAAACTACAGCTATGACAGATGATATACTCAAATATAAACTACAGCTATCATTGATGATATACTCAAATATAAACTACAGCTATCACAGATGATATACTCAAATATAAACTACAGCTATCAAAGATGATATACTCAAATATAAACTACAGCTATCACAGATGATATACTCAAATATAAACTACAGCTATCAAAGATGATATACTCAAATATAAACTACAGCTATCACAGATGATATAGTGAAACCAGCAGGTACAACTTACCGTTTCTATTCTGTCGTATGCAGCAGAGAAAGGTAGAACACGAATTACTATCACCCATTTCTGTTACAGCGAGGGTTAAAACAATGATGATCACTTTCAACGTCTGATGCACATCATAAACTTAATTCCAGGCATAGAATAATTACCGTTGAAAAAGAAAAACCTGCTACCTGAGTTTTAGTCTGGGTGTTAGTCATTATGCCAAAGGTTTTCCGCCCAGGTAAGGTGGGCTCTAACACCTGGATGAACCACACAAGTATTGTGTTTATACTGAAAAAGCAGGTTTATGATAAAACTAGAAAAGAAGTAAAGGGATCTAAGTGTATGGAACTGTAATGGTATAAAAGTTAGAGGACAATTGATAAGTATGTCTTTGCGGAAACATGTAATAGACGGAAAGGCGCAAATAACGCAGCTTTAATGTAAAGCAGCTGTTGGCAACATTTTGGAGCCCGCTGGCCAGATTCAGCTTTTTTCTTGTGGTATGGATCCACAAACGTGTTAATGTATTTAGTGAGCACGGTTAGACAATAAGGCACCTTGGTCATCTAATGCACATCGACACATACCCAGTCCTCTAGACCTGTCTTGCGGCTGAGACCAATTTTGAAGGGGAAAGAGAGTGAGACTGACGACACTGTGCAACCCTCACTTTAATCGAATCTTAATCGCGCAAATTTGGGTTTGTCATCTTTCGAATCATCATAAATCAACTGATGGTGTCAAGCAGGTATGTTTCTTGGTTCCGACGCTTTTTAGCATGGTGTTTTCTGCTACGCTAAATGATGCCTTCCGGGGTAACAGTGTAGAAATTTGCTTTCGTTATCGAGCTGATGGAGGGCTATTCAATCTCAGTAGATTGAAGACCAAGATCAAAACTGACGGACATTGTCCGCGACCTTTTGTTCGCTGACGGAGGGCTATTCAATCTCAGTAGATTGAAGACCAAGATCAAAACTGACGGACATTGTCCGCGACCTTTTGTTCGCTGACGGAGGGCTATTCAATCTCAGTAGATTGAAGGCCAAGATCAAAACTGACGGACATTGTCCGCGACCTTTTGTTCGCTGACAGAGGGCTATTCAATCTCAGTGGATTGAAGGCCAAGATCAAAACTGACGGACATTGTCCGCGACCTTTTGTTCTCTGACAGAGGGCTATTCAATCTCAGTGGATTGAAGGCCAAGATCAAAACTGACGGACATTGTCCGCGACCATTTGTTCGCTGACAGTTGTGCAGTCAACATTGCAAGTCTGAAAAACATGATGGACAGTATGCACCTCTTTTCTTCAGCATTATGCATTCACCATGAGCGCCTCGAAGACATTCGTAATGTACCAGCCAGCGCCATGTGTCTCCTACACACAACCAGTAATCCCAGTGAAAGGTCACACACTCAATACAGCTGATAGGTTCGTATATCTCACAGCAGCCTATAGAAAAATCCGACAATTGACGAGGATGTTTCCCCGCGTATTAATCGCGCCAGTGCGGCATTGGGGAGTCTTCATGCCAACGTCTGGATCAGGCGTGGTCTGAGTTTGAGAACAAAATAGGACATTTTTATTGTTGGTTCTACCAACACTGCTTTATGCTCCGTCATCCGGGAATGTCTATAGGAGACACGCTTGACAGCTTAACTCTTTTCACCGTCAGTGCCTAAGAAATCTCATGGGAGTACTTTGGCAGGATCAAATACCAGACACGGAAATTCTTCAAAAGTCCCGTATACAAAGCAACCATGTCCTGTTGATTAGGTCCGAACTTCGTTGGACCGACCACGTCGTCCGTATGCCAGACAAGCGCCTTCCTAAGAGATTGCTCTATTGGGGTCTGTGTGATAGTAAAATTTCAAGTGGAAGGCAGAAAAAGCGCTCCAATTATTACTTAAAGAACTCCCTCAAACACTATAGCTTTGATCTCAGCCTCTGGGAAACTACAACTCTTGATCGCTCAGCTTGGCACATACACAGATCACCAATGGCATCACACGAGTTTGAACAAGAACGAACACTGCGGGCAATCTACCAGAGACAGAAACGGACGGAAAGATCTGAAAACCATGCCAGGCATGGTCTCAAGTCGTATTTTGAAGAGAGTGGTTAAGGTAGTTAGCAATAGTAACACTGTTATCTGTCATGCATGTGAAAAAAGCAGCTAATAACGTTTGAGACTGGTATTTATTACTCCTGTCTTATATGGTAAAACTGA
This sequence comes from Meghimatium bilineatum, assembly GCA_034231615.1. Taxonomy (NCBI): domain Eukaryota; kingdom Metazoa; phylum Mollusca; class Gastropoda; order Stylommatophora; family Philomycidae; genus Meghimatium; species Meghimatium bilineatum. Next base: position 71,614,843 of record CM067320.1, read on the forward strand.
CTTACAAAATGGTATGCTGAAGTTGGTTGTGTTGGACAGAAAAGAAAAGATATTGTTGCCAAGATTAAACTACGATATTAAAAAATCTGTTTTTTGGATAACGTCCAACAAAATGGCATTTTGGAATAATCGTAAAGGAAGAAATAGCAAGGAAGATATCAAAGAGTCTATACTTAGAACGAAATCTGAGAGTTCGTTCTCAAGCTGCAGCTGGTTGGCACGATGTAGTCCAGGGAACTGGAAGCGCTGTGTCACGATTTACAGCTTGTCTGCGATATTTTTGCCTTTCTAACTGCCATATCAAACTTCAGTATGAGTTTTTACACTAGAGGGAAGCCAAAATCATAGAAGAGGTAGACATATGAAACATAGGATACCTTGCTCTAACGTAGATCGACATTAAATATGGGATAATGTGTTCTAACGTATAACGACACTAAATATGGGATAACGTGCTCTAACATATAACGACATTAAATATGGGATAACGTGCTCTAACATATAGCGACATTAAATATGGGATAACGTGCTCCAACGTATAACGACATTAAATATGGGATAATGTGCTCTAACGTAGAACGACATTAAATATGGGATAATGTGCTCTAACGAAGAGCGAAATTAAAGTATTTATTGAGCTAGAAATTAAATGTATGATATAAGTATTGGTATACAACCCACTAAAAAATTTAGTGACCCCAGAAAATTTATAGTACTAAATAATTAAGAATGGGGAGGTTTTACGTGTTTATAGACCAAATTCCTAGTACTAAATAATTAAGAATGGGGAGGTTATAGGTTTATTCAGACCAAATTCCTAGTACTAAAAGTCGTGTTCTGATTTATTTAGGTGATTTCCTTAAAAAACAACAATTAAGGCAACTTTTGCCAAAATAGCCCCACTACTCTACCACTACCACTAGACGAAGTGCATGCAGAGGAAGAACATGAGTGACATCAGAAGTTTCCTGTGTTGTATAAACTTGTCATTATGACTGATGTAATAACTAGGTTCCTAGAGAAAACTTGACAAACAGGTAATGGTTGTAATTATTCAACATAGAACATGGATGACAACAGACGCTCCCTACACGTCCCTTCTGATTTATAAACTTGTCATGATGACTAATGTAATAGCTAGATTGCTGGAGAAAACGCGACAAACGGTTGAGAGTTGTAATTATACAACATAGAAGCTAGCTTACGTGCAGTCTACTTTGTTTAATTTGTCCCGATCTCTAAGGGCTACAGCAAGGGCGTAAGTGACAGTAAGTGGAAAAGTGTTGGTAGTTATGTAAAAAAAAATGTCAATTTTCGTGCCTTATTCCTTAGTTTTAATGCGATTTTTTGGTGACATTTTTTTTTAAATCGTTAAAAAAGGAAGGGGTTAAAAGAGTTACCAGCAGGTTTGATAAATTCGTAGAACTAAAAGTGATATTTCGATCTGAATTCGTAAGGGTAGATTTAAGTCCCGGTCCCTCCACCCCCCCCCCCCCCAGTCTATGTCTCTGCTATAAGCAATTAAGCTCTTGTTTCCAATGTATAATTGAGCGTATCATAAGAACTTTATTTCATATCCACACGACGTGTACTCTCAACGGCATGCAATGATTTGAGAAGTGGTCTCCGACACAGATATACTATGTGTGTATGTAGTTACGTGTTCGAATTCAGCTCCTGACGTTTTTCTTGCGAAGCGACAAATTTATTCTCAGATTTTAGGGTATTATCACTTGTAGCTGCGAAGTTACCAACTATGAAGAGCACTCTTGGCTTGCGGCATAGCGCTTCGTTGAGATGGACAGAGTAAAATGAGGAAACCCGAGTACAAAGCAGTCAATTATCTACGCATGTTCAATATTGTTCATAACATCCATTATTAATTTTTCTATGATGTTATGTTTCTTTATGTGGCCAAAAAAATGTCAGCTTGTTTGTTATAAAGTCATAATTATGTTGACTTGGAAACTTTTTCTTCTGTGATCAGTTTCCTGTGCTCTATAAGCCTATACAGGCAGGAGAGCTTCCTCCATGAATGCAGTCGTCAGCAGGACATCCTCACAGTTGCCCCACAGTTTTACCTTCAGATCTGCCACTTGAGCCATAATTTAGTTCTCAAGTCATCGAGGAGTAGAATGGAGCCTGTAGAATGTGTTCTGGAGTCTGCGGACCCTTTTGACATGAGCATTGGTTAGTTTGGACAGCCTTCATTTTGTGGATATGTGCTTGTAGTCTGCAGTGTCCTGTGCGGAGCATCAAAACTGGTGTTTGGTGTGATCTGCTTAGTTTTATAATGGGATCCTGTGGAAAGTTACTGCCTGTTCTCTGACTCCATTTATGTTTGTACTTTCTTTTGATGAGAGTTTTTGCTTCAGTCAGTTCTGAAATATTTCCTTTTTTTTTGCACCTGCTACTGCCAGTCTGTCAGTTGCTTCATTTCCTGAAATTCCACAGTGTGCAGGGATCCACTGCAGCACAACTTTATTGTTAGAACGCAGTTGATTTAAAAGTCGTATAGTTGTTTTTGTTATTATAATTCTAAGCAAGGAAAGAGTAATACGTTGAAATAAAGTAAAACTGTAGGAAATATGTGAAAACACGTGAATAGGAATTGTGACTAATGGCTAAGCGCAATCAGAGAAACACAGATAATCAATGTTTCGAATAAAATGTCACTATCAGGAACTACTAATATATTATCAACTACAATTGTTTATTTATATATGTTTGTGTGTGGATATATGAGTGTTTTTTTGGTTGGAAAATATATGTGAATATGTGTTAGTGAGTATATGTATATGTATGGTGTATATATGGAGTATATGCGGGGTATCTGTCAGTAAATATTTATTTATATGTATGGTCTATGAGATTATGGTTTATGAAAATAGATCAGGTGTCAGGGTTGAAGTTGCATCCTCTCTGGGGAGAAGCAGTGATCATGTATTCAACATTTGACAAAGGCCGAGGGTTTGAACATACTTGGATGACTGGTGGAATGAGCAGCGAAACGCTAATGGGATGGTCCCCCGTGTTGTGATAATGGTTTCTAGTCAAGAATAAAATGAAATATGCGAAAGTAATGAAGGTAATGAGAGAGCTGATAAGCTGGCAAGCATGGTCACCGTATCGAACGAACGTTATATCAATGAATCTTTCTGACACAGTATCAAACGTTATATCAATGAATCTTTCTGACACAGTAGGCCCTATCAAACGTTATATCAATGAATCTTTCTGACACAGTATCAAACGTTATATCAATGAATCTTTCTGACACAGTATCAAACGTTATATCAATGAATCTTTCTGACACAGTAGGCCCTATCAAACGTTATATCAATGAATCATTCTGACACAGTATCAAACGTTATATCAATGAATCATTCTGACACAGTATCAAACGTTATATCAATGCATTTTTCTAACATATTGTTTTGTGGGACTTTCTTCATTAGGAAGATTTTCAGAAATGTAAATCATGACTGTTCTCAAAATTACGGTAGATTTTAACAAAGATCATAACAGCCCGGAAAAAGAAACATAATAAACATAGGAAGAAACTGATCAATCAACACTGAACCGAGGCATTGAACAGCTACTTAAATTGATTTATTGACAAGGGAATCTTAGCAGACATGGACTAGTCTGATGTGTTCGTGATTATATCTTGAACTCATAACTGACAATGAGATAGTTTGGTATGCAAACATTGTCAAATTTATACGTTGTGTTCTGTAATAGGTAGTAAATCAAAATTCATTTATAATATTTCAGATCTTTAACTACGCTCGGATTTCTAAAGATGTACAATCACCAATATTTATACTTAATTCTCTATTTAAAAATATTGCGTTCACATAATCTAACGCGGTTACATCAAGTTGAAAACATACGCAAATAAATAATCTTAAACGGTTACATGAAGTTGATAACATGGGCAAATAAATAATCTTACACGGTTACATCAAGTTTGTAACATGGGCATGTAAATAATAAATACTTCTTATACTTCCAAGAAAATCACAGTTGTAAAATTGACCCGTCACTACAGTGACAGTCAATAAACATGTACACACTAGGCGGGTGAACAAAAGTCCCTTAGCTATTCCACTATACTTGTCACAGCCAACTCTTGTTCATTTGAGTGTAGGCCTTCTGGCAAGCGGGACCATGTTCCCGCTCACACGTTCTGTCTGCGGGACTGTACTATCTTGGACCGATTCCATAAACAATCTTTCTGTGTACGTGAGTTGAATCTATTCAAGCTTTTAAATTCGCTGTTCTCTTCGCACTGTATTATTTACCTTCGTCTGTCTGTCTCTCTCTCAAGAATGAGTAAAGAATGATATAGGAAACGTGTTGTACTATTTATAGCCACGTTTTGTTTGAAATCTCTTTTCATGTGTTACGCCATGTATTTAATCTTTACTTTTGTGTTACCGGGACAGAAAAGGGAGAGCTGAATAATAGCCATGGTGTCTGTCATGTATGTCGGGAAAGAATACGAAAGAGTTGAACGTTGGATTGACATCATACGGGAATCTAAACATTGTCGCGAGATCGCAAGAAATCAACCGCGTGTAGCTGGGGATCAGAAAGAGGAGCAAAAACATCTACAATGTTACCTGTCATATATGTTGTAAGAGATGACTAGAGATGTATTGCTAGAGTTGATTGTCCCGTTCTATAGGTAAAAGTAGCAGAATTGGTAGAGGAATTGGTGAATATAAGTGCTGATGTCCTCAACAACACTCTTCACGTTCTCAAATAATTTCTCAACAATACTCTTCACGTTCTCAAATAATTCCTCAACAATACTCTTCACGTTTTCAGGTAAGTTCTCAACAACACTCTTCACGTTCTCAAATAAGGACAAAGCAGGACATATAAAACTTGGAAATGTACGTATCTAAATAGAAAAGGAGCTAGTGTACTTGGGAAACACACTAGATACGACTGACACGGAGGCGTCACATTGAGAAAACAAAGACAAGAAAGAAACTTGACATCCTGAGGAAATTGGCAAGAACAAGTTGGGCGGGGCAATGAGGCATCCACCGTAAGGTGGATACAGAAGGTATATACAGGTGCAGTTAGACCAGTAACAGAATACAGATCAACAGTATGGATTTCAGCAGCCAATGTCCATCTACAAGCTCTGGACAAGATACAAACTCAAACACTTTGCCGTAACACAGGTGCCATGAAGACCTCTCCAGTAAATGAAATAGAAAAAAATACAGGCATCACTCCCTTACCATACATGCGGAACACTATACATGCAGAAAAGTTCAAGAGCATGTCAACACACCAAATAAAAAGCAGATTTGGTGATCTAGTCAGTGGAAGGCTAAAAAGAAGCAGTTTTATTCACCAATCCAAAAAAAAAGAACTAAACAGAGAATATAAGAAAAAATACCAAAATAACAAAGGAAATAACACCAACATTTTTCCAGTTCCGTGGAAGAATATATCAAAATATCGCTATCAGAAAAACCATTTATAACCAAATACACGACGAGAGAGATGAGTATCAAAAAACAAATAGTAGGCAACATGATTGAAGATATGTACCCCAGAGAAGCGTGGATACTATATACCGTTGGAACAGCAACCAGAGCAGTGAAGAATGGAAGTACTGGAGTTTACATCAATAAAGCAATAAATAAACCCGTAACACTTCAGGGTCGTAGGGGTACCACATTGGATGCTTCAGCACACAGAGTCCTCCAGCGAATTCAATTCTCAGCGATGCGGATGAGTGTGGAAATATCTTGTCATGTCCTTTCCTTGATGTTATCTGTTCATGCCTGTATTTGCCCTGCTCTGCTTCTTTCCCCATCAAAGGTTCCCTGCAGTATTGTTTTTGACAAGGAATCGTGCCTGCATACATGTCCGAACCATGCTAGTTTCCGTCGTTTCACTATTGAAAGCAATGGTTCCTGAAAACCTGCACACATTTCTACTTTATTTCTTACGTACATATTGGTCTTATCTTCCCTATATAATTTAGATACAATATCAAGAAAAAAATATATGTGCTATATAGATAATGAGAGCTATGATGTGTGTGCTATATATATATATATATATATAAAGAAAGTTATGATGTGTGTGATATATAGGTAAAGAGAGCTATGATGTTGCTGCTATATAGGTAAAGAGAGCCATGATGTGTGTGATATATAGGTAAAGAGACTTATGATATGTGTGCTATAGGTAAAGATAGTTATGATGTATGTGCTGTACAGGTAAAGCGGGCTATGATATGTGTGCTATTGGTAAAGATGACATTATGTGTGTGCCATATAGGTAAAGAGAACTATGATGATGACGTGCGCACTATAGGTAAAAAAGCTATGATGTGTTTACTATAGGTAAAGAGCACTGTGATGTGTATGCAGGGCCGGACCTAACAATTGAGGGGCCCAATGCGAAACGGATTGCGCGGGATCCAGTCTGGGTAGGGAAGAAGATAAAATAAATTCTAATATTAATTTATGGGCCTATGAAGTGCGGGGCCCAATGCGGCCGCATAGGTTGCAATGGCCTAAGACCGGCCCTGTGTGTATGTTATACGTAAAGAGAGCTATAGTGTCTGCTATTTGTAAAGAAAGATATGATGCGTGTACTCTACGTAAAACGACTATGGTGTGTGTGTTATAAGTAAAGAGAGCCATGATGTGTATATGATATAGGGTAAAGAGAGCTATGATGTGTATATGATATTGGCCAAGAGAACAATGGTATGTATGCTATTGGTAAGGATAACAATGATGTGTTATTACCATGGGACCTACCTTTATCTGTACCAAGTGACGCTGAGTATCTGACAATTGTTTCACCAATTAGCACTATACATCAAGTATCAACAACCTATTATGAGTTGTAAAACGCATGCTTCACTTTGATTTAGTTACTCTTTGAAATACATTTGCAAAAGATTTCACAATAAACTTTAGTGATCATGACGTTACGAGAAAATGTGGTTTTTCGTAATATTGACTAGTCTTCATTATTGCATGAATGAGGTATACAGAATATTGACTAGTCTTCATTATTGCGTGAATGAGGTATACAGAATATTGACTAGTCTTCATTATTGCGTGAATGAGGTATACAGAATATTGACTAGTCTTCATTATTGCGTGAATGAGGTATACAGAATATTGACTAGTCTTCATTATTGCGTGAATGAGGTATACAGAATATTGACTAGTCTTCATTATTGCGTGAATGAGGTATACAGAATATTGACTAGTCTTCATTATTGCGTGAATGAGGAATACAGAATATTGACTAGTCTTCATTATTGCTGAAGATGAGTTATAAAAAAGTAAAGTAACACATAGCATTTATTAATACCGTAGGAGTGCGAGATGTTAGCGATCTCACATTTCAGAGGCTCTGCAAATGAGGGGGTAGCCATCTCCTCTCCCTCGCAGTCTTTACTTCCCGGATTAATCCGGTACCAATTTAAGGCCGGGGCGACCCGGGAGCCGTTGCGATCTGAAAATCATTTCCGCCTCAACTGAGGAATGAACCCAGGACCACTCATATGCGAAGCCAGTGCGCAATGAGGTATACAGAATATTGAAAACATTTCTTGTTCAAGTTTCAATGCATCTTATATGATAGATTTTACACTAGAATAGTTCGCATTTTTTGTTTTCGGATAGTATAGACCCATAGTCTTTGGTGATAAATTTTAATATAGTACTAGAGCCGCGAGAAAAAATCAGCAGATATTGATGTCCCTGTTACACCTCACTTCAGTTTGCTGCTATATTTACAGTATTTCTAACTTTTCACGTGTAATAACGTTGGTATCAAAATTAAAATCATTACTTTGCAGCACACTGCAATAACGTTGTAGAATAATACTTTTTTTCAATTATGCTACACATATGTATGTAATATTTTACAGTATTTCAGTTCCCTGTTTTCATCAAGATTTCTTTAAAAGATTCTAAAATAGCGCTGATGAACATTTTATTCAACACACATTTATAAAGTAATGAAAAAACAATTGAAGATACGCCCATGGATAGCTAACATTGACTTTTAAAGAGCAAAGTATTTCAATTAAGAAAAATATGGTTCTTTTTCTAGAGATTCAATAATTATTTCGCTGATATGGAAGATTAAATAAAGCTTAAGAAATGGGCGAGATAATTAAATCGAATAATGTAGAAGTACAAGTTCTCTAGCTCAAAGTTATAAATGATGAAATACCAGATCCTAGGACATATGACACATAGTGTCAAGAACAAAAATGCAAACATAAACACTAAAGTTGTATTATACAAGACTATTGTTATTCCATAACTGTGCTACCAGTGCCAAACCTGAACAATGACAGCATAAGACACACACACACAAGTGACAACAGAAATGACATGTCGACGAAGAATACTCGGAATGTCATTAAGAGATATAATTAGAAACGATAACATCAGACAGATAACCAAAACAATACCAGTATTGGAACACAACGAAAGGCAACAGATCAAGCGGTTTTCACATGTTTCCAGACTACCAAGAGACAACATGCAATAGATGGCTATGACACATAGATATAACGACTATAAAGCCAGAGACAGACAATGTATAAGATGGATCACAGAAGTCAAAGAAGCCAGAGGAACAAGCTTGCAAACAGCACACAGCAAGGTCATCTCCAGAGAACTCTACTATCCCCGACGCCGCAAGGTAAACAAGTGATACAGAGTATAGATAGACAGACAGACAGCCCGACCGACCGACCGACCGATCGTAAGACCGACCGTAAGACCGACCGCCAGACAGACAGACAGAAAGTCAGACAGACAGATCCCTGAAATGCAAGACTATATGCAAACATGCCATGTGATACGTGAAAAAAGAGTTACAGATATTAGGTGAAATCGGACGGCATTAGATGTAAAGAAGGAAACCAGGCACAGAATGTCTGATGTATAATAATTACTGTATTTTATATAATACACTCATTATTATTGTGCATGTTTTCTTATTACAATAGATGCATGTTATCTTCATCCAGGAGTCTTACCAAAAAAAGAAGAGAACATCTTTCTGCTTCTTAGTTGCTCCCATTTACGCATCTTCTTGCTGAAATCTCCACTGATGGCTCCAGCTGGGGATATGCAAAGACATGCGTATATATTCAGAGAAACACAAACACATTGAGAGCTCTCACCTGCAATCATCTTCACACAAATGAAAAGAACTCGTAGTTTACCTGTTATAATGTGCTTGACTTGAAATATTTCTTATTATGTAAGACATACATTTGTATTATTTATACACATAACGGAAATGCAGTTACATATAAGTAACACAACATATATATCTTTGTATGTGTGTGGTGTATGTATATATATATATATGTGTGTGTGCGTGTGTGTGTGTGTATAGGTGGGTGTGTGTGCGAACGAGCGAGTGCGTGCGTGCGTATATGCGTATATGCGTATGTATGTATGTATGTGTATGTATGTATGTGTGTGTGTGTCTTAAATTCAATGCAGAATCTTGCATAAGACAGATCCAACTGACGTCGCAGAATCAAGAGTGATGCTGCTGTTGCCGAGAACTTCAGATTTTAAACTGCGCAACAAAAGCGCGCTAGCAGAAAGGCAAGAGCTGCTCAATGTCCCACAGACTCCTCCCACACATACTCACAGTGTGGTATATATATCCGGACTATATGGCGAAAGTTTCTTTATTCAGAAGCAGTTCTTCATAAGAAAAATATTAAATATCGACGCGTACAATAGATGAGGGGTTTTCTCGTCACAGCGTTGATGCATACGTAGTGTCATATAGACAATCTTTTGAGTTTGTCGTGATAGGGAAGTTCAACCCAACCGCACTAAAAACGGATGTGTTGGGACATTGGCGCAAATACAACGTCGACATAACGCATTTCCATTATCTGAACTATATCCTGCTGGAAATCTAGTAGGACCATAGTCCTGCTATAAGGGAGATCCAGTGGGAGTTTGAGAATGAACGCTGAAGAAGAAGAACCCAACCAATGCGTGTCGCAATCGAATGTGCTCAGGTAAATGGTGCATACGAAACGTTAGACATCACACTCACGTCTATTAGATGAAGTCACACACAAAATTATCGCTGTAAGCTGAGCAACCCAACATGCAGCAGGAATCTCCCTGCCGTAGTGTTTAATCCGTTCCATTTTTTCTCATGTGGTCGCGGGTTCAATTTCCACTCGCGACATTGTATTTATAAAAAATATTTGTTTTCGGTGATCCTCGGGATTATTCATTGAAGCTACCGAGTGACGTGATATAAATGGGACTCTTGGCAGGCGGCGTGCCGTTTCGTTGAGAGGTATGCGGTAACCCAAGTACAATGAAGGCAATCCACTCTGCCTTATAAGTCATTTAAGCCATTTCTGTCTTTAAGACAGCCAAACAACAATGATATAAATATATACAGATATAAAATTATATATAAGCATGCATAATATATCTTATTACATATAAGTTTAGTTTTGTGTTTTACAACCTTTGTTAAATATAATACGATCCATAACCCATCAGTGTCGTAGGGGTGCAACACTGGATACATCAGCTCAAAAAGCTCTGCAAACCTATCCTCGGCCATTCTGAGAAGTGTAGAAAAATCACAGCCAAACCATTTCTTGATATTATCAATACATAACTTTCTCTTGCCAGGCGATTATGTGATCTTAGAACGGAGTGGTTCAATTCTCGCTAGTCTCAAGAATTTTTAATTTATCCTCTTGCTTCCTACTTAAATGTTCGTGTATAAGCAATTATTTGAAGAAATATTGTACTGTCTATATTTGTTATTTATGTTTACAAGAAGACCTATTGGCCCTTGTAGTACGAATACGGATGTTATACGTTTGTGTTACTGAGGATCAATACTTGTTCGTTGTTGTTGTTATAGTCATTATCTCGATTGGTCCGTTTCAGTGACTTGAGTGCACAGTCTTGACAAAATCACATCTTTTTTTAAATGCGGTTTGTTAAATACGAAAAAAACCGTTTACTCGTGTTGCCAGACGATTCGGTGCCGTTAGAACGGACATGTTAAATTCCCGTTAGTCTCAAGGATTTTCTTTTGAATGGTTTCAAGATTCGCTACTTTGTGTTTAAACATTTCATGCATAAAGAAACATTACCCACTGTAATTCACTAGTTCTGGGAATAGGTGAAGCTTGATTGCCGCTCTTTCGCAATAAAGTTGATTCTGAGAGATCGATAATTCGATACGATGAGAAAGGGGAGCCAATAAATTGTAACACTAACCCACTATATATAATAAGAAACAATTAAGGCACGTGAAGTGTAGGGGTTGGTTATTCTTTTCTCTGCAAGACAAAGTGGCTCAAGAATTTGAATACATACAAGCGGAACAACGAAGATATCACAGCAAGACTAACTCCTTCCCTCTTTACTCACACATGCACGCTGCAGGTACTCATACAAGAACACACACAACACATTTCTTTTTTTTTCAGATATGATCCTACTAGCTGGAAGGATTTTGAGAACAAAAGCGTAAGAAGAGTAATTACCGCATGTCATTTCTCATACGGTTACTTCGGATTATTGCCATATTGTTTTCTTATGTAGTAAAGTAAGTAAAGTAAGTAAAGTAAGTAAAGTAAGTAAAGTAAGTAAAGTAAGTACAGTAAGTACAGTAAATACAGTAAGTACAGTAAGTACAGTAAAGCAACCCATGGTAATTATTATTGACGTATCGGTGTAAGATGTTAGCTATCACACATTTCAGTGACTCTGCAAATGGGGGAGGGGGAGCCATCTCCAATCCCTCGCAATCTTTACTTCCCGGATTAATCCGGTACCCATTTAAGGCTGGGTCGACCCGGGAGTCGTTGCGATCTGAAAAACATTTCTGCTTCCACTGGGGAATGAACCCAGGACCACTTATATGTGAAGCCAATGCACTAATCATGTTTCTGATGCAAGAACAACTGAAGAATATATGTTTTTTATGTAAGGATAAACTGAAGAATATATGTCTTGTTATGTAAGGATAATTGAAGAAAATATGTTTCCTTATTGCCCCCAAAGAACTCCGAAAACAAATAAAAAGGAATTTATAAACAAAACTTCATGAACGGGAGGGAGCCACTATTCCAGAGACACACACTACTTAAATAACGTGCCTCTATCTCTACATTCATACATGTATATGTTTTAGACAACTTATATTTGTATATTGTTATCTATCTATCTATGTTCCTTCAGCGCAGAATATTATAAAGATAAGAGAAACAATTACTATAGTTTGAGCGATGTGAATATTCTCTGTGTAGCTCTTGAGTGTTACTGAGACCCATTGTCGTACCCTCTCTTTGATTGTTGCACGAAATATTCCTATTTGTCCTCCTTTCTTTTTTCGTTATCTTGCATAATTTTTAGTGTGTAGAGACAAGGTTACATTCCAGAAAGAGAAATCCTCGAAAATTCTAGAATAGAAAAGCATGTACACCTTGTTGATCAGGTCTCATCTGATTTGGTCTGTTGTTCACGTGCCAGACAAACGCCCTACAAAAGAGATTGTTCTGTGATGGACGTGTGCAGATAAGTGGTCAAGCCGGGGTAATAAAACACATTTCAATGACTACTTAAAGAGATCTCTCAAACACTCAAGGTTGACCCAAGTTCTTGTGAATCCACAGCTCTTGATCGTCTAGTCTGGCATAGTAAGACTCGTGTTGGTATTATGACCATCTAGTTTGGCATGGTAAAACCAATATTGGTATTAGGATCGTCTAGTTTGACATGTTAAGACCCACATTGGTATTAGGGTTGTTTAGTATGCTCAGAAGAACATTTATGAATTAATTAAAATCAACTGGCATAAATGCACAAGACCTGCAATCCCTAGCACCTGACCGACTATGACATCCGCCCTATGTGCCAAACTTGGCAATAGAGGAACTGACTGCGTTTGGCATGGTAAGACCCATATTAGTATTAGGGACAACTAGTTTGACATAGTAAGACTCGTGTTGGTATTAGTTTTGAACATAGTAGAACACTGCAGGCGTCAAAAAAGTAGAACTCAAACGATTAAAAAAAAAAGAAAAAGAAAGAAACACAACTTTTTTAAAGTACTTATATAAAAGATATTCGCTGATTGGACATCATTAAACTTATCGACTGGCTCCACTTGGTCACTAACTTCTCGTGGTTACGTGAATTGTACTCACCTCATGATTCGTGAGGTCAAGAAAGAGGTCAAGGTCAAAACAATATTTGTGGCAATAACTTGTGACAGGTTCATGAGAATCTGGTGAAACGTACTGAACTAAAATTTTCTGATCATATTATTGAATTCCTATAAAAGATTGACGATCCTCAAATAAATTCAGTTGAAAATTCAATACGTAAATATGCTCATCTCACTGCAGAACGACGAAACATCATTACTACACGCTTACAGGTTGGACAATTACAAAGTGTAAAGGCCAGACAATTTATGTGGTTAGGAGCACCTTTCGTCGCCTTTAGATGCGATACAACAAACTGGCTCAGTGGCAGACCGGCCGCTCTGTGGGAGACCATAATCACAACTTCTGTCAAAGGGCTTCATACGGCTGCGTGATCTCAGGAATAGATTTGAATCTGCATCCTTCACAGTCCACTCAATGCCAGCAGCTCGTCGATTTTTAGATCAAAAGGGTCAGGAACAGGCTGCACGACGCTTGCTGGAAGATTCTAGAGAGGTCCTATTCTCACTGCCCGCATCGCCAGAACCGACTGCAGTGCGCGAACTAGCATCATCAATGGAAAGTTGGAAATGACTGGACACCTTTTTGGTTTAATTTAAAGTCTGAAAGTTTCTTCATGCCAAAGTTAAAACAGTAAGTCCGTAAAATAAAATATTGGTTTACGTTTGAAATATTGTTTTTTTTTTTTTTTTCTTTTCTGTTTATTTATTTTTTTAAAGTATATTTTCCCTCATATGAAGACCTTATTCAGATTTCCCAGAATCCAGATTGGACCCAATTATCCATATGCATATTCACAAACAAACATAGAAATAAACAAACCAAATTTGGCATTTTTAGATTGTATGCTCATTATAACTTGCGAAGAAGAAACAACATCTTCAATTCTGCAGTGTCATCAGTCGATTGTTACTAATTCCATGTACATGTCCGATTATTTTGTCTTGTTGATATCGAAGCATCTTGCTGTTTTATGTTGATATTACCATTCGTGCGATTATCAACACATAATTATCATCAGGTGCCACGCCGGCTGGCTTAGGCGATCATGGATCATGTCACGTGATGTTACAGTTCTCTATCTTTAGTATTATGTATGTTTGTTGTTGACTCATTGCCGTGCTAGTTTGTTAAACTGTCTAATATTTTTCCCACCTTGTCGCCCTCTGTCTCTCTTGCCTTCAATCTTGCATGTTGTAGCTATGTACTCCATACTTTCCTGTCTCATGAAGTGGCCAAAAAATGAAATTTTGCCTTTTTCGTATATTATTAATTCAGTTCCGTCTCGCATTTGACTCTTTCAATACCTCTACATTAGTTTTCCTGGCAGTTCATGGTAATCTCAGCATTCTTCTATATAACCACATCTCTATTGCCTCTAAATTTCCACTTTCCAGTTTGTTTATTTCCCAAGACTCGCATCCATATGTTAGTATAGGAGTTATATAGCACTGCAGAACACTCTTTCTCACCTCTAACGACAATGTCTCACCTCATGTTAGACAAAAATTTTTTTTTTATTTTCTAAATGTTGTTTTTACCTGCCCTATTTTGCTTATTACTTCAGTTGAACTTCTTCCTTCTGATGTTATCGGTGTACCTAAATACTTGAATTGGTGAACCTGTTTTAATACTATGTTGTTCACTTTGATCTTGCAAACTACGGGATTTTGTTCCTTGGAAATAAATATTACCTCTGTCTTCTTGCTGTTTAAGAAGAGGTATTCTCTTTACCTTCTGTTACCACTTCATTAATCAAAACTTCCTCACTTTTAGCAATCAAAACAGTGTCATCCGCATGTCTTAAATTATATATGTTCTGTCCATCCACTGAAAATCATGGGCTGTTAACAATTGTCCATATTATGTTTTCGCTGTACGAAGAGAACATGTCTGGTGAAAGTAGACATCCCTGTCTAACACCTTATTTTATTTGTTGAAAGGGTCAAAATACATTTCCTGCAGGTAATGATGCTGTTCTTCTTTTTCAGTGTTCATTCTCATACTTCTACTGGATCTCTCTTGTAACAGGATAATTGCTCTAGAAGATGCACAGCAAGATGTAGTACAAAGAGTGGAAATACACTGTGTCACTGTTTTCTTTGCACCAATGGCCCGACACATACGTCTTCGGTGGAGCTGCTGTTAGTATACAAAACTTAATTTTAAAGAAAGAAAAAAAATTTAGTCTTTGGACGAATTTCACAGAAATACAAACCTAAAGAGGCTGTAGCATGGACGTTCCTAGGACTGCTTCCAGATTTTAAGATAGACGCTTTAGAAGCACGAGTTGCAGCGAAACTGGTTCCAATCCCCAATTTAGATCCACTAGACAGTTGTTGTCTGTTACCAGCAGGCGAAGACTTTGGTGTCAGACGACTTAGAAGTCCTTCAGGTAAAATCTTTGAATATTTCTTCAATTCTAATGGTGGGTTTGTGCTAGCCTCAATTGTTTCTTCACTTTCCAAACGAGATTTATCTTGTTGTAATTTCTTCTTCATGCTGTCCTTTCGGGTAGTAACCATGTCTTTGACACAGTTCCATGTAGATTTATGGGCTTTCTTTGCCGCTTTGATCTCATCCTTTGGATGTTCCTGGATGTTTGGGATGTTTAAGTCATTGCTTTTGCAACTTGCTGATTTGTGAAGTATTCTGGTGGTATCCTCTCTATGTGACAAGTCACGTGCGCTGGTGACATTGCGATCTGGTTCTTTTAAAATTAAACTGGCAGCATAAGGATCAGCAGGTGAATTGTCAGCATGTGATTGATCAACAGGTGAATGATCAGCACGTGCAAGAGCAGCCGATGACTGATCAGAAGGGGACACTTGTTTCACAGGTGAGCTTCTCGTTGGTTGTGCTGTTGCTGATGACGACCCTATACAAGATTTTGTATTACACTTCTTGCTGTTTAAATACATGGTGGTCACTTCAATAACTGAACTGGCATCACTATTTGTCGATGATCGAATTTCCTCTTTACGAGCCTCGTATGCTTTCCACCATTCTGGAGGACCCATCCAAATCTCAGACGTTAGGTCAGGATCGTCTGATCTCTGAAATGAAGATGATGTTAGATGTTACGAGTAGATGATATGTATTCACTAGATGTTACGAGTAGATGATATGTATTCACTAGATGTTACGAGTAGATGATATGTACTCACCCGATGTTACGAGTAGATGATATGTATTCACTAGATGTTACGAGTAGATGATATGTATTCACTAGATGTTACGAGTAGATGATATGTATTCACCCGATGTTACGAGTAGATATGTATTCACTAGATGTTATGAGTAGATGATATGTATTCACTAGATGTTACGAGTAGATGATATGTATTCACTAGATGTTATGAGTAGATGATATGTATTCACTAGATGTTACGAGTAGATGATATGTATTCACTAGATGTTACAAGTAGATGATATGTATTCACTAGATGTTATGAGTAGATGATATGTATTCACTAGATGTTACGAGTAGATGATATGTATTCACTAGATGTTACAAGTAGATGATATGTATTCACTCAATGTTACAAGTAAATTATATGTATCCACTCGAAGTTACAAGAAAATTATTATATGTACTCACTCGATGTTACAAGTAAATGATATGTATTCACTCGATGTTACAAGAAAATTATTATATGTACTCACTCGATGTTACAAGTAGATGATATGTACTCACTCGATGTTACAAGTAGATGATATGTACTCACTCGATGTTACAAGTAGATGATATGTATTCACTAGATGTTACGAGTAGATGATATGTATTCACTAGATGTTACGAGTAGATGATATGTATTCACTAGATGTTACGAGTAGATGATATGTATTCACTAGATGTTATAAGTAGATGATTTGTACTCACTCAATGTTACACGCAAACATCTGAAGTGTGAAACATTACTAACGTTATTGGTAGAAACCATATTCAGGATGTAGCGAGCAACGCTAAATGTTATGGCTGAGGTATTTTTCATGTTATGGCTAAGGTATTTTTCATGTTATGGCTGAGGTATTTTTCATGTTATGGCTGCGGTATTTTTCATGTTATGGCTGAGGTATTTTTCATGTTATGGCTGAGGTATTTCTCTAGATAATATGAGTACTTTCAGTAAGTAGCCATTAATTCTGATCAGTCTATATAGTTGCATACAGCGGAGCTTTAACCTGGCACAATGGTAGTCCAGGCGGGCGCTGGAAAACTCTTTCACAGAGCCGGAACTTTACTGAAGCTCCATATGTCAATGAGGTTCCAATGGAAAAACATATTGTGAAACGTGCTCATGCTGAAGATGGATGTATCGGGCTGAACGGCGTAGATATGTCCGTCCATAATGATATTGTTAACCATAACGCAACTCATTGCTGGAGTTTGTTCATCCTGCGGATCTTCTGGAGTTTGAGAACGAATGCAGAAAAAAGCAGGGTATTCAACGTGCTTATATCATATTTAAGACATATAGCTCCAGTGTATACATGCGGTTGTCTGATCTCACCAATAGCTCACTAGACAAACCACCCTTGCAACAGAGAATCTTATTAGATGGCATGCCGTAATATTGAGGCTCTCTTATGGAAGTTTTGTAGCATGCGATACATACAATTATAGACCCCTGAGTAGAAGGCTCCATCAATAGGCATTGCACTAAGTCGAAAGCTAAAGTCACCTACGTCTGAAAGAAAGCACAGAAAAACCACCCCACTGCACATAGGAAGTGAGACCTAATCGCTTGCAATTCCATGGGTTCTCAAACAAACAAACAATAGCTCCAGTTTCGAGTAACAAACCGAAACTAGAAGTAAGGTCCGCTGCTATAGAAGTAATACTCATGCCCGCTGTTATAGAAGTAATACTCATGTCCGCGGTTATAGAAGTAATACTCATGTCCGCGGTTATAGAAGTAATACTCATGTCCGCGATTATAGAAGTAATACTCATGTCCGCGATTATAGAAGTAATACTCATGTCCGCGATTATAGAAGTAATACTCATGTCCGCGGTTATAGAAGTAATACTCATGTCCGCTGTTATAGAAGTAATACTCATGTCCGCGGTTATAGAAGTAATACTCATGTCCGCGGTTATAGAAGTAATACTCATGTCCGCTGTTATAGAAGTAATACTCATGTCCGCGGTTATAGAAGTAATACTCATGTCCGCGGTTATAGAAGTAATACTCATGTCCGCAGTTATAGAAGTAACTCATGTCCGCGATTATAGAAGTAATATTTATGTCCGCGGTTATAGAAGTAATACTCATGTCCGCTGTTATAGAAGTAATACTCATGTCCGCGATTATAGAAGTAATACTCATGTCCGCGATTATAGAAGTAATATTCATGTCCGCGGTTATAGAAGTAATACTCATGTCCGCGGTTATAGAAGTAATACTCATGTCCGCTGTTATAGAAGTAATACTCATGTCCGCGGTTATAGAAGTAATACTCATGTCCGCGGTTATAGAAGTAATACTCATGTCCGCGGTTATAGAAGTAATACTCATGCCCGCTGTTATAGAAGTAATACTCATGTCCGCGATTATAGAAGTAATACTCATGTCCGCGATTATAGAAGTAATATTCATGTCCGCGATTATAGAAGTAATACTCATGTCCGCGATTATAGAAGTAATATTCATGTCCGCGGTTATGGAAGTAATACTCATGTCCGCGGTTATAGAAGTAATATCTATGTCCGCGATTAAAGATAGTGTGTCATGTGACGTATTCATTCCAGAACGTTGTGTTCCCAAAGAACTCTCTAAACCCCTCTCCGTCTTGAGCGATGTTGCTTGCATTTTCTAACGATGTATTCATGTTATCTTAATGTCGTCAGTCAATCGTCTTCTTGGTCTGCCCTTTTTCCTCTTTCCAGGTACTCTTCCCTCCATTATTTGTCTTCCACCCAGTTATCTACTTATATGGCCAAACAGGTGTAGTTTTCTTATTTGCTATTATTTTTAGTAACCAACACTCTGGAATCTTCAATGTGTTTATAATATCTGAGTTTCCCTTTTTTTCCTTCCATGATATTCTTGTAGCATTTCATCTTAAAGGTGTTGTTTCTCTTTGCCGCTGTTTTACTTAGGGTCCATATTTCACAGCCGTACAGGTTGCAAAGGGTTATGAGTCCTATTATTATTATTATATGTTTTTCTGATACATGTAATACATACATCCTTGCCAATCTTTGTTAATAATACATTTACAGCATCGAAAAGATTAGTCAAATAATGCAAAACTGTATGATTTTAGTTCAATAATGAAATAATGCAATGATTTAAAAATTACACAAAACTATATGATTTTAGTTCACTAATGAAATAATGCAAGGATTTATAAACTACACAAAACTATATGATTGTAGTTCACTAATGAAATAATGCAATGATTTACAAATTACACAAAACTATATGATTTTAGTTCACTAATGAAATATGCAAGGATTTATAAACTACACAAAACTGTATGCTTTTTTGTGTGTGCACTAATGACATAGTGCTAGGACTGATAGACTGCACAAACAATAAATAACATAATACGGTTTACCTGGTTTGGATGCAAAGTTCCATATTTAAATAAAGATAGCGTAGTAGTAGACATATTGTTCTCGTCAGTACTTTTAACACTGCTGTTTCCAGTGACAACGGAAGACGCTGGTCTGTGTACATACTGACTTTCGGACGAGGATTTCTCTTGGTCTCTAAATGTTCTTAAGGTAGTTCCTAGATCTTCGTATAATTTATGTACCGTAAAAACTTTCTTGAAACGGGCCCATTTAAATCCCTTAGCTTTATGTTTAGAAACGCTGCGTCTAAAATGTCCCTTGTTTCTGTTTAATGATGCTATTTCTTCAGCATGTATTCCTCTTTTTGGTCGTGCGTCAGAAGACCCTGTAGATGAACTTCTTCTGTGCATCGAAGTTCTAGCTTTTTTCGGACCTTGATCAGAAGAAGAGTCGGCAAATTCAAAATACTCAAGTTCTCCAGGTGTGATTGTTCTCGGTCTTCGTAACCGATTGTCTCGTCTGGGTTGTGAGAATGCATCACTTTGTAAGCAGTTTTTGTCAGTACGAGATTTAGGCTGGTTATAATGACTGTGAAGGAGTTTACGATTGGTTGGAGGCGTTATGAACGCTAAAGGGGACCGACTTTCTTCACACATAAGTTCTATTTTAGGCACAAGAAGTGTTTTCGTACTTTCTAAGTAATTGCAACGTTTTCTAAGCCTACTATTCTCATCTTTCAAAGACGTCAGCTGCTCCATCAGACGGATCAAGCTGTCCAGGTGTTCCATACCTGCTGCTTGTTGAGATTTAGGTATTGATGGGCTCTGTTTTTCAACAATTTTCTGTGCCAAGGAGAGGAAACTGTCCTGCAAACTTTTCTCTTGTTCTTGGAAAAATTGCATCGCATCGCGTTTTGATATATCAGAATCTTGTACAGAACAATCTGTTGGGTCTTTTTCAGTCTCACCATCTTGCTTTTTTCTTGATTCTACTTCTGGAATTATTCCAACTGTTTTTTCTGCAGTTGCTCTAACAGCTTTCATTGAAGGTAATATATCTGCTTCGTTTGAAGGTAATGTAGATGTTTGTTTTGCGGATGAAGAAACTATTTCTTCTGAAGGCAATGTAGATGTTTGTGTTGCGGATGAAGTAACTATTTCTTCTGAAGGTAATATAGTTCTCTCTTCTGTTAAAATAGCCGCTACTTCTATATGTGATATATCTGCTTCTTCTGGTGATATGGCTGTTATTTCTGAAAGTAATGTAGCTGTTACATCTGGTGATGTCGCTGCTGTTTCTGCAGATGCTGTAAGTGATTCCCCTTGGGATGTAGCTGCTTCTTCTAAAGATGTCATAACTGTTTCTTCTAACTTTGATATAGATGCTACATCTGCTTGTTTTCCAATTGCTTCTTCTGACATAATTTCAGCTTTTTTCTCTGAAAGTACAACACATAGGTTAATAATAATAATAATAATAATAATAAGTAATAATAATAATAGATTATAATAATAATGTAATAATAAAAATGTCAATAATATTATAATAGTAATCTTATAACAATAATGTAATAGTGTAATAGTAACAATAATAATAACCAGCTACCATACCTTCTATTACTAATTTTTCCATGCTGTTTTATGTCTATTTGGGACTGTATATAAATTGCGTCAATAAATAGGAAGAGTCTGAATAAGTTTGATATTAGTTAACGACAGGAATGGGAGGAGGAGGGAGTAGGGTGGTAAGGAAGTTGAGTAAAGTTGACTTCAACAATACTGCTTTTGTATACAAAAATTACCGCCGAAGACGGATGTGTCGGGCCATTGGCGCAAATAAAACGGCGACACAGCGCATTTCCATTCTCTGGACTGCATTCTGCTGGAAATCTAGTAGGACATGTCCTGCTACAAGAGAATTCAGCAGGAGTTTGAGAATGTACGCTGAAGAAGAAGAAGTATACAAAAATTAAATTGTTTCTAAATTGTAAATATTTTTTCTAAAACATGTAAAAAGAAACATGTATTTCTTGTGTACCCTTTTTTAATGCGGGGAAGAGATCATGTTTCTTTGGACATAATTAAGCAGGAAGGGAGGGGAAGGTTGAATTCTTGGCAGTTGTTGACACAGTGTGAGTGAGTGTTAAAATTAGTACACACATTCTTGACTTAATTAATAGACACTCCCTTCACATGTGACAGAAAACCACAGTTTTCTTCTGATACTGGTGTTTAGGAGCGAATAATTCGTGGACGTTTATTGTGTTTGGCATTTCTTGATTTGCCTATTTCGCCGTCCGTGTTATTCTCAAAATAATTGTGAATTATCTCATTTCAAATGAAGCTATTCTTTGTAGTCTTCAACAGTCAGGAATTAATATACTGACAGTGTGATAATTGTAGTCTTCAACAGTCAGGAATTAATATACTGACAGTGTGATAATTGTAGTCTTCAACAGTCAGGAATTAATATACTGAAAGTGTGGTAATTGTAGTCTTCAACAGTCAGGAATTAATATACTGAAAGTGTGATAATTGTAGTCTTCAACAGTCAGGAATTAATATACTGAAAGTGTGGTAATTGTAGTCTTCAACAGTCAGGAATTAATATACTGACAGTGTGATAATTGTAGTCTTCAACAGTCAGGAATTAATATACTGAAAGTGTGGTAATTGTAGTCTTCAACAGTCAGGAATTAATATACTGAAAGTGTGATCATTGTAGTCTTCAACAGTTTAAACTTACTACACGGATACTCTACGCTAATCGCTAGGAATACGTCATTCCTGGTTAAGGATATCGACAATGTCGTAAACTGTAATGAGTAATCAAACTTAATTAGTAATAGTATCGTAGAGAGAAGAAAGATGGCGTTAGAGATTAAAGATAGATTTACTTCATTTAAAACAAAAGAGGCAGTAACTCTAGCATTTTAATGAAATAGTTTAATAAATCGATTATTTCCCTTATTATTATGTTTTAAAAAAAAGTTTTCAGGGACACATGATCTCCTAGTAGTGTGGTGACTTCCTAATGATGAATTAGTGGGATAATGACTACATAGTAGATGAAATATTAGAATGGTGACTCAATAATTGATGGAATACTGGGATGATGACTGCATAGTAAATGGAATACTAGGATGGTGACCCCATAATGTGTGGTGTACCAAACTATTTACTTAACATGGCTCGTTATGTTATTAATATGTTTATTTATTAAGGGACCATAATGTTATGCATACTTAATACTGTCATTACATTGTTGTTCAGCATAAGAACGAGAGAGAGAGAGAGAGAGACAGAGACAAAGAGAGAGAGAGAGAGAGAGAGAGAGAGAGAGAAGATGAAATTGTGAGATTAATGGAAAGTATAGTTGCTGTATGGCTCCAGATGATGATGGTGAATATTCTTAAAGTGTTGAACTAAAAGTTCATATATGAAGTACCTTGTTCTAAATTGTCACTCTGTGACTTGTCCTCACTGCGTGACTTGTTCTCACTATGTGACTTGTCCTCACTATATGATTTGTCCTCACTGTGTGAATTGTCTCCACTGTGTGATTTATCATGTTTTGGTTGTTTCTCATTGAAATTGAAATCATCTCTACGAACCATCGACAGAGACGATGGTAATATATCTTCATTATCTCTGTAGATATTCAGTGTTGTTGAGAGGTTTACTTCTTTATCATTTGACTTAATGCCTAAGTTTGTTTTTCTCGGTGGTGGAGAAGATGAAGTGTCTCTCAATCTTGTGGAAGGTGATATATCACCTGCAGTCACGTGAGACACCGATCCTGCAGATGTAGGAGTTGTCGATATATGTACCAATGATTGTGTGACGGTTGTTGTGCAAGATGTTGTGGAAACAAAGATGTCGTTTGTTTCTGAGACTTGATTTTGATTTGTCTTAGTGTTGGATTCACTGATGCATTTTTGTTGTTGAGTGTCAGATGACGTATTTTGGCACACTGTGGTCTTCTCTTTCTCCATATCCGGTGTCTGCATATCCATTCCAGATGGAACAGAGCATGACTCCATCTTGAAGCCACTTCTAGAACCTGCAGAATTATAAAGCATCTTTTAAATTTAATAATGTCGTAACCTACATAGTGGAATCGTAACCTACATAATGGAATCGTAACCTACAAAATGGAATCGTAACCTACATAAAACATATTTCACTAAAGAACTGGAAAATACGGGGTGCGTTTTGTCACATTAAAATGTCACACTGACATGTGCCATGTCAACTGAGGTATACATAACAACATACATCACTCAATATATCAAACAATTAACTTAGTCAATTCATAAAATGATAAATGGATCAATTAATCAATTTATCGATCGATAGAAATCAATCAGTTAATTAGTCACGCCTTTGAGACCTTAGAGTATTCACACACCTTAGTGGCAATGTGCACAGATTTATTATTATTATTATTTAATTATTATGTTTTAATTATTATTTATTAATTATTATTTTTTAATTATTATTTTTTAATAATTATTTTTTAATTATTATTAATAGAAAAATAGTAAGAAACCTTCTTGATACTCTCGTAAAGATATGCACTCACGCAATACTAGTTAACAATTACGTACGAGCACTTGCGATTACAAATTTAATAATTGTGCAAGGAACAGTCGAGGGTGGAAGGAGAAAATGTGGAAAGAACTTCCTTGATTTATAATATCAAGGAATGGTCTCACATGATTTTTGTACACCTATCCGAATGGCTGAGCATAAAGGTATCTGGAGAGCTTTTTGTTCGGTCTCCAGTGTGGCACCCATTAAACTCTGATGGGTTATGGGTCATTATATATTTGGATATTTTCCCGGCCCCATTTCATGTGCTTCCCATCTCTGCCAAGTTCTTCATGGTCTTTCTTCTCCATATGTTCCTTGGTCTTCCCAGATACTTTTTTTCTGCTGATTCCAAGACATTTATATTATAACTATATTATTTACTAGTTTTGTGAGCGTGTGCCCAATACATCTCTATTTTCTCTCCTTAATCACGGTGACATCCAGATCTTGGTCTTAACGTTGCCATATCTCTTCTTGTCTTGTCCTATCACCTAATGTACTCCATACTTTCCTGTCTCATGAAGTGGCCAAAAAATGAAATTTTGCCTTTTTCGTATATTATTAATTCAGTTCCGTCTCGCATTTGACTCTTTCAATACCTCTACATTAGTTTTCCTGGCAGTTCATGGTAATCTCAGCATTCTTCTATATAACCACATCTCTATTGCCTCTAAATTTCCACTTTCCAGTTTGTTTATTTCCCAAGACTCGCATCCATATGTTAGTATAGGAGTTATATAGCACTGCAGAACACTCTTTCTCACCTCTAACGACAATGTCTCACCTCATGTTAGACAAAAAATTTTTTTTTATTTTCTAAATGTTGTTTTTACCTGCCCTATTTTGCTTATTACTTCAGTTGAACTTCTTCCTTCTGATGTTATCGGTGTACCTAAATGCTTGAATTGGTGAACCTGTTTTAATACTATGTTGTTCACTTTGATCTTGCAAACTACGGCATTTTGTTCCTTGGAAATAAATATTACCTCTGTCTTCTTGCTGTTTAAGAAGAGGTATTCTCTTTACCTTCTGTTACCACTTCATTAATCAAAACTTCCTCACTTTTAGCAATCAAAACAGTGTCATCCGCATGTCTTAAATTATATATGTTCTGTCCATCCACTGAAAATCATGGGCTGTTAACAATTGTCCATATTATGTTTTCGCTGTACGAAGAGAACATGTCTGGTGAAAGTAGACATCCCTGTCTAACACCTTATTTTATTTGTTGAAAGGGTCAAAATACATTTCCTGCAGGTAATGATGCTGTTCTTCTTTTTCAGTGTTCATTCTCATACTTCTACTGGATCTCTCTTGTAACAGGATAATTGCTCTAGAAGATGCACAGCAAGATGTAGTACAAAGAGTGGAAATACACTGTGTCACTGTTTTCTTTGCACCAATGGCCCGACACATACGTCTTCGGTGGAGCTGCTGTTAGTATACAAAACTTAATTTTAAAGAAAGAAAAAAAATTTAGTCTTACATAAAACATATTTCACTAAAGAACTGGAAATTTAGTCCTACATAAAACATATTTCACTAAAGAACTGGAAAATACGGGGTGCGTTTTGTCACATTAAAATGTCACACTGACATGTGCCATGTCAACTGAGGTATACATAACAACATACATCACTCAATATATCAAACAATTAACTTAGTCAATTCATAAAATGATAAATGGATCAATTAATCAATTTATCGATCGATAGAAATCAATCAGTTAATTAGTCACGCCTTTGAGACCTTAGAGTATTCACACACCTTAGTGGCAATGTGCACAGATTTATTATTATTATTATTTAATTATTATGTTTTAATTATTATTTATTAATTATTATTTTTTAATTATTATTTTTTAATAATTATTTTTTAATTATTATTAATAGAAAAATAGTAAGAAACCTTCTTGATACTCTCGTAAAGATATGCACTCACGCAATACTAGTTAACAATTACGTACGAGCACTTGCGATTACAAATTTAATAATTGTGCAAGGAACAGTCGAGGGTGGAAGGAGAAAATGTGGAAAGAACTTCCTTGATTTATAATATCAAGGAATGGTCTCACATGATTTTTGTACACCTATCCGAATGGCTGAGCATAAAGGTATCTGGAGAGCTTTTTGTTCGGTCTCCAGTGTGGCACCCATTAAACTCTGATGGGTTATGGGTCATTATATATTTGGATATTTTCCCGGCCCCATTTCATGTGCTTCCCATCTCTGCCAAGTTCTTCATGGTCTTTCTTCTCCATATGTTCCTTGGTCTTCCCAGATACTTTTTTTCTGCTGATTCCAAGACATTTATATTATAACTATATTATTTACTAGTTTTGTGAGCGTGTGCCCAATACATCTCTATTTTCTCTCCTTAATCACGGTGACATCCAGATCTTGGTCTTAACGTTGCCATATCTCTTCTTGTCTTGTCCTATCACCTAATGTTTACTATTCTTCTTAAGCAGTTATTTACAATTGTCTGTGGTTTATGCTGTAGTGTATGTTTTCATTTTCGATCTTCAGAATTACAGAGAGAAAAAATATACGCTCGATGAACGAAGTTGAGTTTAATTAGAACTGTTCAAAGACATCAGAATAACAATAGCATACTGCAAGAAACAACTGTTTATTGTGGGTAATAAAATATAAATATTTCAACAGATAAAGCAGGAATCAGACAAGGATAAGTGTATAATCTGATAGTATTCTTTGTACCGAATGATAAAATCAGAGAAGAGACACATCAAAATTTCATCACAGATGTTATACGAAAACACCGTTGGTCCTACATCGGGCATGTACTACGTGCAGACACCATCAGAATACACCACCAATCTCTTTAATGGATACCTACAGGCAAAAGAGCAAGGGGTAGACAAAAAAAAAAAACCACTCAGAAGAACAATACTTAGAGAAAGTAAAATAACCAATATTCATACTATTCAAGAACTGTACAGAATAGCTTTGAACAGACATAATTGGAGAGATCTGACCTCTGTCCTATGCGCTAACTTCAGCACAAAAGGAAAATGAATTATTTGTAAAGTGAAATAACTATACGAACCATACACACATTTCTAGTATACTAGTATATTGGAACAACGTAAACAAAATGAGATATTCTCAAACAAGCTTCCTGATCCTAAAAGTAAAGAACCTTGCAATGGATGATTAATGTGGTAATAATAATTGTGCTCGTGTAAATATGCTTGCCATTAAACTGCATCTAATATCTCAATATCCAGTGCTGGCAATAACATTATCTTTTAAATACGATCTTAAATTTTAAATGTCCTTATGATTCTATAATTTAAAATTCGGTGGTAAGTGATATTTCACATTACTAAATTGTTAAAATTCTTGCAAGTGTTAGAATTAATCTCTCGCCAAAAATGTTATTTTCGTTAATTTAACCATTGGATGGCATTTTATTAGTAAAATGTATATATAGTAAATTTGTGTGAAGTAATCGGTTCCAAAAATATAAATTGACATGAGACGCATATAAATTGTTATCTCTTTTTTTAATATTAACTTTCTATCTCACTACTCGTGTTATGTTGTTATTTTCCTCGAGGGCCATAGACGACGCGTAGGGCTGAAACCATGGCTTTCCATCTCTGCCTTTTTGCTGCCAGGTCTTTCAATTCTTGGGTATTGTTTAGGTTCATTTACATGCCTTCTCTATTAACGGTTCTTCGTAGAGTTACTCTCAGTCTCCCTCTTTTTCTTACTCCCGGAGGCACCCAATTTAGTGAGTTATGGGGAAATCTTATGCTGTTCATTCTGAGAGCATAGTAGATTAAGTCCATCGTCTTTGTATAATGAAGGAAGATATATGGGTTTGTTTGCCTTCTTGTTTACTCGCGTACATATTCAAATATTGAGGAATCTGAAGAAACACATAAGCCTTATTTTTCCGACTGAAATTATTGTAAATATATACATTAACAATTATATTATATATTGTGCTATTTTATATATTACAAATAAAATGTAGAAAATATGTTCATTCTGGGGCCTACTTTTTTTAAAATATACGGACAATATGATTATTATTAGCAAATTTCAATGCAGTCCGTATAAAGGTGAATACGGTATTATAATTGTGCAAAATTGTGCATGAATTTCGGAACTTACTATAAAACCTATCACAAAGTAAACTCTGGTGGCAACAGAGACATGCAGGTGGACCACAAAGAGAAATTCATAAAGTCGAGGCCACAGGCCTGACAGGGTACTGCACGAAGATCATTATTTGAATGAGAGATGTCAATCAATCAATAAAGTGCCATGCCAAATGGCGCAGGTGATCATGTTTCTCCACGACTCTCTGTCTCTTGTCAATAAGCTCGGTTGGTGAGCTTCTACCGTGTCACACTAAAAGTCCATCTAGTAACTTTTCTCTTTGTCGTGCCCTTTTTCTTCTCCACTTGATCTGTCCAGTTATTATTAAGTGTTCAAGCTGTGTTCTTCTCAGCACATGCCCTAGAAATCTTGATCTGCCTCTAAGAGATGTCACTCAACCATAAAACAACGCTTTCTGATCCGTGAAGAAGGTCAACCACCTTTCTTATTTTAGGCACTGAGTGAATTGAGGCACGGGAAAAATTGTCTCAAATGAGGGCCACGAGTGATAAAAAGTTCAAAAACTACTGCTATAGATGAATATGTGACTTGTTGATTTGTTCACAAGAAAATTAATCTACTGAAATATATCAATGTGTTGAATTTCTTGGAAATATAATTAATATGTTTATGAACTGAACTGTGTACTAAGGTCACACAGATCCACACTAAATAATAACAATTCATATAAAGTAGTGTCCAGTAAGACCAAATGTAAATGAGTGCGTGGTGACTTTTGCAAACACGCGGAACATGTACCTGAATATCTACATTTCTTGTAACCTTACCAAGAAACATCAAAAAGACATATATGTGTTCTGGTAGAAGAATGTTTATGTGAGACAGGTAATTTATTTTACATTAGCGTGACTCTTGTTTCATGTAGAACTCTTCTAAGTACATGGCGGCAAACACTGTTCACGAAGTTTGTCTAACAAGAAATTGTAAGTAAGCTTCTGCAAATACTATCAGCAAATATCGTATGTCTCTCTCTCTCTCTCTCTGTGTGTGTGTGTGTGTGTGTGTATTACTTACTTCCAGGTAATGTGTAGAATACATTCAGAGATTAGTTCTCTAATACTATGTTTACTGACATATGTAATTACAAATAGCATTAGTTTTCACAGAACGTCTAGTTTAAGAAGTAGTATTAGTTTTCACATACATACTAGTCACCATCTTTTTCCAATAAATACCTTTCAACTATAACGAAAACGTGACCTAGAGGGCCCATTTCTGTGATATCTGTTGACCAGAGATGGCTATTTTGGCATGCAAATCGAAGTAAATAGATTGTGACCAACAAAAACACGAGAATAATAAAAAGCGACACGAAATTAATCATGTTGAATGGTCTTATAAATTCTGTCGATAATATCGGTAAAATTAAGAAGTAGCATTAGCTTTCAACTTTCACGGAACGTCTAGTTTCAAAAGTAGCATTAGCTTTCAACTTTCACGGAAAGTCTAGTTTCAAAAGTAGCATTAGCTTTCAACATTTACGGAACGTCTAGTTTCAAAAGTAGCATTAGCTTTCAACATTCACGGAACGTCTAGTTTCAAAAGTAGCATTAGCTTTCAACATTCACGGAACGTCTAGTTTCAAAAGTAGCATTAGCTTTCAACATTCACGGAACGTCTAGTTTCAAAAGTAGCATTAGCTTTCAAAATTCACGGAACGTCTAGTTTCAAAAGTAGCATTAGCTTTCAACATTCACGGAACGTCTAGTTTAAAAAGTAGCATTAGCTTTCAACATTCTCCGAACGTCTAGTTTAAAAAGTAGCATTAGCTTTCAACATTCACGGAACGTCTAGTTTCAAAAGTAGCATTAGCTTTCAACATTCACGGAACGTCTAGTTTCAAAAGTAGCATTAACTTTCACAGACCGTCTAGTTCCAAGAAATCTTTTAAGTGATAATGGTGCTTCTTGATCGTATTCAGGCTCAGTCCGTGGATGTAATATATTAAAATATATATATATAATATAAAATATATATATAAAATATACATTTCTATTTTTGTTTCACGTAAATGACTACGTATGAACAAAAGATGAATTTTATTTGCGAAGAATCCGAAATTGTACAGATGTTTTCTAATTATATATCAAATATAATAGACGAGGTACATTTGAACGCAAATAGGTAAGAATTCGTAATATGTGTTAACTGCAGTAAAAATGGAATCCAACAGGTGAAACTTGAAACAGGTTAAACTGTAGTTTTGCTAATTACTGGCACCATACATAATAACGCACACAAATAAACGTTTCTACCACAAAGTCTTTATCAAGAACACATTCACAGTATAATACGACGAGTAGGAATGTGGACATTGTGAACTATTGACGTTCACATGACAGAGCTAAATATAGGGATATTTCATCTCTCTTGTATTGACAATAATGCAACTGTATCTATTCTGTACACACATTTTCTAAAGCTATCATTGCGAAATCGTATATGCCTGTCATGTTACTCAGCGACGAAACTATGTTGGTTCAACCTGGGAGGTCGCCCGGGGCAGAAATATCGAAAACCATAAACAGGGCACAGAAACAGAAATCATATTCGTTTGTGTAAACTGAAGACGAAGCTTGCACCGAGCACTGAAATATCTAGTTTCTACTCTCTGATAGCTGTGAACTATCTACTGTATACTATACTGAAATATCTAGTTTATGCTATCTGGTGATACTATACTGAAATATCTAGTTTCTGCTCTCTGATGATACTATACTGAAATATCTAGTTTCTGCTCTCTGATGATGCTATACTGAAATATCTAGTTTCTGCTCTCTGATGATACTATACTGAAATATCTAGTTTCTGCTCTCTGATGCTACTATACTGAAATATCTAGTGTCTGCTCTCTGATGATACTATACTGAAATATATAGTTTCTGTTCTCTGGTGATACTATACTGAAATATATAGTTTCTGCACTCTGATGATATTATACTGAAATATATAGTTTCTGCTATCTGGTGATACTATACTGAAATATCTAGTTTATGCTCTCTGATGATATTATACTGAAATATCTAGTTTCTGCTATTTGATGATACTATACTGGTATACACACATACAGACATTAAAGCAGACGTTCTCAACCTAGTGCACACGAGCACTTCGTGCTCTCGTATGAACATGCACTCATGCCGTACGAATTAAAAAATTACGAGTACTAACGATTACATGTGGGCGGTGTTCGCCGTCTAAATGCGTTGAGAACCCTACATTAAAAAAAGGTTAATGATAGAAAGTAAACTTTGCGAAACGGGTCCGCTAAAGTCGGATGTGTCGGTCATCGGCGCAAATACAACGGTGACACAATGCATCTCCATTTTCTGGACTGTAGCATACTGGAAATATAATAGGACCATTATCTACCTATAAAAGAGATCCAGCGGGAGATTGAGAATGAATGCTGAAGAAGAAGAAGCGAAACGGGTAAATCACTCGACAACACTCACAAAATGTGTTGGTTTGAAATCAGATTGTTTAATTAGTTTTAAGTTTCAATACTTGATTTATTATGTATTCTTGTGGTAAACAATTCACTAAGAGAAAACGATAGAAAACTCGTTCAATTATTATTTTGAACTCCTAACAATCAACAGTATTAGACAGTGTGTGCCGTCTATCCTTAAAATATGTGCACCAGTGCTTGACAAGTTCTCATCAATGCAGCTAGTTCTATTTCAAACAGCATGTAGTAGTAAGTATTTGAAGTTACCACAAATAGAACAGATTACCTCCATGGTTCAGGTTGATACACACATCAATGCATATATATCTCAAGTCGTATTTCGTAACAACACCAGAATATACCTATTTTGTTTTCCAATGACCTTGCTTTGCTTGCCAATCGACTTTTAATACTGACCACATCGATATTTTATAGCATGCTGCTCGCTGGTCAGTGAAAAATATATGCCTCATACTCCTCAAAGGAAATGATAAATTTTAACATTATCAGCAAATACATAATTGTTGAGCCACCTCGTTTCACAAGGTGTTTAAAGATCAGGGATTGAGATGCGGTGTTGCTAGAGGTGAACATTTTGGAGGGCGCAGAAGAATGATGGTCAACCAGCATAGGACCGGTACTGTCAGCAGAAGTGTGATGGCGGATACACTCAAGGAGAGATCGGAGCAACTATGGATGTGTCCAGTTTGCAGTGATGATGATCCGACGACTAACTAACTAACTAACTAACATAATTGTTGACATAGACAACATATGGAGACATTTTACTATAGGTAACACAAACCTATCTTTCTTCTTCGTCTTCTGCGTTCGTTCTCAAACTCCTGCAGATTAGCAGGATGTAGTCCGGAGAACGGAATGCGTTGTGCCATGGTTTACATGATTGCTGCGATATCTGCGCCTTTCGGCCTGACACATCCTACTTCAGTAATGGCTTTGGGTCACTAATCCTATATGGGATGGGACAGCCAACTCCATCCCATAACCTCCTTAGTCGCCTTTTACGACATGCGTGGAAGCTAAACAGTGTTGCTATTCTTTGCTCCCCTTTCCTGTCCCGACAACACACGGGTGAAATTATCTTTCTTACATAGACAATAAATTGAGACATGTCACTATAAATAACACAAAATTATCTTTCTTACATTGACAATAAATTGAGACATGTCACTATAAGTAACACACAATTATCTTTCTTACATTGACAATAAATTGAGACATGTAACTATAAGTAACACAAAGTTATCTTTCTTACATAGACATAACATAACGTTGTGGCATAACATAATGTTGAAGAAAATAATCCCTAACCGCTTTGAATTGTATGGGTATTGCGTTGAATGCACCAGTACACATAAAGTACTAGAACAATTACTATCTTCATTGATGTTGATGTTTGTAGACAAATCTGGACCCTTCTATTCGTTGATG
Source organism: Meghimatium bilineatum (assembly GCA_034231615.1). Taxonomy (NCBI): domain Eukaryota; kingdom Metazoa; phylum Mollusca; class Gastropoda; order Stylommatophora; family Philomycidae; genus Meghimatium; species Meghimatium bilineatum. The sequence continues at coordinate 71,648,279 of CM067320.1, forward strand.
TTGTTAGTTCAGAGCTATCGATATCTTTCTCTGCTCCTTCAGCTACTGGCTGCTCTCTGCCATATCGATTTTTTTTTTGATATTGAATCATGCCTTCTCACATGCAAGTTTTAGTTGTTGGACTATGTAATGTAGCTCTTTCGTTGTTTGATTCTTCAATGTAGTGTGTTCCTCGTTAGACTATTGAATGTAGTAATTTCGTCCTTTGACTATTGAATATAGTGTTTTCCTCGCTTGATTATTGAATATAGTGATGCTTGTAGACCTGTGTGCAAACCAGTAGATAGGGAGGAGGGTGATAAACAGCCCCACCCTACCCCACTCTCATTGGGATATTGAAACATGACTTATAGTACTTGGAACTATACGGCATTAACATTAGATCACTTTTATCGTTGGTATAATTTTGATTGACTCTAAATTAAGACGTATTATATAACATATATAAAATTATCTAATTTGAGTCTGTATAATTTTTCTTGAGTCTAAATGAAGTTGTGACATATTTGTTCACAGGTGACACTACAAAAAATATCCATTTGTATATATCGTTTTATATACAAGATATACCGCCGAAGACGGATGTGTCGGGCCATTGGCACAACTAAAACGGCGACACAACGCATTTCCATTTTCTGGACTACATCCTGCTGGAAATCTAGTTGGACCATTGTCCTGCTACAAGAGAGATCCAGTGAGAGTTTGAGAATGAACGCTGAAGAAGAAGAAAAAATATACAAGATATAAAGAATGTATGTTTATTTTCTTAACACATATTTCTTATAACTCATTTATTTCTGGAGACTTTAATATTAACATTCGTCGATATAGGTCAACGGTTCTTAAACTGTGTTCCGCTGACACCGGGCGGTCAGCGGGATTCTCTAAAAGAATCCTTGAAGAAATGATTAAATATTAGGAGTTTTTACATTGACAATAAAACAATTAAAATGATCTTATATTTTATTGGGAACAGGGGGAAAACTTATTTAAAGGGGGTTAAATGTTTACGAACCGCTGATATAAAGCATTGGTTCTAAATGAGGGCAATATGTCCCACTCTCCTCGAGGTGGGATCATGGATACATATTTGAAATTATGTAGGGAGCAGGAAAGCAGACCCGTCTACTGAGGTTACAGAAAGTAACTATTTGAAGAATTTAAAAAAAAATATTATAACATGCCTGGAAGATAGTGAACAAGCTTTTATTTTCAAGCTCCATGTGTCTTTTGTTCCTCGTTCTCTAGTCGAAAAGTCAGACGCTAATATGGATTTCATTAATGAAGAGTTATGTGGTTACCGGCCCAAAAACAATGCCGCCGAGCTTGCCCGTCAGAGGTAAATGCAAATAAAGTAAATAGGTTACTATATCAATATAAAATAATAAAATATAGAAAATAACAATAAATAATAGGAACAAACACAACAGTCAACGTGTCGGTCAATTTGGGACCTTTAAAGAAAACAAAAACTGTTAAGAACAAAAGACCATAACGAATATAAACAAAATGGATCTCTCTCACCAGGAAATCAACAAAAAAGGCGGCACTTCCTTTTTGTCGGTCATCATCCGATATTTGGGTTATTTATAATTGCCTGTCAGATCTGTTTCATCTGATCATATAAAGTTCTTGTAGTGTCTTACATTGAGTAGTTCTATAAAATATGTTCTATAGTTCTTGTAGTGTCTTACATTGTGTAGTTCTATAAAATATGTTCTATAGTTCGTGTAATGTCTTACATTGAGTAGTTCTATAAAATATATTCTATAGTTCTTGTAGTGTCTTACATTGAGTAGTTCTATAAAATATGTTCTATAGTTCTTGTAGTGTCTTACATTGAGTAGTTCTATAAATATGTTCTATAGTTCTTGTAGTGTCTTACATTGAGTAGTTCTATAAAATATATTCTATAGTTCTCGTAGTGTCTTACATTGAGTAGGTCTATAAAATATATTCTATAGTTCTCGTAGTGTCTTACATTGAGTAGGTCTATAAAATATGTTCTATAGTTCTCGTAGTGTCTTACATTGAGTAGTTCTTTAAAATATGTTTTATAGTTATATAATTATTGTAGTGTCTTACATTGAGCAGTTCTATAAAATATGTTCTATAATTCTTGTAGTGTCTTACATTGAGCAGTTATATAAAATATAAAATATGTTCTATAGTTCTTATAGTGTCTTACATTGAGCAGTTCTATAAAATATGTTCTATAGTTCTATAGTTCTTGTAGTGTCTTACATTGAGTAGTTCTATAAAATATGTTCTATAGTTCTATAGTTTTTGTAGTGTCTTACATTGAGTAGTTCTATAAAATATGTTATATAGTTCTATAGTTCTTGTAGTGTCTTACATTGAGTAGTTCTATAAAATATGTTCTATATTTTATGGAGATTATCTACAGGGGGCACATATCGGTGTTACCAGCTTCAAACAAATCGTACATGTGTTATTTGAGACGTGTGGTCTGTTCTCAATCTAAAATTGATTGTTTGTTCCTTTCTTTCAAAAGTATTTAAATAAAATCTACTTTTTAGTTGAGTGGGTGAGTTGAGTTGTATTCCATGTTAATAGAGCTTCCAATGATGAACTTTATTTCTAGAAATGTTACTGAATCTTTTATCTGTTCTGTCACAGTTATTTTAACTCTTTGCTAGCTCAGTTGCAAAATATCATTTCTCCTAATTTTCGAGAGTCCTGGAATCTACTAGAGATCCACTTCTTTTGCTTGGTTGTTTAGTTGAGGAATTCGTGATTTTAAGTCACTCACGTGGAATGTGTTAGGGTTCTGCAGTGCCCGAAATGCAGATTTAGCATCAATCAATCTCTCCACGGTACCATGGAAGATATCGTGTGACAAAAGTGGGCAACTGACGAAAAACAAGTTCAGAAACAGTGATATAAGCAATATATCAAAAAAGTTATGGACTAAATATAAATATCAGTATGTTTTATATAAATTATTCTGAAAACGGTGATATCAGGTTCAGAAAACTCATAGGAGATGAAGTTATTATTCAAGAAAGACAAGTTGTGATGCAACGCGAGATATATTTACTGTGACAGGTATCACGTTTAACATGTACACCTTACAAAAGGTTGTGTTAGAACATATGCAAGGAGAAGTAAAGGTATATATCACCCAGGGCAGATGTGAGAACAGAATTTGTTTTAATGTGGCAGCATATGTTGACCGATACTATGAACGTGACTTTCATGCTTCCACAGGTGGAATATGGCGGTAGAATGTAGTTGTATTAGTTGTATTACAGTTTTAATAAATATGTATGTATTCATATTATGAATACAACCCTGACATCACGCAGCGATACATTTGTTTGTATGGATGTATGTGATAATGTATTCCCTTTTAAAAAAAGACAAACATCAGTGGTTGGAAATGAATGAAAATAAAATTATATTCCATAACCAATTAATTAGAAATTGATTTCTCGAACAACATACACGCAACACATGCTGCATGGGCCACCAGTATAGCGTATGACTAGTGTTAACCTCAGAAAAAAGGCTGAAAAATGCTGCTAAGACACCAAAACATTGAAATTTTAAATTATGTATTGGCATGATACAAAACGTGTTAATCTATAAAAGCGTGATGACAATGGAAGACTATAATGATGGTATTGATGTGTAAACACAACATTGTTTTTATAAGCAACAAACATATCCCAATCTAGGCCTATTGTTGTGCGCTGCAACACAAATGTCCCAATCTAGGCATATTGTTGTGCGTTGTAACACGCATGTCCCAATCTAGGCATATTGTTGTGCGTTGTAACACAAATGTTCCAATCTAGACATATTGTTGTGCATTGCAACACAAATGTTCCAATCTAGGCATGTTGCTGTGCGCTCCATTACAACCGGTGCACATCAATATGCCACAAAGATGAAAGCTGGGTGCTGTGGATAAAGGAAGAGTCATTGCACCGTTCCAGGAAGCTGTAACTGTGCAAAATGTGACTAACGTGCTTGCCACGAAATACAGTTATTGTCAGAGTGCAGACGTGCTTTGCCCAGACTCGGATTGTCAAGGAATGACAACGCCCAAGTCGTTATAGTCATTACACATGGAAAAGATCTTCAGTGACAAATGCTGCACCAGAGAACAGCAAATGCAAATGTTATCAATCAGTTCCTCGAAGATTCTACCAATACTGTAATCAGTCATCAGACTATTCGGAATAGCCACTACAAAGCTAACTTTCGTGCTTGCCGTCCAGCCATTTGACGACACTTTACTGCTGCCCACAAAGCAGCTTATTTAGCATGGTGTATGAAACACGAGCATTGAAAACGTGTGAAGTGGGAAAACGTTATGTTCACGGATGATTCCCGATTTGTCTTGGAGTTAGTTAGTCGTCGGATCATTATCACTGCAAACTGGACACGTCCATAGTTGCGCCGATCTCTCCTTGAGTGTATCCGTCAATACACTTCTGCTGACAGTACCAGTCCTATGCTGGTTGATCATAATTCTTCTACGCACTCCAAAATGTTCACTTCTAGAAACACCTCATTTCAACCTCTGATCTTTAATCCTGGCCATTGAAAAAGAATCATCATTAGTCTCACTCTAGCGTGCTATATAAAGAAAAAAGAATAAAAAATTTGGAGTTTTGGAGTTTTGAATTTTGTCTTGGAGTATACAGATGGGCGAATCAGATCATAGAGGCGTCGTGATTAACGATTCAGTGATAATGCAGGCCTCGTTCGTAACTGAAACATGTGCCTAGACAGACGTCATATGTGGAAGCTTAATCCATTACATACAATTTGTCTACCAAAGATACTCCTCTATGGTGAGATTCCCGTTTCGATCCCAACATATATATTGGATATCTGAGGATATTTCAATACCTGTACGGGATGTTTGTTGTTGTTGTAATAGTCATTGTCTCGATTGGTCCGTTAGGGTGACTTTGTGTTCACGGTTTGAATGGCTTGACGAAATCGCATCTTTTTTTGGAGATGTTAGTCAAGTGCGGAAGAACGCGTGTGCAATTGTTGCTAGGCGATTTGGTGCCGTTGAACGGACTGGTTCAATTCCCGTTAGTCTCATGAATTTTTAAAAATTGTCCTCTGGCTTCCTACTTAAATTTACTTGTATCAAGGCCGACGTCTCAGGTCATTGTGATACTGCCTTCGGAAGCCAACATCGTAGATGCAAATCCTGTGCCTATGTCCTACAGACCGTTCCGTAACATTCCTCAAAGCTACTTTCACTATGGTAGAGGACTAGTGTGTTTGTCCAGCAACGTTATATGTGCCATCAATTACAAAATTTGCGCCATGACCTACAAAGAGGACAAAGCGGAGACGAGTAAGACTCTGAGATCGATTCTGTCAACATCTGCATAATATTGACCACTGGTTAGGGACTTCTGTAGCTGCCCACCTCAACGGTAGGGATCATCTGAATACTCGAGATGTTAATGTGACTGAAAATAAACAATGCTTCTCATATAAACGGGTTTAGTATGCGATTTGAAATCAGGATTACCCACCAAATTTGCACCCTACGGTTTTTATGTCTTCACTCGATACATTCAGCGCCGGATTAGACTTGATAAGGCCCTAAGCTTTCCGGACGTACGGCATTGGGACAAATAATGCTGCAATATATTTAAGTAAATATGACAATTGCTCAGGAAAGTGGGGGGGGGGGGTCCTAAGCTATAGCTTGTGTACATTATAAGTAAATCATACACTGGATTCATTCCAACGTGCCAATATCGTTCTACGTTCTGTTAATTATCATTTATCTTTGTTATGTCTCTGTCACTTCATTTTTAATATGACCATTTATTATTCATCTCTTTCCTTAATTCCAGCATTTGTGTTTTCAAGTAGTATTGTGCGATGATCCTTGGTATTGCCGTCCTTTACTCGTCGTGTTTTATGCTATGTTATTGATAAAGATCTTTTAGTAGAAATATACATTTGTGTGTTTTTTATCATGAGTTTCCAATTACTAGAAAAACGTGATTACCGTGTATTCAATTTTCGTCTATTGGTTGGCACATGGCAAGCATGCAAACAGCAGACAAAAACTATTCAGGTTCTTACAAACCAGAGGAAATAACTCATTAACAGAAATACCGAATCAGAAGCATTCTACATTATGTAATATCTTTCAGGGTTGCCAATATGAAAAATGTTTTAGACCCAAACAACAAGTTTTCCAAATGGTTCTTATCTAAAACATTTTTCCCAGATAAAATATTTCAATACTCTAAAGATTATTTAAGTGAAATTTCGGTCTCCGCGTAGTCTGAGGAGCTGATCTCTGGATGTATTCGACTGTACAGTGATAGGAAATGAGGGATTCGAAAATAATGAATGCAACAAACTGTTACGCTCAAATGGCTCAAATATTGCCTTTTTTTTCTTCAAATAGCAACATAGCATACTTATTTCAAATGTTATAACAGACAGAATACTAGAGAAGGCAGAACAAACATGAGTGATATAAGTTAACATATATAAATGATGTACTACTCACAAGATGGGCACTATCACATATGGCAAATGAAGTAAGGATGGCCATTTTCGCTTTAAAAAAATATAAATTAATTCTACACTCTATTTAATTAAGTCCAATGTGGTTATATTAAAACATTTACCATACAAAATAATGTGTTGGTGTTTTCCCCTATAACGAGAGAGACGAAGACAGCGACAACATGGTCTCAAACATCGGTGACCGCGGTAAGCTTTGACGTTGTGACTAACAGATATGTATAGAGATATGTAACCAGTTCTTTTGTATGACTGACTACTATAATTTTCATATATAGTTATAGAAACCCATCGTTCAGTGGAAGTAGTAAGAACACATAATGTATTATTTACCAACGCCGAAGACGGATGTGTCGGAAAATTGGCGGAAAATTCGCGACACAACGCATTTCCGTTCTCTGGACTACATCCTGCTGAAAATCGTGTTGGACCCATTATCCTGCTGTAAGAGAGATGAGTTAGGAGTGTGAGTACGAACGATCACAAATACTCCGATGTATATTGAGATCATTACATAACAAATTTGTTCTTTTCTGGTAGGAGCCTAATATACAACCAAGTTTACATTTCGGCGTGAGAATCTTGGTAGAGGACCTAGGATCTAAGTCTGGGGGCTAGGAACACGGAGGGAGGTAATAGATTTGTCTTCCTATAAAAGGAGTAGTTTGCCTGCTGCGAAGTGCCTTGCCGGAGGAAAGATGCACAGTGGGAGACCCATTAAATATACCATGTTCATTCTAATAATGAAGTGGGTCAGTGCTTCTGATTGGTTGTTGGACGCAGACTGCATTATAATTGTTATAATCGATTGTAAAGTGCCCAGTAATATTGTTTTAAAATTTCGTTTTTAAATGTTTTTTAAATATTGTTTAAATATTGTTTATAATTATTTTTAAATAGTATTATTTTTTCATGTCAACAGTTGTTTAAACATCACCTGTTGTCGCTGAGTAATATGTGGGTGTGTTTTGACCCACTTCATTCTTAAAGTGAACCGAGGATGTTTTTTTATACCAGCTCGTCTCATGACATATACCCCCTCCTAGTAAAAGGCTTCTTCGATAGACATTACACTAAGCCGAAAACTGAAATCTCCTGGGTATGAGAGAAAGCTCCGAGAAACCACTACACTACACATAGGCTCTAGGAATTAAGAGCAGGTTGATCGCTGAGTTATACCTGACACTGGTGATTCATAGGATGTCCATAAATTACGTTATCCATTTTTTTGGCACAATTATTTTACCAACCCCACCCCCCTTTAAATTGTCGACAACTGTCAACAATTCAGGGACCCTTCCCTGCTTAATTTTGCAAGTAACTCCACCTCCCCACAAAAAATATTAAAAATAAAGAAATTTCTGCAGAAAATAATAAATGATTTTATTCAGTGCAGGAAATTATTTTCGAATGGAATAAATTTTAATAGCCATAAAACAGTATTGTCAACCCACTTCCACTTGTCAATAAGTGTCAAACCTTTTCCAGCCCCCCCCCCTCCAATCAATTTTGACGTAATTCATGAACAGTGCTTTATTTCTTAAAAGTAAAACTCAACATCCTGGCACAGGCAAAAGAAGAGAACACGTCTCATACATGCAACGAAAATAGCGATATGCTTTACAATATGCTTTTTCTTTTTAAAACAAAAATTGTAACAAATAAAACACAGAAGAACACGAGGGATTTTTTCCTTTCATTCCGTTATAAGAGATGTTATTGTAGTGTATTCTACAGCTCATACGATTTCTATTTTTTTTTATTGTTTTTGTTACGTTGTCTAGGCACAGGAAGGTTTAACAATTATCTCGTTCTCGTGAGATTCTATTTATAACCGGAACATGAAATGAAGAGAACTCGTGCTCACTTAAGTATTGATAACGAAAATGACAGAAACCGAGAGTGGTTTGAGAGAATAAATTAACACATCTTGTATGAGAGCTCATTAAGCGGCTCATGTAAAAACGATAAAATAACACTACATTACAGACACACTAAAAGTACACCTTATTCTCATTATTGGTTTTTCTAAAACACTTTTTTGTCACATTAAATTCTTAAATTTTACCGCTATTTTTATTCGCGTGTTACTGGACCAAAGAAAAGCACAGAATAATAACACTGACACCCACAACACAAAGTTAGTAAAGAGATTGAATAAATGAAATCTCTTGTCCAGAAAATTAATGTCCGAAACAAAAGAAAGGCCTCTTGACGATACTGTGATGTATGAGAGACACACGTGAGATCTATATACCCGCTATGAGGTAATGTGAGTCACAAGTGAGATTTCTTGTCCAAAAGGTAATGTGTCCTAGTCACAAGTGATATTTATATACCTTATATAAGGTAATGTGTCCAAATTACATCTATATACCCTCTATAGTAGGGTATAAACGTGCGGCCCGCGGGCCGTATGCGGCCCTTTGCAAGCACGTGTACGGCCCACACAAAGAATACTGCAATTGTCTCATTTAATGGCGAAAATTGCAGTTTTAATACTTTAAACTGGGTGTATAAAACATAAATCTGGCATAGTGCCACGTATAAGACAACAATATGGCTGTTTTAAGCTAGTAAGGGTTTTCTATCTATGACAATTGGTAACATTGACCGGAAGTAGCAAACAGATTGTTATTACCATGTTAAAATTTAAAAACAATAATAAATTGTATCTTGTGGAATCGTGCCGGTAATTATATTGTTTTTATGAAGTACTGCATAAACTGACTCCGTTTAAAATGGCTACATCACTTTCAGCTAAGAAGAAAAGAACACTTGATGAAGAAAGGCAAGTATTTCAAGAAAAATGGGAACTACAGTATTTTTGTACAATGGTAAATGGAAAGATACATTGTTTAGTATGCAATAACAGCATTTCTACACCAAAAGAGTACAACTTAAAAAGACATTATAAAACCAACCATCCATCCTGCGATAAATATGTGGGCTTAATGCGTGTTTCAAGACTGCAGGAATTGAAGGCTAACTTGATACAGCAACAGACATGTTTTATAAAAATAGATCAAGCCAATGTCGCTTCCGTTACTGCAATCTATAAAGCCGAATGGTCGCCATGAGTGGGAAATCTTACAGTGAAGGAGATTTCGTAAAGTATTGCCTTGTAAAAGCTGCTGACATTGTGTGCCCACAGAAAGCACAGTTATTTAAGGATATTTCGTTAACCAGGAATACTGCTGCTGGACGGATTGATGAAATGTCAGATGATTTGAAACAACAGTTGAAGGCTGCATCATCAAAATTTGAACATTTTTCTGTTGCTATTGATGAGACCGTTGACATCACTGGAATAGCACAGCTTGCAGTTTTTATTAGGGCATGTGACAGTAAATTTAATATTTATGAAGAACTAATTGAACTAATCTCAATGCATGAGACTACAGCGATCGAAGACATCTTTGAAAAAGTCGAGCGTATTCTGCATGACTATGATTTTGATTTGAGTAAACGTGTATGTTTATCTACTGACGGTGCTGTGAATATGGTTGGCAGACATAATGGTGTTGCTGCCAAATTGTGAACAAAAAATGATAACTCGTATCCACATTCATCATTTGCACATTTTCATTGCATTATTCATCAGCAAAATTTATGTTCAAAGACGTTAAAATTGAATAACGTGCTTAGTGTGGTCACAAAAACAGTGAACTTTATCAAATGCAATGCTCTCAACCATCGTCAATTCAGTCAGCTATTAGAAGACATGGATATTCAGTTCACCGATGTTCCATTCTACATAGTAGTCTGTTGGTTGTTGTGTCACAAAGTGCTGAAAAGATTTTATTTGCTGAGACCAGAAATTACTGTATTTTTGGAGATGAAAGGTAAAAACACTGATGAAATAAAAGATGAAAGTTGGGTCCAGGATCTAGCATTTGCTGTGGACATTACTGCACATTTAAGTGATCTTAATTTGAAATTACAAGGCAAAAACAAACTCATCACTCAGTTGTACGACGATATCAAATGTTTCATTACAAAAATAAGCTTATGGAAGACACAGTTGTCACGTGAAAATTTGATTCATTTTCCTAACTGCAAAGAACTCAAAATCCGGGCCAATGCTGAATATGTACTTACCTTTTGAGAGTCACCTAGAGTTATTGTCAAAAGAGTTCCAGGAAAGATTTAGTGATTTCTCATCTTTTGAATACCATTTTGCATTATTCTCTGCACCATTCAACTTTGATGTTGTCAAAGCAGAGGACAACTTGCAGAAGGAGCTATTAGAAATGCATTCTGATTCTACACTGAAAGAAAAGTATCTAGAAGTCGGCATACCTGGCTTCTATTCATACCTTCCTGAAAAGTTTACAAACTTAAGAAAGTTTTCAACTAGGATTATGGCAATGTTCGGTTCCACCTATGTGTGTGAACAGTTATTTTCCTTTATGAAATTAGTAAAAACTTTTCAGAGAACAAGGCTGACCGATGAACACTTGTCATCCCTGATGAAAGTCGGAACTGCAAATACATTTCAGCCAGATATACGAAAAATAGTCATGAAAAAGAGGCATCAAACCTCAGGACAAAACACTGATTAAAGAGTACAAATAATTGAATGTTCTTAAATAAATGTTGGATTTCATACCTCAGGACAAAACACTGATTAAAGAGTACAAATGATTGAATTTTCTAAAATAAATGTTGCATTACAATTGTTATATTTGGCGTTGTGGGGCGTTAGCTTAATAAAACCGTTGTAGTAGACATGCAAATTAATTAAATATAATTCAACCAGATTACAGTGTTTCTCAGATTTGTTAGTGTGGCCCGCCGGTATACTCAAAGTATCTTATGCGGCCCATGGTGCTTTTTTAGTTTGACACGCCTGCTCTATAGGGTAATGTGTCCGAGTCAAAAGTGAGATCTCTTATCCAGAAAGTAGTGTGTCCGAGTCACAAGTGAGATCTCTTATCCAAAACGTAATGTGTCCGAGTCACAAGTGAGATCTCTTATCCAGAAAGTTATGTGTCCGAATCACATGTGATTCTTCTTGACCAGGATGAAATATGATTGTGAAAAAGTAAAAATTCTTACTGTAGGTAATGTGTCTGATAAATCTCTTACTGTAGGTAATGTGTCTGATAAATCTCTTACTGTAGGTAATGTGTCTGATAAATCTCTTACTGTAGGTAATGTGTCTGATAAATCTCTTTCTGTAGGTAATGTGCCTGATAAATCTCTTACTGTAGGTAATGTGTCTGATAAATCTCTTACTGTAGGTAATGTGTCTGATAAATCTCTTACTGTAGGTAATGTGTCTGATAAATCTCTTACTGTAGGTAATGTGTCTGATAAATCTCTTACTGTAGGTAATGTGTCTGATAAATCTCTTACTGTAGGTAATGTGTCTGATAAATCTCTTTCTGTAGGTAATGTGTCTGATAAATCTCTTACTGTAGGTAATGTGTCTGATAAATCTCTTACTGTAGGTAATGTGTCTGATAAATCTCTTTCTGTAGGTAATGTGTCTGATAAATCTCTTACTGTAGGTAATGTGTCTGATAAATCTCTTACTGTAGGTAATGTGTCTGATAAATCTCTTACTGTAGGTAATGTGCCTGATAAATCTCTTACTGTAGGTAATGTGTCTGATAAATCTCTTTCTGTAGGTAATGTGTCTGATAAATCTCTTACTATAGGTAATGTGCCTGATACATAAATAAGAGAGCTCTGGGGAGAAGAAGAGTACATAAAATTCTAAGTCAATCCTGATCTTAAGTGCGTGTGATAATCCCATCGGAATTGGACGACAGACCTGAAATTACGTTTGTTGAAATCAATCAATTTTATTTACATTTTGTATGTATTTCGTTGATTGTTTTATGTTTCGGACAAAAGTTAATTGGCAACTACATCGAAACGTCATATTTGTTTTCATTTTTTAGCACATATAATGTATTTCTAAATATTTCTTATTTTTTTATTCTTCCTGGTTCTCCAGTAGGAGTCAGGTGCTATCATGGATTCCATCATCAACTGTGCTGTGGTCACCATCCCAGAGACAAGCTTTAGAGCTTGTCTGTCGGAGCTGTTTCAGATGGCCATAGTCTTCTTCTTGTAATGTGATGCAGTGAGCAGCTCTACAAAATATGTGCTGTGTTTTCTCGAGATTGTACAAGGGACAGATTTCGTTGTCACCAACACCAAACTTCCTCTATATGTTTGTTTTTTTTTGTTGTGTTTTTTAGTTTATTGTAGAATAGTTATTTATTTATTAGAATTGTTGACTTTTGAGGGAAAAGTTAACGGGAAGCGATCAAGAGTTAGGCAGATTTACAAGTGAGAGAGTAGCATCACAAGATGGGCAGGTTACAGTCTAGTAGAAAAAAACAAGAACCACCAAAACAAGAGATAGGGGATGTTGGAGATCCGTTGCAGCCATCCTTCGTTGCGGAGACGGCACTTGATGATGATGATGAGAATTGTAAGAAAAGTCATATTTTAATATTGGCACTATTGGTATCTATCAAGAACACTATCAATATCTACGACACATAATCACAAATTATGGCAGATGTGAAACAGAAGTTAAAATGAGAATAGGAGTGGCTAAAAGTACTTTCAAAACAAATTGTTCTTATAAAAAAACAAGAATACGTGACGAACATTATCAGAAAACACCGCTGGACATAAATCGGCCACGTACTTAGAATGAAGGAAGACATAATTCCACGACAAGCTTTCATGTCGACACCAGACAGGAAAAAGAAAACAGGGAAGACCAAAAAACAACGCTTAGAAGAACATTTATGAATGAATTACAATCAATAGGCATAAATGCACAAGACCTGCAATCCCTAGCAACTGACCGACATGCATGGAGAACTATGACATCCGCCCTATGTGCCAAACTTGGCAAAAGAGGAACTGACTGACTGAAAAGTACTTTCAATGGCATGAGGAAAATATTAACATGTAAACAAATTACAAACAAGTTAAAAATAAGAATTATAAAATGCTACATCTATTATATATTAATGTATAATGTTAATTTGTTTCCTAGATAGGAAACGTTGTGCAACTTTTCAAGCTGTTGACCATTTAAGTTAATTGCGTTAGGTGAACCGGTAAAATCCATAATTTTTTGTTGTTGACGGATTTATTTGAAGACATATCTGTCCTGCAATGAATTTTAATCTATCAGTTATTGTTTGTACATCTTGATGATTTTCACTCAATAATGCAAAATCGTCGGCAAAGTCGAAATCTTCTAGTGATGTTTTGTTTATTCATTTAATTCCTAAATTTACGTTAGCTGTGCTTTTACTCATTTTCTAATCAATTGCGATATTGAATAGCAATGGTGACATATTCATATAATTCCTTGTACATAATGTGAAAACAATTCTTGGTGGCTCAGATTGCATTAAAAAGTGACATTCATCCTCTCCATGAATTGGAGCTTACGCTCTATCTTTTAACACAACAAAAACATTGTCGGCTGCATAGACGAGAAGGTACCATCATAAATTGTTAATATTTTTGCATTTATATTTTACCTTGGTTTTATCAACCAGGCTCGTTACAGCCACACGTCTGACAGAATTAGGATAACGGTGTGATAGAGAACGTTGATCGCTGGTCCTGAACAGAGATAAAGCAACTTAAATCGCGAATTTTATAAATAGACTAATCAAGGAATTAAGTGTAGGCATGCAGACTGCAATTTAGCTCTTGTAAGATAGCAAGTTCAAGGTAATCCAATAGCATAACATGCCGTGCAAGGGGAGGGGGGTGTATATTTAAAATAACTGAACGCATCGTTGATTATTCTTTTTGGGGTGGAGGGAATTTGGTGACATGTATTAGGCCTCTGCCCTAGATATAGTTAAGGGATAAATGTTATCTTGGAGGCTTGGAGGATAAATGAAGGCTTTTTAGTCGAAACGTCGTCTGTCACTGTATCTCGTTATTAGGTTATTTTATGACTTAATTTGGTAACACTTACACCTATTTTTGTTCATCTTGCTAGATATAGTTACCCTACCCATTTCTGTTATTTGGTTGACCGATTGTAGCTGTAACTTTATACCACAGGTTCCCAAAGTGGCTTATATGGATTCGCAATTGTCGATTACGACTTGCTACATTGACTGAAGTTCACTTAATCCTGTCACCAAAAATATTAGAATATCTTTTTTTTAAATTAATAACGTAGCCAATTAAAAAAAAACAAAAAAAAAACAACGTAGTCCCTCTTGAGAAAAGTCACCACACGCCACTGGTCAGATTTAATGAAGGTAATCTTGTTGTTAATATAATAACATACATATGTTTCTGTATTGCAAATATTTAGAAAATTGTATTTGGTGATAATACGTTGTAATCACTTTCAGCGTGATTGTTGCAGTATTAATTTGTCCATGTCAGTAAGAAAAAATAACTAGCGATGGACAACATATAAATAGTGGTTCACGTGAGCGGACCCCATTTAAGAAAGTCATCATCAACATTTAGTCATTTCATTTTTGTTGCCTACAGAAACGTCGTGAAGTTGGTTGAGAAATCCTCAGCTTATCCCACTGTCACATCGAGCATGTGGATAGAGATAGAGCGGAGAGCGGAGCACTTATGGGAATGCCTCAAGTGCTGGGAAGCTAGCTTTAAATAAAGAATCAAGAAGAACCTATTGCACCTAGTACAGATAGTGTGTACATAATACTTACAATAGATATAGAAGCTACGGTCTAATACGGGGAAAGATGCCTATATTCCAACTTCTTAATATTATGCACAGTTTCATTCCAACTTTGTTATAGTATAACCGGTTTTCGTGATGTCACTGAAATCACGTCACTCGTAAACCCTGTTGTTACAAAAAAATTGGCTAATTTTATCGGAGATGTGTGTTTATAGAGCATACCGGCACATGGGAGGGGTGCTCTCAGTGGATAGCGCACAGATCGATGCATCCAGAAATTCTATTTACCACTGCCTTATAAAATAGAGGCTTAATTCTTGATTAGGAACAAGCGTAACATCACTGGGGGCATTTCCATATATGCTCTGCTTGCCGTTCCGTCAGCCATCTAAAAGTGTATACGCTCAGTGTCCCAGTCAGTTGATGACTACGCGTTCTTTTAATCTTTCTGGAGAGGGAGCACTTTCTCCCTTCGTCTCTAGTCACTCCCATTTCTACTATTCACTGAATATGTACATTGTCTCGTTAGACCTTCTCCTCAACTTCACGTAGGTTATCCATGACTGCTCTAATCAATTCGATCATGTCTCCTTTTATCTCGGTGCCGGTCACCACGGTGTTACAAGCCAACACATCGGCTCTTTCGTTTCGCCTGACCCCAGAATGACCTGGACAGTAGATCCATTAATTGCTCTGCGCATTTTGAGAAGAGTGACCCATTCAATTCTGATGATACACTTTTCTATCTTGCGCAGCATACTTTGAGAGTCCGATATAATCACTAAGTCTGTTAATGGTTGCTTTACAAGCCAAGTGAGAGCTGCTGTCACTGCTTCTAATTTCAATCTCATACTCGATGTTGTAGTGGGGTACCCAGCTGACTTCTCAGCTAATTTCTTACCATTGTGGTAGGCCACGAAACCCCAACTACACCTGTTTGTTTCTTGTGCTACTGAGCCGTCTGTGTAAATTATTTTATCTTGTTGCTTCCAGTGCTGCAGTATGAGTTCTTTAATCATTATCTCTGTTCTGTTGGCAGCACAGTCGCGGCACTATTTTCCCATCTGTACCACAACTGTTGTTAATAACTTTCTATCTTTGCCAAATGTCACCCATTCACAGCATCTTCCCACTTCCTCCAGCTCACAAACTCTGAGTAGTATATCTTCTGCTTCTGTCATCCAATGCCTTCCTCTCTTGATATTATTTCTTTTTGTATTGTCTAGAGCAGTGTTTCCCAACTTGGGGCCTACGCCCCATGGGGGGGGGGGGGGGGGGGGCAATTCGAACAAGTTGTAATTAGGCTTCAATTAGAAATAATTCAATTTTATTAATCAAAAAGGTATGTATATATGTTACATACGGGGTGGGGGAAAATTAGAGTTTTATAACGACTCAAGTGGGACGTGATGATAAAAATGTTGGGAAACACTGGTCTAGATATTGGCGTAAGAGGTGATGATCATTATTGACAACCATGAAGTATTCTTTAACCTGAGTTATTTTATGCCTTGCTTTGATACTCGGCAGGTCTAGGAGAAACCTTATGGCCGCGATAAATCTATCTCTTGTGCAACCTAGGACAGCTCTCATGGCTTCGTTTTGAACTTTCTCTAATCTATCCATCTGAAATAAAGGCTTCCATGGCGTATTTAATTATAGTTAAATATTACAAGTTATCAGGAGATTGTACTCACACTGGGCACCGTTTGGTACATACATATTGAAAGAAAAATATTAAAAACGGTTAAATAGCAGTTTTAAGTTGACAATACATAGATACGACGATACAACCAAAATATCTTTACAAAAAATGTTATTTTTTCTTTTGTGGTTCTATACTATGTTTGTTCATCTCTCACTACATAAAAAACGTTTCTCGTCGAAACGTCGTTCCTGTGTATGCTCAACGTAAATTACCATATAACGCTTTATATATATTTGTAAAGAAATTTGCTTTAGCTAAATAACATGAAAATTAACCAAATTGTTCAAAAATATCCTGATCTATAAAAACGTACAATTTACATGAAGTGAGAAAATCTGATGAAGTTTTCTGATGGCAACAGGCGTTGTTTATCTCATTCAGTGTTAGTCAGGGAAAGATAAGCTGAATAAATCTCATCTCCATATGTTCTATATAGTTATCTGAAGCTGGGTGTTTTAAACAGGTACATTTTTTAAAACGTTAACCAGTCGGTAATACAAGTCTTAACATGAGAATCTCGTTCGACAGATAACTTCTAAATATCATCGTATCAAGTCTTGAGATGAGAATCTTGTTCGACAGATAACTTCTAAATATCATCGTATCAAGTCTTGAGATGAGAATCTCGTTCGACAGATAACTTCTAAATATCATCGTATCAAGTCTTGAGAATCTCGTTCGACAGATAACTTCTAAATATCATCGTATCAAGTCTTGAGATGAGAATCTCGTTCGACAGATAACTTCTAAATATCATCGTATCAAGTCTTGAGATGAGAATCTCGTTCAACAGATAACTTCTAAATATCATCGTATCAAGTCTTGAGATGAGAATCTCGTTCGACAGATAACTTCTAAATATCATCGTATCAAGTCTTGAGATGAGAATCTCGTTCGACAGATAACTTCTAAATATCATCGTATCAAGTCTTGAGATGAGAATCTCGTTCAACAGATAACTTCTAAATATCATCGTATCAAGTCTTGAGATGAGAATCTCGTTCGACAGATAACTTCTAAATATCATCGTACGAATAACTTTTAAATATCCTTGTATCAAATCTTGAAATGAACATATCTTTATATAACATATAATATTTACATGCCAGGTATATAATTAAACAATATACACGCCTTAATATAACCAAAGTGCAGTGCCTAAACTAGGAATTTAGAAGTCCTGCGTAAGGTCCTCTTCCCCTTTACAAGAACTGAAATCATTTTTGTTGTGGTGTCCCTGAATATTGTTTGTGGCGCATGCATCATTGCCTAGTTTTATCAATTTTGCCTCTGTTATTGAAAAATACGTTCCTTGTCATAAGGTATAATCACGTAACACCGATTTCATAAAACTCGTGAATACGAAGCATCATTGTAACTTGGCAATTTTTTTACCCTTTCTTAATACAGAACTTCTCCAAGTATTACACATCGCTGAGAGTTGAAGCCTTCTAGGTATGAAATAAAATCCCGGAGAAAACTCCTACTTCACACAAGGATACATGAGCTCCGTTTGTGTGTAATTAGCTGAATAGAAATAAACAACTTGGTAATTTTTGAAATGTAGAAACTATTTCGCGCAGGCAATTGTGCACCCGCACAGTTCAGAAAGCAATGACAAACTACCATTCCATTTATGTTGCCTATACAATCACTAGCGCCAAACAGTGATACGTTTATGGTTACGTCCTGAAAAGGATATGCTTTCAATTAAGGAACGCTTAAATGAGACATATCAAAACAATTTAAAGAGATTCTACGAATTTCCTATAGGGAACATAAGACCAATGTGTACGTAAGAAATAAAGTAGAGATGTGTGCAAGTGTTCAGGAACCATTGCTTTCAAAACTAGCGTGGTTCGGACATGTATGCAGGCACGATTCCTTGTCAAAAACAATACTGCAGGGTACTGTCGAGGGTGGAAGAAGCAGAGGAGGGAAAATAAAGGCATGGATGGGCAGACAACATCAAGGAATGGACAGGGAAAGATATTTCCACACTCATCCGCATCGCTGAGGATATAATTCACTGGAGGACTCTGTGTGCTGAGGCATCCAATGTGGTACCCCTATGAATATAAATAACCAACATATCGGAGGATGACCGACAAAAAGGAAGTGCCGCAGTAACCATACAAATAGAGGTAAATGCAAATAAAGTAAATAGATTACTATATCAATATAAAATAATAAAATATAGAAAATAACAAAAATAAAAGGAACAAATACAACAGTCAACGTGACGGTCCAATTGGGACCTTTAAAGCCAACAAAAACAGTTAAGAACAAAAGACCATAACGAATATAAACAAAATGGATCTCTCCCACCAGGAAATCAACAAAAAGACACACCAGATCCAGTGCAACACAATTCCAACAAGTGCACATCGGTGCGTTCAACATGTCTAAACTATGAAATTCCCAAAGATGAAAGACGCAGAACCAAAGAAAAGGGGACACCAAACAGCACTGCCAAGAACGGGGAGGGGGGCAAGTGGGCAACGGGAGACAAAAGGAGAAAGGACAGAGAAAGACAATGCACGTAGGAGCGGGGGGGGGGCACAAATAGACACAGGGAACACAGAAATATGCAAAGAAGAATAGCATTTGACAGCACAAGATAGAGAACAAAAATATACAGACATCAAAAAAAAAAATCACGAACCAAACATGCACACATTCTACCGGACAAACACAGATAACTATAAATATAAGCACATATACATACAAACATCTAGACATATACAAATGTATATACTGATAAAAGTATAAAAATTTTGTTCCTAGTATACTTGTATTTGTATGTATGTTGTATATATATATATATATATATATATTGTTATGCTCATTTATGTGTATATATATCCACAATTGTGTGTGTGTGTATAAATATATATATGTGTGTGTATTTATGTATATGTGTGTATATGTATATATATGTATATATATATATATGTATATGTATATGTGTGTATGTATGTGTGTGTATATGTATATATATGTATATATGTGTATTTGTGTGTTTATATATATATATATGTTGTTGTTTGTGCAGGTACCTATGTATGTGTCTATGTTTTAATGTGCGCTGTGAAATGAGTATATACTTTTGTATATGTCTAGATGTTTGTATGTATATGTGCTTATATTTATAGTTATCTGTGTTTATCCGGTAGAATGTGTGCATGTTTGGTTCGGGATTTTGTTTTGATGTGTGTATATTTTTGTTGTCTATCTTGTGCTGTCAAATGCTATTCTTCTTTGCATATTTCTGTGTTCCCTGTGTCTATTTGTGCTTTCCCCCCCCCCCGCTCCTTCGTGCATTGTCTTTCTCTGTCATTTCCCCTTTTGTCTCCTGTTGCCCACTTGCCCCCCTCCCCGTTCTTGGCAGTGCTGTTTGGTGTCCCCTTTTCTTTGGTTCTGCGTCTTTCATCTTTGGGAATTTCATAGTTTAGACATGTTGAACGCATCGATGTGCACTTGTTGGAATTGTGTTGCACTGGATCTGGTGTGGCTTTTTGTTGATTTCCTGGTGGGAGAGATCCATTTTGTTTATAATCGTTATGGTCTTTTGTTCTTAACTGTTTTTGTTGTCTTTAAAGGTTCCCAATTGGACCGACACGTTGACTGTTGTTTTTGTTCCTTTTATTTTTGTTATTTTCTATTGATATAGTATCCTAGTTACTCCTACGACCCTGAAGGGTTACGGGTTTATTGATATTGATTGATTTAAAGAAATTATATGGAACTGAAAGGATAAATCAAAGTGACTGGAACTATTTTAACCAGTGTTGGTCTAGACAATACTTCATCTTTAAGTTGTGACTTTGGTAACATGCTGACTTATTGAAGAGTGGCTATGTGATTACAGAAAAGAGGAAATATATTCCGGTACCAAAAATAGAAGCAGATATTACTGGTGGTAATAGAAGCAGATACTACTGGGGGTGATAGAAGCAGATACTATTGGTGGTGATAGAAGCAGATACTACTGGTGGTGATAGAAGCAGATACTACTGGTGGTGATAGAAGCAGATACTACTGGTGGTGATAGAAGCAGATACTACTGGTGGTAATAGGAGCAGATGCTAATGCTGGTGATAAGTACATATACTACTGGTGGTAATATGAATAGATACTAATGGTGGTGATACGAATATATACTACAGGTGGTGATAGGAGTAGATACTACTGGTGGTGATAGGAGTAGATACTAATGGTGGTGATACGAATATATACTACAGGTGGTGATAGGAGTAGATACTACTGGTGGTGATAGGAGTAGATACTACTGGTGGTAATAGGAGTAGATACTACTGGTGGTGATAGGAGTAGATACTACTGGTGGTAATAGGAGCATATACTACAGGTGGTGATAGGAGTAGATACTAATGGTGGTGATACGAATAAATACTACAGGTGGTGATAGGAGTAGATACTACTGGTGGTGATAGGAGTAGATACTACTGGTGGTGATAGGAGTAGATACTACTGGTGGTAATAGGAGCATATACTACAGGTGGTGATAGGAGTAGATACTAATGGTGGTAATAGGAGCATATACTACAGGTGGTGATAGGAGTAGATACTAATGGTGGTAATAGGAGCATATACTACTGGTGGTAATAGGAGCATATACTACTGGTGGTAATAGGAGCATATACTACAGGTGGTGATAGGAGTATATACTACTGGTGGTAATAGGAGCATATACTACTGGTGGTAATAGGAGCATATACTACTGGTGGTAATAGGAGCATATACTATTGGTGGTAATAGGAGCATATACTACAGGTGGTAATAGGAGCATATACTACTGGTGGTAATAGGAGCATATACTACTGGTGGTAATAGGAGCATATACTACTGGTGGTAATAGGAGCATATACTACTGGTGGTAATAGGAGCATATACTACTGGTGGTAATAGGAGCATATACTACAGGTGGTGATAGGAGTAGATACTAATGGTGGTGATAAGAACATATACTACTGGTGGTGATAGGAGTAGATACTACTGGTGGTGATAAGAGTAGATACTAATGGTGGTGATAAGAATACATACTACTGGTGGTAATAGGAGCAGATACTACTGGTGGTAATAGGAGCTTATACTACAGGTGGTGGTTCCTATTTGTCGCCAGGCAACGAATGTGTACGGACTCTACGCCGTACGTTTTGTCTTTCACATCTTGCAGGAGGTGTCCCGCCGCAACGTAACTTGTCTCGTGTGATTAGATGTAACCTTTTCTTATCCTCGAGGCTGGTTCCGGTTTAGGAAGAACTCAAAGAAAGAGTTGGGCTCAGACTCGTTCGTCATCTTAGCCGAGTTGTTGTTCACCAACGTCGTGAACCATTCATTCAAGTCCGAGTCTGTACACATATTTGGGAGGGTCAGGGACTAGCATTTGTTCTAGATCTAATCAGTGCCTGTCACCTTGGACTTCTGTGCCTGTGCCCATCGGGTATTGAACCTTTTCTCTCCGCGAGCATGATTCTGGTATAGGAAAATCTCGACAGTAGAGTTGGGCACGGGCTGGGATCACCGATAAATAGAAGCTTGTCTCGAGCAAACAACACATTAGTTCCGATTTCCTTGAAACGTTTACCATTCTCTTTGTACATGCCGCTGACCTCTAGCGATGTGGTCCCATTTCATTGTTCTCATTCTGCTATCATTATTATGTTGCTTAACGCACCAATCACACCTCTAATAGCATCTACCCACTTCGTCACGACTGCATTGGCCGCCCCTCCAATGCTTCTGCCGAGCTGTCCAGCTTCACTGTGTGTCGACAGTGCTGCTGTATGTGGTTGCGTGGAGGTATCGGAGTTATTGCCTATATATTTGCAGTAAAATCTCTTTCCCTCTACATCATCCACATCTACGGACACGACGAGTCTAAGAGTGTTAGCCAGGAACATAGCAAGAGCCGCTGTATTTCTGTTACCAAGGTGCACCACTAGGAGGTACTGTTAGGATCTTTGTTATCTGCTAACCCTGAGTCCGCCGATAGCAATGCGGTACCCTTTGCACCCCACTGGTGGTGATAAGAACAGATATTAATGATGGCGATAAGAACAGATACTACTGGTGGTGATAGGAACAGATACTACACTTTGATCTTAAGCAAAGTAGCCAGAGGCGATAAATTGGTGCAAATTCCGAAACCTCGCTGGAAAACATGCTGAGACTTACAAGTAATCAACTTGTTTTTGAGGTCCTTAAGAAAACGAAGTGGCATAGGGAAAAATTGGTAAAAATAATAATATACTATTGATCTTCTTCTTCGTTTTCAAACTCTTGCAGGCTAGCAGGATGTATTCTCGAGAACGTAATATGTTGTGATATGGTTTACAGCTTAACTGCGATATCTATTACTCTTGGATACATCCGACTTCAGTATGAATTCTTTGACATTAACCCTTTATTGGATGGGGCAGTCATCTCCACTCACAAAAACCTTATTCGACTCTACGAGATGTATGACAGGTCGCAGTGTTGCTATTGTCTGCTCATGTTTCTGGTACCATGAGAATGGAGGGACTGTTATATTTTGAAAACTTAATTTTTTTTTGATAGTCCAAACAACGAAATGTGCTGAATCAATGGTTACAACTTGTGTGCGAAGGAAGTGTACTGAATCAATAGTACAACCAGGACCGGATTTACGTATAAGCTAAACAAGCTATAGCTTAGGGCCCGCACTGTTTTGGGGCCCCAAAAAATTATATTTGCCACTGACATATAATATCTGGACTTATAAAGGGCTTCCATATCTCAAATAGCTTAGGGCCTTATCAAGTCTAAATACGGCGCTGAGTACAACTTGTGTGCAAAGGAAGTGTACTGAATCAATGGTTGCAAATTGTGAGTGCAATTCAGGGATTTTATCTCGACACTTTCAACTTCAGTGTGATATTACTTCGATGAAAAATTCACCGATATGATGGGTTAACAACCCCACGCTAAACCGTTCTTAATCATTCATTACAACATGCATAACATGCTACAGTGTACTTGTTCATGTGGTGAACACAAGAAGATGGTAGAAAATATGACAATGTATTTGTTCTTGTTGAGAAGATAAGAAAATAGTTTTAAAAATTTACAGTGTATTTGTTCTCGTTGAAAAGATAAGAAAATAGTACAAAAATGTTACAGTGTATTTGTTCTTGTTGAGAAGACAATAAGATAGTTATTTTCATTATAGGCGTAGAGATATGACCCACCAAGACCTATTTAATGAAAAGTTATAAAAGAAACTTTTATAATTAATTAAAGAACCATTAATGAAAGAATTTTTTTTAATCTTCCATGTTTGCGGTAGGAGATAGCGGCTAAGACATTGGCTGTTTACTCACGTGGTCGCGGATCGAATCTCGCTCCCTTTTTGCGAAGTATATTTTGAAGCTACGGAGTTACGTGCATGAGTGATACTTTCCACAGTAGGGGTGCCTCGTCGTTGAGAGGAACTGAAAACACGTGAAATAATCCGACTACAATGAAGTCAATCCGTTACGCTTTTCAACTTTTTACTTTCATTTGTGTGCCTGGAACGCGGGT
Organism: Meghimatium bilineatum; assembly: GCA_034231615.1. NCBI lineage: Eukaryota > Metazoa > Mollusca > Gastropoda > Stylommatophora > Philomycidae > Meghimatium > Meghimatium bilineatum. The sequence goes on from CM067320.1 coordinate 71,672,767, forward strand.
GTTAGGTGCAGTTAAAGAGTGGATAAAGTAGTCAGCGTGGCCACAGTGACAAACAGTAATTCAATGGGCAGTACTGTTACTTTGAATGCAATAATTGAGTTAGGCCAGTCTGGTCACTAAGGGTCGGTCGATAAGCCTCGAGCGCTACTGGTGCCAATTTGAAACCATAGATACACCCTAACTGACAAAGGGCAAATATGTACTGCAGATTATTCATTATTTTTTTAAAATAAACTTGTTATGTTCTCCTCTCGTGAAAATTAAACACGCAATTTTCTTTTACTAATATGAGTCCGGACAAGCCTTGCCCTACTACTGGAATAACCGTTATACTTATGTACAAGTGTGAGTGTAGACGATAATCAAATATGTACAATTCACTATACACATCATGAGAACATGTTCGTCTTTATTTTACTAAAATTGCTGACCTGTACGTGTTGCCATTTATTTTTTTGATGTGTCTCCAGAAATTTAATAATAATTGGGGCGTGGACATAACGTTACTAGTTGAACTTACTTCTGACATATTTCTTATTGGAGTAAAATATATATTGTACACATAATAACAATAGTATTATCAATAGTTATTTCCCAAATTATTTTCAGTAGTTATTTCCCAATTACTTTAAATAGTTATTTCTCAATTATTTTCAATAGTTATTTCCCAATTACTTTAAATAGTTATTTCTCAATTATTTTCAATAGTTATTTCCCAATTATTTTCAATAGTTATTTTTCAATTATTTTCAATAGTTATTTCCCAATTATTTTCAACAGTTATTTCCCAATTATTTTCAATAGTTATTTCCCAATTATTTTCAATAGTATTATCACACTTACCTTGGCTGTCTCTTTTTTCTTTCCTCAATTTGAAATAACAACAATAACTGGAGCCATAACTTTCTTATTTTTATTTCACGTTTTCCCATAAAGAAGACATACTTTATTTGTTTCACGCTACGTACCGATATAAATTTTATAAAACCGAGTGCTTCAACGGTTAATATACAGATAACAAAACCATAATTCAAAATAGGTTTTTTTTCCAAACAAATATATTTAAGATACAACTACAATATATAACTTGTTATTGTTGTGCCGTCTAGGTTTCTATCCTGTGCCACGATGAGATATAAGGATCCAAGGCGAACTAGACGATATACAGGTGAGACGTATAAATATAATCAGAATTAAACTAGGATGTTATGAAGTGAGAGAGTAGTCTAGCAGAGATAGGATATCTGCTGGTGACGTTGCTTACTGATTGGTTGGTTCCAACATTTGCAGTCGCAGTAATTCTGAAATAACTTCTCACCTTTCATCTCATTTCTTTTTAATAATCAATCTTTCTGTACTAACGTCTGAACTTTCATGTCCCTTAATTTAGTTTTAGTTATTCCCACCGAAGACGGATGTGTCAATTGACACAAATAAAACTGCGAAACATCATATTTCTAATCTCTGGAATACATCTTGCTGGAAATCTAGTAGGGCCATTGTCCTGCTACATGAGAGATCCAATGGGAGTTTGAGAGTGAACGCAAAAGAAGTTCCAGTCACTCATCTTTCATTAAAACGAAACTTTCATTCCCCCCCCCCCCAACATTTAGTTCAGTAATTCATCTTTCAGAAACAACGTGTCCACTTTCATATTCAAACACTTCGTCTAATAATACATCTTTCAGATTTCATCTCTCCCAGTTCAGGTTAGTTCCAACGATCTATCAGGAAGAACTCAGATTTCATCTCTCCATTCTTTATTCTAGCAAACAACCTGCCACTTGAAATGCGGATGCAGATGTACGAAATAAGATAAAATGTCCATGTTGTCTTCAGCTACATCGTCACTTCATCCTGTGCTTCTCTGTCCTGATCTTGATAAAGAGTTTTTGGTAGAAAAGTTAACTTGCGTGAATTTATACACTGTAAACCTACTATTTAAACTATTTATACATTTGTTTATTGAATTGACCTGAACTACACTGAGATAAATACACTGGTCACAAATAGTGATCTAAGAGACAAAACACACCAAGAGTATGTTTCAAACATCATAAGAAAACGAAGATGGAAATACCTTGGCCACGTTTTACGACTAGATGTAAAGAGAATAAACCAGCAAGCCCTTATGTGGTCACCTGAGGGTAAAAGAAAAAGAGGAAGACCTAAAACAACCCTTAAAAACACCATTCTTAAAGAAGGGGAATTAATAGGCTGTAAGACCATCCAGGAACTAAAGCTGCAGGCAGCGAACCGCATCACATGGAGAACCAGAACCTCTGCCCTATGTGTCGCTAGCGGCACGAAAGGAACAAACTACGAGTAAATAACACTGAGATAAGTCGCCCGTTTATTTATTTTATTATTAATTTTTGTCTCATTTTATTGTCCATCGCATTATCACTATCTCATCAATTTCTTCTCGTCATGATATGTATGTCTTCCCCTTCTTTGTTCGACCATCCCAGCTTTGAGCTTTCTCTTCCCTATGACATATTCGTTACCACACTTTAATTTCTTCCTTCTACCATCCTCATATGTGCTTTTCTACGGTCAGTATATTGTTTATTTTGTTTGTTGTCTTTCATACTAATGAAGGCTTTTAATCAAAACGTCTTCTGTTGTTGTGTCTCGTTGTTAGTTTGTTTTACTGATTAGTATTAGTAACTCTTGTAGTACTACATATTTCCAGTTATGTTGACAATTTCCTTGTGTTTGGCGTACCCCCCCCCCTCTATATCTTCAGTGTCGGGTTGGTTCTCGAGACTATTTTTATCAATTTATTCAAAACAGCACGTCAACGGTAACCTGGTAGATGTCATAGTTCAATACCGTAGTCACACCACAGTGACAATTTAATATTCATTCTGCCCCGTAGGGGCGCAGACTTGTGTAAAAGTCAGCTACCATTATCCAAGAATCACATTGCAGTAGTGTGGTTAGTGCTCATCTAACAGAAGGTCGCTAAGCAACCACAATATAATATATCATTCTTACTTCATTTCTATCGCAATGAGTGTAGGAGGTTCTAAATGCAAACCTGCCTGCTCTAAAATAGCTGTATACATTCAGCGTTGTATCTTGTATTAGGTTCGTGAGATATTTACACACAGGATCAGTTAGCAGCTAAATTGCGCGCATTTTTAACGATTACATGCGGCATGTGTTTGGTATACGGTAGCTTGCATAGAACATAATAAATACAGAAGTTAAAATATTATCATGGATACGTTTTTTATCCTTTTTCATTCGTCCCGCGATGCTTGTAAAGTACAAGAAATCTGGCATACGATAAAAAATAATTGCGCAACTTTTAATGCAGACGTTATAGTTGAGATGTTTGTTCAGGAGCAGAGCACGTAGTTTTTCGTATCTGCGTCGAAGGTTTGACGCTTGTTTCTCGTCCAGGTGGCTAACACATGTGGTATTATAATTCTTAAAGATTATAAATAATCTAATTACAAAACCAGATAGGCTACTGTAAACTACCACTGGAGGTAATAAGTACACAAAACTGGAACCTAACATTTTTCATTCATTCATTGGTACCATGCCTTCCGGCGTAGGCGATCATGTCTCTCCACAGTCCTCTGGTTGGTATACATTTCAATATAGTTTCTGATGATTCTGCGTCATGCCAGGCTTTCAAGCCATCCAAGATTTTCTCACGTTGTCTTCCTTTGTATCTCTTACCCTCGATCTTTCCTGTTGTTACGATGTTCTCCAATCCACCTCTTCTCATGACATGATCCAGAAACTGTGATTGTCGTCTTCTAATACAGTTAATAAGTTCTCTATTTGAGTTGACCAGTTGTAGAATTATAGCATTACTCGTTTTAGCTGTCCATGATATTTTCAATATTCTTCTATAAATCTACATCTCTGTGGCCTCTCCAGATGTTTTCTTGCAATAGTGTCAACTGTCCATGCTTCACTACCATATAACAGTATGGGCTCTATGTACCATTTTAGTATGTTCTTTCTTACTTCTATTGATAATGAATTATTACACAAGATGTTCCTCATCGCTAGAATGCTGCTTTTGCCTGTGATGTTCGACTTTTTATCTCAGTGACGGATCTACCATCTGAAGTAATAATTGTGCCCAAATATTTAAATCGTCGACCTTAATGTTATATTTAGAAGGGTTAGATGTTTTAGATGTAACCATTAACTCTGTTTTCTTGGTGTTCAAGCTGAGACCTTTGTTTGTACTTTCGTCTTCTATAGTTGTAATAAATTATTGTAGTTCTTTTATTGTAATTATTTCACTCTTTGCTACCAGAACCGTGTTGTCAGTATATCTCAGGTTATTCATAGTATATTCACCAACGGCTATTCCTGGTATATTTTCTATAGATCTATAAATCATTTCACTGTATAAGCTAAACAGATCAGGTGATAGCACACACCCTTGTCGGACTCCTTGTCTTATTGGATGAAATTCTCCTATTTTGTTGTTGATTTTGATTGCTGCTGTTTGTTAACCCAACATTAACTACTGGCACTACTAGCGAGATACAAAGCCAACAGTGACAGAGAAGCCGTGGGTGCTTGTGGTCAAGTCGATAATTATATAGGCAGCAGCAAAAGATCAAGCAAATTTGACCATGGCTAACCTTTAGATTGGTGACCAGTGTGCAGTACTCACAATTCGTATAAACAGATTGCAACGTATAGGCCCTATATATAGGCATAAGAAAAGGGCACACACTTGTAAAACTTCATAGAAAGAGTCAGTTGTGGTACAGTCACTTCACAAACAATATTTACCAAGTCCTTATACAGAAACTTGTGTCTGCTGATTTCACACAGCGTCTATCATCTTTGCTGATGCGGCGGATCATTGGTTACTTTGCGTACACTTTGTATCGACAGCCAATGAAAAACAGGGATACAGTCAGACATACCACGATAAGAGACGCTGTATGAGAACAGCGTGAAAACTACCCTGGAGAAGGACTTGTTTTCTTGCTATAGTGAGAATTGGGTCAACACAAGAAATCCCGAAGGAAACAGCCTTTAAATGTGATTCATGACCCGTATAGACCTTCCAAGAAAATTACATAGGACCCCATTCGTTTAACTATTGTTGGGTTTTCGGTTGGCCACTATTTACATACTTGGAATCGCATGACAAAAACAGCCAAGGTGACTACAAGGATATAAATATTGGCCAACTGAAACCCAATATAATCCAAAACGTAACCGGTGGGGTTCTAATTAATTTTGTTGAAAGGTTATATTGCTTACGGTCTCGATCTAGTCAATCTAGCTGTCTGTGGCTAGAGTCTGGCCCGGGTTTGAAAAGAGCATATCTCACCATACAAGTAGCCTACATTACAAAAAAATCACACCTCGCTTAACCTGTACTTTGAAGATCATGATGAAAGGACTACATGGACCACGACCTCATTGATTTTTTATGTCACATCTCTAATACAATAAAATCACACCCCGGTTGCAGGGTGCCTACCTCAACATAAGAGACAATCTTTTGTTTAATTTTTCTTTTAATTTATGGAGATTGGACGAATGAAAAGGAAGATCTCAAAACGAATCAAGTGATAACTGATAATAGAATGGATGTTGACATGACTGGTACTCATAGATGGATCTGTTCGTCATGGTGAGATAACGGTTCTGAATTTCTTAGTTCATTATAGTTGTTTGTGAATTGGTTTCTCCATGTGAAATATAACAAAGTAAAATGAGCGCCAGTGTTACTATGGAGGTTGCCTTCATTCAGTAACAACTACAACCTTCATTCTATAGAGGTTGTGGTCATTGCTGCTGCCACCAAATGGAGATTTACTTTTATTTATTAGACAAGTGTGCATGTTCGACACCTAAATAATGTTTCAAAGATTCAAAACCATATAATTGAAAAAATGCAAACCTAGCACCTTAGGCCTATTCTCCAACACGCCTCAATCAAATCATTATTGATCCTGTAAACTACCAGCAGCTACACACAACGTCACTAATATTGGCTGATCCGAGTTTTCATTGACTGGAGATACATAGTAAATGCAAAGTGACCACCAATGAAAAGGATTGATCAGTCAGGATAAGTGATGGTGTGTTTGACTAGTTGGCATGACATATTTATTTAGAATGAATCAGCATTATCATATATATACATTGTCATATTCCAATAAAAGTTCTGGATGTATTTTGATGTGTGACCTGAACATTTTTGTAATAGATCTGCCAGTTGTAATAGATCTGCCAGTTGTAATAGATCTGCCAGTTGTCAATATCCCATAGTTGCAGTTGTCAATATCCCATAGTTGCAATTGTCAATATCCCATAGTTGCAGTTGTCAATATCCCATAGTTGCATTTGTCAATATCCCATAGTTGCATTTGTCAATATCCCATAGTTGCAGTTGTCAATATCCCATAGTTGCATTTGTCAATATCCCATAGTTGCAGTTGTCAATATCCCATAGTTGCAGTTGTCAATATCCCATACTTGCATTTGTCAATACCCCATAGTTGCAGTTGTCAATATCCCATAGTTGCATGTTCCTGCATCTGACTTAATTTACCGGTAGTTGCTAACAGATAATAGTAAGAAAGTAGTCTAACCAACTGCCTAATCGACTAACTGACCAACAGAATTAACCGATTAACAGACTAACCAACTAACTGACTAATGAATACTTTATAGACATAACAAGGAAACATGTTATTTGTATTTTTTAAACAATTTTTTAATGCAATCTGAAAAACTGATAAAGAGTTTCAAAATTGATATAAAATGCTACACTAAATATACAAACAGTGCACAGCTACACGAAGGTGAACATAAAAATATGAACAATGAAACCAGCTGTGATGTTCAGATAGTTGTGAGGTTGTATGAGAACTACAACATGTGAGTGTTGCCTTTCTCACTAAAATATTAATGGAGGCAAACTATCAAACTTGAAGGCATTTTGAATGTTTCTGATAACTAGAAATAGGCCTATATCATCCTTATATATAGGGGCCTATTTAGGCCATCAACCAACCAACACAGAGGGATACATTTAAAAAATAGAAATTAAACAAAACTCTTTTAGTTGAGAAAAAATGTGGATAAATATAAAATATACATGACATTCATTGTGTGCTATAATTTTGAGTTTCACTTTCATAACAATAACTGATATGTGTTTTATATAACAGCAAATATTTCAGTGAAATTTTTTGTTTAAATGTGTGAACATTTGCTTTCATCCATAACATGGAATACAACATTAGCAACACTTTTCTTGAGTGATTTTATGAGTATGGTTAGGAAAGTACAAGTGGGTCTCGCCCATGAACAGTGGATTGAGGCCTTGAGGAAGGCAAGGCTGAAAGTGGTTACATTTATTTCGTGCTGGGACATGTTGGCGTTTGAGGCAATGAAAAAGCAGATCAACTGGCATCATGTGCAATTGTGGCACAGGGTGATGGGGCAATGGATTGCGCTGACATTCTGAACTCCATAAGAGATATAGCATGCGAGAGTGAGACTAGTGTGGATGATGATTCCTTTTCAATGGCCAGGATTAAAGATCAGGGTTTGAAATGTGGTGTTGCTAGAAGTAAACATTTTGGAGGGTGCAGAAGAATGATGGTCAACCAGCATAGGAACAGTACTGTCAGCAGAAGTGTAATGGTGGATGCACTCAGCAAGAGATCGGAGCAACTATGAACGTGTCCAGTTTGCAGTGATAATCATCCGATGACTAACTAACAACATTAGCAATAAAAATATATCAATGGTGCTAGACCCATATTTTTCATTGAGCCACCAATATACCAAAGGATAATGTGATGAGCATCACATCTGCCGCCTTTACTTCGCAAGAAAGTATCAATTTCATGGTTTTCATTGACCTACATGGTGCATTGAATTTTTAATTGTCCACATGAACTGGGAATTGAACCTCAGAAAACCTAACTAGGAAGCCAGAATACTAACCACTAAAATGCTACTATACTACTACAGGCTTCCCCCCCCCCTTTTCAACAAATAACTTATACATATAAACAATTTATTTCTACTGAAGCTTTAAATAAATAATAAATAATAAAATAAATATACATATAACATAACAGCTCTCAATGCCCTACAGAATATCCAACTGTACCACACTATAAGATTAAAACTGGCCAACTGGAACAGCATGGACACTCAAGCTCTTTCTCAGGAATAGTGACAACAGTACGATTCATTGAAGAAATCAGTCTCATAGTACAAATCTGACGAGAACAAGGAAAAAGAAGACACTTCCAAATCATAATTATTCTTATGAAGGAAAACAAAATACTACCAACTCTTTTCACAAATGTCCAAAAAGCAACTAAAGATTACTGTTTATGGCTGAAATCTTATCACAGAAATTGAAAGTATATTTTCAATGTAAAAGGACAGAAGTAGTTTCTTGTATGAAAATGTATAGTAAATAGCATAGGTCTATCCATTTCAGGACACAGCAATCATCCCAGAATTTCTTTGGTAATAGTTATTTTTCTAGGCAATATTTTACCTCTCAGTAGGTTGCTATTGGACTAAGTAATTACCCCAGCACTTTTATATTATAATGATTTTTCTAGGCAATATTTTATGTTCAGTAGGTTGTCATTGTTTTCTGAAGTCTGGTGGACAATTTCCTGCAGCGGAGATTGAACATATTACTTCGGCTGCCCATTTAAACACAAAACATAATGCTAACATAATGGAATATATTCATATACTTAACTTACTATGGAATACAAACACAATTAATAGAATCAATGTCAAGATTCTGCAAATCAAGAGACAGGGAATCATAGCTAACCAAGACCCATACTCTGTACAAGTTGTGATCATGGTAACAAGCTATATAACTATAGTCAGACTGAGTTAGGATTAAAGAAACAAACCATAAACATGCTGTGCTGAAAACTGATGTATTGGTCAAAAGGTTAAGATATCATAGTGTCACATAAAGCTACAGCATAACATATGAAAAGTTCTTGTAGTAAATGAAGATGATAAAATAATTGATGCCTAAGCAATAAGGACATCAAGAAAAGTGTTCTGTCCTTCTGAGTTATCTGTGCATGTCAGAAACCTAATTTGTACTCAGCAGCTTTGGAAAATAACATGTGAAAATAAATTGTACCTTGAAATAAACAAAGTATAATCTAGCTCACTGCAACAATTGACCGTATTGACCAACTGACTTACACTATCTATAATGTTGTTATTCATCCATCACAAGTGATGATGACTATTTCTTACATCCATTTGATGAAAATTCAGTTACTGGATGTTTTATATAGCAGTGATATATTTCAGTGAAATTTGTTTAGTTATTGTTTTGTGATTTATGTGTAAGGCTTTCAGTGAGATCTTTAACAATGTCCTTGTAACACTTCCTTTGTCCACCGTTATGTCCACTGCATAACCTACTTTAGCTCACCATAGAAGATAATTTTTGTTAGACGTGATTTAGTATACGTACAACATGACCTGCCTAACTAATTCAAATATCTAAAATAGAATACGAACTGAATACTTGGTGATATACTAGATTTAAAATATAAATTCAGCCAAAGACTGATGTGTCAGACCATTGACACAAATAAAATGGTGACACAATGCTTTTCCTTTCTCTGGACTTCAACCTGCTGGAAATCTAGTAGGACTATTGTCCTGCTACAATAGAGATCCAATGGGAGTTTAAGAATGAACGTTGAAGAAGAAGAAACATACCGGTAGATAGGTTCTTATTATATATTAAAAAATTACAAATATAATCAAATTATTAAAAAAATAAAATATGCTATTGTTTTAATTTCCCATAATTGTCTTATAAAGTCATATAAATAAATACAATAAAAATACATAGACAATTTTTCTACTGTTAAGGAATGTCTTTGAAGAATATGTTTGTTTAGCATGTAAACCTTTAAATTTTCTGAATATTTATGATGCCAACTGTCCCACTCTTAAGTGTTCCAGAGAAATCTTGGTATCCAACTGTGCTTTCTCCACAGTGTACGGAGCAACTGAGAAATATGTAGATATTGAGAATTAGATGATGTTTACCAAACGGTTGCAATATGTACAGGCATTTATTCATAACTAGCATACAAGATAACACAAAGTTAATAATAATTTTAAATATCTATTTAAAAAATACAAAATGATTTGAAAAATTGTCAGAAGAGAAAATTTTATGAGAAAATAATCAACCAATTTTGAAGATAAATATTCAAAAGAATTGGTGAGCACAAAAAATCGAAGAAATAATTAGAAAATGTGTAACATGCAGAAGGATAACAAAGTGTATTTTGGTGGAAGCTTTGCTGTTTCTTTGATATTAAATGAATGTGTATGAACACTTGTGCTTAAATGACTTTTAAATATTGAGATATTTTTTAAGTGATAGGATAAATATTGAAAAAAGATTGAGTAACTAGAATATAATTAGTATTTAGGAATACCTCATCATCATCATCCCACTGCCATCTCCACAATCAAAGATCATCCCACTGCCATCTCCACAATCAAAGATCATCCCACTGCCATCTCCACAATCAAAGATCATCCCACTGCCATCTCCACAATCAAAGATCATCCCACTGCCATCTCCACAATCAAAGATTATCAAAGATGTCGTCATGTCTTTTAATATGTCCAAAATGTTTTATTTTTGTAATTATTTCTTTAATATGACTTTTTTCATACTAAGTGTTATCAGAATTTCTTTGTTCTTTCCATGGAGTTTTTTCAATTCTTTTATATATCCACATCACAAGGGGCATCAATTCTATCTTCTAGCTGTTGTTCATTGTATGTGTTTCTGATACATACATTATTGTAATGTTATGTAGCATTTTATAATTTTCATTTTTACTTTGTTTGTGATGTGGTTAGGTGTTAATATTTTCCTCATGTCATTGAAAGTACTCTAAGCCATTTATATTCTCTTTTTAACTTCTGTTTTCACATATGCCATCATTTTTATTTATGCCATAATTTGTAGTATTTATGTGTCCAAGATACAGGAAATGGCCTACTTGTTGCAGTTTCTCTCCATGTACATTGATGTGTTGTTCCTTTTTGACTTTGCTGATTATCATCATTTTTTTAAAATGTTAATTTCTAGTCCATAATCTCTGCTTGATTCTATTATGTCTTTGTAGCTCCTGTTAAATTTTTGTTAAAAGGACTGTATCATTTGCATATCACATATTGTTTCTTCTTCTGCATTTTTTCTCAAACTCCTGCAGATTAGCAGACTGTAGTCTTGTAGTTAAATGCACTTATGAAATAAGAATATGACTAATAGTAATCTGAATTTAGCAGAGAGACTTGTAAACCCCTCCCCCAAAATTATTTTCAAAAGAAAAGCAACATATCTCAAGTAAATGATGAAAATATACAAGAAAATGGACAATTTACAGAAGGTTTATCTACGACCAGGATTGGAATTAAGATATTGTTAATTTTAAGGCACTACTAATACAATAAAGATAGCATGAATACATCATTTGAAGATGCAAGACACAATCACCCAAGACAGAAAAGGGTTCAGGGAGTTCATTAGGAAGACAATGTTTTGGAGAGAATATATCACACAACACACTAATACATCAGATCACATCATTAGAGCAATAGATGATAAGCTATTGAACCACAAGCACGTATGACCAAGTTATGTTTATGAGACACTAACCACACTATCCCTGAGCCAAGATCTGTCATTAAGTTCTGTTAATATACGTAAATACTAACTAGGTTAATTTCACTGATGGAAGGTCTCATATTGGAATCAGTAAGTTGCATGTTAAAACAGATAACCAGCATCGAATGAAGTTAGATAACAACAGAAAATTTACTCACACACAGGGATAAATCCTCTTTCTCCGGTCAGCTCCTCTCTCACACTCTCCACAGCACTCTTGATGGACAGAAGTGCTCCCATAGCTAGACCAACAGGGGGCTCCCCAACAGCTAACATAAATAAGTAAAGTAAATTTCAGTAATCAATAAATCATTGTTATTGTCTTACTTTGTCAATAATTAATTGTGATTGTCCTATTTTGTCAAAAGCTCAAGAAAATCCCTTTATTATAGAAAGTTGTCATGCACTGTAGCATATCCCTTGACTAAAATGACATGTTGCCATGAGCTGTAACATATCCCTTGACTACAATGACATTAGAGTTTTAACCAGCACATGATATAACGTAATACTGTTATAGTGAATGTATCTCTTTATTATTATATTAAATCAAGCGAATCTTAGCAAATATTGTAGCTTTCTTATTAGTTTATGTTCATTCATTGTTAAACTTCTGTACATTAAAGATTGTTGTCTAGAGAATGTAATGTTTTGTGGCATGGTTTACATTTTAGCTGTGATATGCGTCTTTCAGCCTGACACACTTGACTTCAGCATGGCCAATAGGTCAATTGGACCCTCTAAGGGATGGGTACCGGTAGTCAACTCCACCCACCAAACCTCTATAGATGCAGTACTATCATTTACTCCCCTTTCAGGCCTGGCAACACATAAATGAGATGCCAGCTTTGAAACAGGAGCATGGCAACTTGGCTACAATAGAATTTTTATCAGAGATTCCTTGGGATCATTTCTTGAAGCTATTGAGTTATGTTATCTGAACAGCACTCACAACAGATGGATTGCTCCTTTTTTTAAAAAGGATTGGAGTACACATGAGAGAACTTGAGTAAGCGTACAATAAAGTCACTCCTCTATGGCTTCTGAGTAATTTAAAAAAATACATGTGCCATGTGAATCATCAACATGCACAGTTTTAAAATCTCCAACAGAATACTAAGCATCTGTAAGTGTGTTTAAATTTCTATAAAATCAGTTCAATAACCAATCCAATATTTTCAAGTAAGTCATGATGCATACTACCTTTAGAACTGAGAACACCAACAGGATTAGGTGAATCAGGTAAGAAGTGGACTCTCCAGTCAATGGGAATATCCTTTGTAGTCGGTGGTTTGTATTCCTGTAGAAAGAATTATGTTAATTGTTGAGTTCACAATTTTAGCTGGTATGAAGAAGAGAAAATACATTTCATTTCTTATGATGTGCATGGCAAGTCACAGTATTTCTGTTCCTTGTTTCCCTTGACTCTGACAACACATGGCTTTGAACAGTTGTTGTGAGTACGGGGTGAATAGCTTTGGCAGATCATCTATAAAAATTATGAAGAGTGTGGGGGATAGAACTTCTTCCTGTGAGATGAGCTCTTTTATGTTAACCGTTTTGCTTTTCTTTCCTAGGAATCTTGACTCTTGCATGTCTTCCACATATAAAGCTTTTGATCCACTGTAGCATTTTGCCTCCAATTCCTTTCTGGGTAAGTTTTAACAGTAAACCATCTTTCCAATCTTTATTAGAGGTCTTTGTGAAAACAAAGAATGTAGCTAAGAGTTTTGATTTATTCTGGAAATCATTTTTTTTGGAAAGAGCTCTCCATGCAGATGTTCTGATTATATGGACCCAATCAGAATACATAGGAATTGCAAAGCTGAGAATGCAGGAGGCCATAAATTAGGTCAAAGAATGTGCAAAAACCTGGGGTTTTCAATAATTTAAATGTATAACAGTGTGATTCAATCCATATCATCCATGGAGTTTCAAAGATTTGAAAGTGTCAACTTATTAGATCCTACTTTTCCTCACTTTAGTTTGTAGAATAACATGCATAAAGGATATATTCTACAGACTGGAATTAGTCAAGTGTGTCTTACAAATTTAAGCATAGAATTTTTCCCTGATAACTAGAGGAAATATAACTCACATCATCCATTCAACTGTTCAATCTATTCAGAGCCATCATTATTATATTACATTTAAATTAAATGTATCAAATCATCAACAGTATAATCTCAAAACAAACTCTTTGAGGAAGTTGGAAAAGTCACATTGACCACATATTTTATAATATTAAAGATGTATATTAGAAAATATACAGATAGTCAGACATTATAACCTACCCATGTTCCATCATTCAATAACTCTCCAGTTCTCTTATTGTAATGCAAGTCCTCACTCAGGAATGCTCCAAGGCCCATTACAAATCCACCTTCCATCTGACCAATATCAATGGTGGGATTTATGCTGCAATATATTATATACACATATGATTTATTATAAATAAAAACATGTTTATTATAAAAATATACATAATTAAATGAAGACTATATTAAGTACAATTCTCACAGACAACTGGAAGAATATAAGTAATTTTCAAATGAAATTTTAGCAAATAGATGTTAGGCACCAGACTGTTATACCAGACTGTATCCTGTTCATCTTGTGATGTTTCCTTCCCATTTGTACTCTGCCTATTGTGTAAACTATAGTGATGAGACAGAATTTACTAATTTAAAATATAACAAAAGCAAAAAATGCTACAACTTGCATGAATGTTTAGAATTGTGATTACACCATTTGTAGTACAAAACATTCTTTTATTCTAGCTTTCAATTTCCAATTAAGAGATTAACACCTTTCTATAGGACAAGTTAGTGTAGTGTGCTATGTGTGTCAGATGTAAAAAAATATGTGTGTTAGAATTTGAAAATAACCTAATGTTAGGTGTCCACTATAGTTTACACTATACGTGAAAGATCACATAAATTATTTTACATGATACAATGTGACAGTATTTGATCTTATTCATAATTCACTATCAGATTAATCGACCCAACACAATCAATATAATGATAAATGATTTACTGAAACAAGTGCTGGAATTTAAATATTGTGGTAGCATTTTTACAGTTGATGGAAGAATGGACTGAGATTTAGAGACTAGAATTAAAAAAACCAAAGAAGTAAATTACGAACTTACATTAGTATTTAAATACACATCTATCCTGATGGTAAAAAAGGCAAATCATAAATTAAATATTCATACCAATATTATGTTATCAATGTTAGATATGGACACTAACCAAAAGAACAAGATAAAATATATCATGTGTGAAATGATCTGTTTACGAAAAACAGCAAATGAAACAAGAGAACATGCATGGAATGAAGAGATTACAAGGTCTGTTGCAACACCATCTATGGTCAAGAATATTGAAAAGCAGAGATTGAAATGGTTCAACCACTTAATGAAATTGAATCCATATAGACCAGCAGTAAGAGCATAAAACGTGATAATGGAAACAACAAGAAGAAGAGGAAAACCTAGAAGGTGGATTGAAGAAGTTACCAACGATCTGAGACATCATAACATTACTGCATTTCAAGCAGCCAAACATGTCATCACCCAAAAACCAAACATTATTAAATTCTGCATAAGCTGAGAAAAGACAATAGATAAAATAGATATAAGTAGGAAGCCAGAGGACAATTTTTAAAAATTCTTGAGACTAATGGGAATTGAACCAGTCCGTTCTACAGCACCAAATCACCTAGCAACTATTGAACATGCGTTCTTCCGTATTTGTATTTAAAAATTGTCCTCTGGCTTCCTACTTATATTTACTTGTATAAAAAATTATTCAAAGCAAAATTGTATTGTCTATATATGTTATCCATGTTTACAAGTAGACCTATCGGCCCTTGTATAACTAAATAAGGATATTATGTTATATGTGTGTTGTTACTGAGGATATTTCAAAAACCTGTATGGGATGTTTGTTGTTGTTGTAATAGTCCTTGTCTCGATCGGTCCGTTCTGGTGACTTTGTGTGCATGGTTTGAATGGCTTGATGAAATCGCATCTTTTTTTTTGAGATGCGGTTAGTCAAGTACGGAAGAACACGTGTTCAATAGTTGCTAGGCGATTTGGTGCCGTTGAATGGACTGGTTCAATTCCCGTTAGTCTCAAGAATAGATAAAATAGATAGATTTATCAACAGTAAAGATGAACAGTGCAAGAAGAAACAGTGAAACATATATAAAATTTTTTATAGAAGGTCTTGACACACAATGCAAACACTTGAAAAAAGCAAACACACAATGAAAACACTCAAAAGCTTGAAAGAAGGTTCAAGCTTTTGAATATTAACTGCTACAG
Organism: Meghimatium bilineatum; assembly: GCA_034231615.1. Lineage (NCBI taxonomy): Eukaryota > Metazoa > Mollusca > Gastropoda > Stylommatophora > Philomycidae > Meghimatium > Meghimatium bilineatum. Next base: position 71,688,819 of record CM067320.1, read on the forward strand.
GCATTTATTAAAAATCAATTAGGCCTCCTATGCAGAATGTAAGACAAATATATTTTTTTGGAAGAAAATAAACAAATTTGCAAGTTATCAAGATCCACTTACGGCAGTGGATAGACAGTATAAACTTGCATGTTTTGAACATGTAATGAGACACATGACTCACTTTCAAAAATTATTTTACGAGAAACAATTGAAAGCGGTAAAGAAGATTTGTCAAGAGAAAATCCCAGATTGAAAACATCAAGGAATTATCTGGGGATGATTTTTTTACACTTATCTGAATAACTGAGTACATAGGTGTTGGAAAGGCTTTCTGTGTTGATGTTTGCAATGTGGCACTATTATGACCATGATGGGTTAGGCATGTTATTATTATTACTACTATTATTGTTATTGTTGTTGTTATTGTTGTTATTGTTGTTGTTGTCATTGTCGGTGTTGTTGGTGTTGTTGTTGTTGTTATATAACAAAAAAAAGGGTGTGGTAAACAGACAGAAGGTACTGAGAAAGATGAAGAAATACAAGGTAGAATAAAATTAAAGGTACATTTTTGAACATGTTTGCATAACAAGAAGTTTGTATAATAATAATTTTGTATAACAAGAAGTGAGATAAAAGAACACCAGAAATGCTTGGGTGATGCTAGATCTTGAAAGGGGAGCAAAAATAGCAACACTGTGATCTGCCGCACATGTCATAATAGAGAGAGCTAAGGAAGTTTTGGGTGCAAAATTCACTGTTCCCTTACATGAGTCATCTTCAAGTGCCACCTCAGCAACACAGGTTGACTGCAATGGACCTTCAACATCCTCTGTCTCTTTCTTTGGTGGTACACTCTGCCAGACTATAACCTGTCCATCTCATGATGTTTCTGCTCTAATTGTATCTCTGCCTATCATTTGCTCTACTCCTCTTAACTGTACTCTCAAATTAAGTCTTCAACAAGGTATCATGTTTTTTATACTTTATATGATTTTTATTTGGTTTAATAGTTATTTTGTATATTAAGTGTTGTCAGATCCCCTTTGTTCATTTTCACATCTTTCTATGACGTTCTATTCTTCTATATATCTGTGAGTCAATGAGACCCAAAAGACATGCTAAAGCCAGATAGGAGAAATGTACAGATATTGCAGTCAAGCCTATGCTGTAAACCATTCTACTATGCATTCCATTCTCAAGATTATATTTTTCTAAGCAAGAAGAGCTTGAGAACGAACACAGAAGGAAAAGCAACAGTAGAGCATCATCCAAGCAAGAGATGAAATAGAAGAAAGAAGACAAGAGGATAAATCAAAAATACCAACAAATTAAACAAAAGATACAATTTAACATGAGACAAAAAATATAACATAAACATGAAAAGTAATATTGGTTTCTGCAAACTACTTTCTTGTATTTATTTACCTATCACCAAAATCAGCCATGATATCCACCCTTCTGATCTGGTACTCTCCAGTCAAGACATCCACCTCTGACTCCACTACACCAGCACAGTATGTATGATAACGGAACATGTTATCAACCTTGTCTGATCTACAAATATAGATATATATATATTGTTACATAAATGGTGTTTTATTACATAAATGGTGGTTTATTACATAAATGGTGGTTTATTACATAAATGGTGGTTTATTACATAAATGGTGGTTTATTACATAATGGTGGTTTATTACATAAATGGTGGTTTATTACATAAATGGTGGTTTATTACATATTGATCACGGGGAATATAATTACAGTGTGAGCTTACTGTCTGCACTCTAACAGTTACATTATAACTATAGGTATCATAACATTAGTTATAAATATCATAACTCCCTGGCTTAATTGTTCCTGGCATAAAAGAGATGGATGGCTTGACTCAGGGCTCTGATGTCCTAATTACAAGTGCATTCTTTACTGTGATTCCTAAGGATTATTATATGAAGCTACAGTGTTACGTACTATGAGTTATAATCTCAGCAGACTTAATGCCAATTTACCTATAAGGTCAATATAGAAATGGGGAAGCTAGATTACAATGAAGTCAAACCTCTACATCTTTTGAGTCTTCATAGATTACATACTAAACAAGATTGCCAATGATAGCCATTTGTTAAAAGTAGATTGTGAGAATCACCTCATATCTCTATATATGTGAGCAAGTACATTGAGCATTACTAATTAAATCTCCTTCCTGTGTGTTGTTACTATAGGCAAGTGAAGATCAGTATTATAAAGTGTCCTGTGTGTTGTTACTATAGGCAAGTGAAGATCAGTATTATAAAGTGTCCTGTGTGTTGTTACTATAGGCAAGTGAAGATCAGTATTATAAAGTGTCTGTTAATGATTCACATAAAAGAAAAGGTATTCAATATGTACATATTTCTGCAATGTGATGAAGTCAGATGGACAGAACATGATACATTTCTAAAGAATAACAATAAAATAGTTGGAGTATAACAAGTTTCAAAAGGAAAATTGACAATTTGAAAAAAAAAGTAAATTAGTCAATTAAATTGTCCTTTAATGGTTTGAATACTGATGTCACAGAGATAATTCTACTCTGGATTCTCTCATAAGGGGCAGTTTAATGACACAGGTCATCCACAATACAAAAGAACAAAGAACTGATGTTGCAAACAAGGTCAAAAGTAAGGTCAGGGATCAGGTGGTTTTTTTTTAAAACCTTAAATAAAATAATATAATCACCCTGATTTTGTGGGATTTTGAATTGTCTTATTTTAAAACAACCATGGTGGTTTATCAAATTTTGTTTTGCTTGCTTGTTAGTACAGTGAAATCCTGTTATCACAACTTGGTCCAGACCAAAAAATATGTATGTAATAACAGAAATTTGCTATAAACAGTATAAATAATATTGAATAAATATATTTGGGAATTTTGAATAGTGTTTTTATATAGGAAAATATGTTAGAAAAGGATGCGTTATATAAGGATTCCACTGTGCTGTCATGTTCTAATTTTTTAAGGGAAATGGGAGATGAAACAACTCAAACCTCACCTCTATCCTCAAACTTGTTGAAACTCTTCAAACCTCACCTCTATCCTCAGACTTGTTGAAACTCTTCAAACCTCACTTCTATCCTCAAACTTGTTGAAACTCTTTAAACCTCACCTCTATCCTCAGACTTGTTGAAACTCTTCAAACCTTACCTCTATCCTCAGGTTTGCTGAAACTCTTCAAACCTCACCTCTATCCTCAGACATTGAAACTCTTCAAACCTCACCTCTATCCTCAGGCTTGTTGAAACTCTTCAAACCTCACCTCTATCCTCAGGCTTGTTGAAACTCTTCAAACCTCACCTCTATCCTCAGACATTGAAACTCTTCAAACCTCACCTCTATCCTCAGGCTTGTTGAAACTCTTCAAACCTCACCCTTATCCTCGAGCTTGGATTTAAATAGGAAACTTAATGCCTGATAGGAGGAAGTTCTTGATAAAACTGAGACAAAGTGAACTGAGTTTGAACTTTATATAAATACTTTATTATGAGGGTGCTTTATTCTCAGTAGTGCTGAGTTTCAGTTAACATAGAGACTCAGTAATATCTACATTATCAATCAGTAAGTAAGATCAACATGAATAAGAAAATCATCTATAATTTTTGAATAGCTGATAGAATAAACATGAAAATCCAAATATGATATTGTGGGCAAAAATAATAATCTATCATGCCTGTATGATAGAATGTTTATTATAGGGGGCTTATGGACTTGAGATATAGAAACTTGCACAGTTCTTGGAAAGAGACTGCTGAACATATTTAATATGTAGTGTCTTCACAAATTATGAAACATCAGATGACAGGTACAGTAAAGGTAGGCCCCATACCAGCAATATGCCATCAGGGATGAAGATAACTCATCATGTACTAAGCCGCTGTAACTATTAGGTGGGCTGGCCAGTTCCTTTCCTTGCTGTCTTTGTCTCCCCTAACTTAGGCATCAAGTATTAATTTACAACGGAGTTGACTGGAGAAGTGGTCGTGTCAAGCGAGAAATCACAACCCTGACCTTTTTTGCGTCCGGTTGTGGGTTTTGAATCTGATACACTGTAACCCGGTGATAGCAAGCAAGCTCACTAACCACTAGGATATGGTGGTTAATATGCAGAAATCTTGCAGCTAAGATAATAACCCTGTACTTCACTCTCATAAATAAATGTTTATGAAAGGTTGGCAATGTAAAACAATTGTCAAACTATCAAATTCCCAAGGAAATATTTTTAAGATAGCTCTCATCTGGAAGAAGGAAAAGGGACAGACCAAATTTGAGATATATGGACACCTGTAAAACTTCCTTGAACAACTTCATGATCAATCCAAATTCTTGTTAAATCTCCTCTCATGATTTGTGAAAGGTGTTAAATCTCCTCTCATGTTTTGTGAAAGGTGTTAAATCTCCTCTCATGATTTGTGAAAGGTGTTAAATCTCCTCTCATGTTTTGTGAAAGGTGTTAAATCTCCTCTCATGATTTGTGAAAGGTGTTAAGTCTCCTCTCATGTTTTGTGAAAGGTGTTAAGTCCTCATGTTTTGAGAAGGCAGTCCTACATCGCACATATTATAAATACACAAAGGTCAGGTAATGCCTCTCTTTCATGTGTGTGATATTTTTGTTACCTTTCTTTCAAATTGTTTAGTTTTGGATGTGGTTTCTAGCCTCATGTCCACTCCACCTTAGTAGCCTATTATGATATGACTGACAGGTTATAGTAGCGTTATTTAATTCCACGGCAGCTCTGGATAACACCAGCTGCTATTAAGTGTAATATCGGTGAGGTTTTCGAACAATTAAGCTTACGCTATTTTTAAAAGTAAACTAGCCATTATCTATTATGTCTGATATATCACAATATTCAGTTGAATCCCCAATAATAGCTACCCATCACAGACAATGATGACAAGAGTTTCAGGCTTGTTTTGTTGTTCATCTTGTGTGTGCAGAGATGACTAAAAATAATAATACAATTAATAATAGATAAATACCAAAATACTGACTGTGCTTTGACTGAGAGATCAATGCTGCTCAAGTTACACACATTAAGCAGAGCAGGCCAAGGAACACCAGGCATCTTTTCACGCATTGGCTGGATTCGCTTATTAAGTTCATTACATGCATTGATAGCAGCCTGAAATATAGTTCATAAAACCTTAATGTTTCTGAGAGTTATCATATTTTGTCAATTGCTGTTGCATAGAAATTATTGGGGGTTTGGTTGGTTGGTTGGTTGCGGATCAACGGTCCATGGGCTCTTGCCATTTGACCTAATGCCATTAAATGGCATTATATTGCTGGAAAGTATGTGGATTTTTGGCCCACCCTGGGACAGAGCCAGAGAATGACTATCCCACCTCCAGGAAGGTAGGTTTCAACCTATGCACTGCTCCTAGCCACTGTAGCCAAGATAGGGTTCACTGTGCTCATTCCCTGCCACCAATTGACTACTGGTTTTGCCAAACTATTGCTCCAGGCATGCAACCAAATGTTCAAGTCAAAAGGATTGTCACGTCCTGAGTTACTGTGCCTCTATGATGGGTTTCAGCCAAAGGAAAAAACAGTGCTGTCAGTTTCCTCCTCCCCAGTGCTGCACAGTACATCTCTGGCTCCCTTCCAACCACAGAGGGTGCATACATATATATTCAGGTAAACATGAAACACATTTCAACAACAAAATAAAAGCATTATTGTATAGATGACATGCCATGAAGCTTCTCTAAGAAGATAACCTCAATATAAAGGCATGTCATCCACTAAGGTTTTCTATTGAATGGGTGGTATGTCTAGTGGGCCATTGGTGAGACCCACAGATGCAACCACATGCATATATTGTGGGTTCAAAAGATATTATTTGGGTGAAGGAAAACACTTTCGTATGTAAATATGATTCAGCTTGCGTTATGTTAGAGTTACTTATCCTTCATCCATCATAAGATATCACATAAAATTTGCAATGTATTTTACTTTATATCTTTGGTTGGTTGTTACATAACAGGTCAAAGACTGTTGTGGTGAAGCATGTCCTTTCAATCATGGATATAAATCTATTTTGGTATAGTTATTAAACTGTTTGCTTTGTGCTCAAGAAGTCACGAGTTTGAATTCAGCATGTTAATTCACATTGCATGTTTATAAAGTGGATTTTAAAAAATCTCTGGAGATTATCGCTTGAAACTACAGAGTTAACCCGCTACGAGTGGTACTCTCAGCAGTCGGTGTGCTGCTTCACTGAGAGGGGTGGAGTACATATGGGGTAACTCGAGTACAATGAAGTCAATCCTCTACACTTTTTCAACATATGACTATTAAAATATAATGCAGACCAAAATTTAGAGTATTCTATCACAAAGATCTACCAGAGTATCTCTGTTTTGAGAAAATCAGAGTGTATGATTATAAAAATGTGGGCATCCAAGGACTTGTTATACTCTGCTATGCTAATAAATTCAGCATGTGACCGAAAGATACAGTAAAAAAGTCTGTTCTGCACTGAAATAAACATTATAAGCTCTGTGTTCAATATTCCAAAATCAAACTGTGTCTAATAATTTCTTTATAATAAGATGTTCATGAATGTCATTTCAAAGTATTCGCTAGTGATGGAGAAATACATTCAGCCATGATACTACATATTTCAATTGTTGTCAACAGGTTGCACATTGAAGCAGTATCAAATATTTGTATTCATATTTCCAGTAATGCAAATACCATATGGTGTATAAGCTAGTATTTGTATTTAGTTAGTTATCAGATCATCACTAAGACACTTCTGACATTTCCATAGATGCTTCGATCCCATATTCAGTATTTTCTTCAGTTTGTGGTGGCTGACTGTAACTGACTAGCATTCTGAAATTGCTTGGTTATGAGTCAATATCGTTGCACTCAGGATAAATTCATACATGCTCAGTTATCCCCAGCATATGACAAAGGGTAAGCATGATAATGTTTCCTGTGGCCTGTGAATTGAACATCCTTCTCATTCCTCCCTTCAGAAGTCCAGTTATAATAATACCAGACTTAATGCCAAATTCTACAAATCTCATCCTAGATGTGTTATCAATAGAGGTGTCCACATCAAGCAGTCTTTCATGAAGTAGTTTCACCATGTGGCTCTTATCCATTAACAACTACCTGTCTATTGATGCCTTAGATGGACGTCTGTTCAATCTATCATTACCACACACACACCAGCATATTCTGGACTGTAGATCTATGTGGCACCTTGGAGCTTGGACCCAGCTATAGATGCCATTGAACAATGAAAATAGGAATGGCTTAAAAGTGCATTCAATGACATGAGGAAAATATCAACATCTAAAAAATTACATGAACCTAAAAATGAGAATTATAAAATGTAACATTTATTCTATATTAATGTAGGCTTATGGCTCAGAAACATGGACAATAAACAAACAACTAGAAGACAGAATTGATGCCTTTGAGATGTGGATTTTTAGAATAGGAAGAACTTCATAGAAAGAAAAGAAAACACAGAGGTTCCAACAACACTTCATATGAAAGAATAACTATTACAGGAAATAAAGATCAAACAAATAGGTCTAGAGTATTTTGGACATATTAAAAGACATGACACCTTGTTGAAGACCTTACTTGAGGGTAAAGTCAAGGGGAAACAAACACGGGTTAAGCAGAAATACTATTGGACAAGTAACATCACAAAACCATTTTTGGCAATGGTCTCTTGTAAGGGAGACATTGCCTAGGTCTTCATGGCTGTTTTTTTATAGTTGTGCTGTCTTAGTATAGTATAGTTGTGTTGTGTTGAATTTTGTTTCTTGATAAAGTTCCCAATAGGACCGACATGTCGATAATTGTCTTTGTTCTATGTTTTATTGTTATTTCTTATTATTGTATATTGATAGTTTTAGTTTCTACAGTAACTTGTATACTTAATTTAGTATTTCACTAACATCACAAGATGGACAAGTTAGAGTCTAGCAGAGTTACCACCAAGACAAGTGAAAAATGATGTTGGAGGTCTGTTGCCGCCAACCTTCATTTCAGCGATGACACTTAATGATGAATATTATAGATACTATTCACACATAACGATAAATGCCTTTTTGAATGTTCCAAATCATGGACTGGGAGCCTGACAAGATCACCTTTGTCAATAGAGTCTGTCTCACACATGTATTGGCGAGGGCCAAAAAAGGTAAAAAAATTAGCAAAAATGTGACTGCCATGTCATCATCATCATCATCAAGTGCCGTCTCCGCAACGAAAGTTGGCTGCAACGTATCTCCAACATCTCCTGTCTCTTGTCTTGGTGGTGCACTCTGCTAGACTGTAACCTGTCCATCGTGTAATGTTACTCTCCCACTTGTATCTCTGCCTACCTCTTGCTCGCTTCCCTTTGACTTTACCCTCAAGTAAGGTCTTCAATAGGGTGTCATGTCTTTTAATGTGTCCAAAGTATTTTATTTGCCTGATCTTTATTTGACTGCCATGTAAGAGATGGCTAAGTTTGATTTTGAGGATGGAATAAAATTTTCACTTTTCCTTGTGGTTTACTGCAATTTCTATGGTTCAGTGGATGAGCTAGGTTTATTTTTGAATCAGCTAGAAAGAAATAGAACAACCATAGAAATACAATTTTAAAAAAATTATAAGTGAAGCTGTTCTTGTGTTGATGGGACCCAAAAGTCAAGCAGTTTAGCAACATTGTGACCTGCCATGCATGTCATAGGAGAAGACTGAGGAGGTTTTAAAGGTGAGTTTGGTTCTCCTGTCCTATAGACGGTCAAAGTTATGCAGAAGATATGCTGAAGTTGAAGTTGGATGTGTTGGGTCAAAATGTATATATATCACAGCCATGTTATAAACCATAACATAACATAACACATTGCCTTCTCCAGACTACATTCTGCTAATCTGCAGGAGTTTTGAGAATGAATTAAGAAGAACAAGTAACTAAATCTTGAGTAAAACACATACCTAGTCTATATGTAAAATATGAATAGACTTACTTGAACACACATCTCACTAGCAGTACTGCCTCCTGTGAACAGTGGATTTGGCAGTGTGTTATTCTGTAAAGGTCTAACTTTGATAAAGTCCAGTGGAATATTCAGTGTTTTAGCAACAGCTTGGGAAACCTGGACAATGCAAAATAAACAATTTCACTTTTTAAAAACTGATTATCATCAAGTGTCATACCAGCTGATGTAAAACACAGCAACCATAAGCATGCATACCCTTTTTCATATGCTGGGGAAGATTGAGCATGTATGAATGAATCACTACAACTCTCCATTTCTAGAATCTTGTATTTGGATTAGTGTTGACTCTTTGCTCATCCATGACATAGGCCTAAAGCTTTCTAACATATTATCATGCTGCTGTAGTCCTCCGTCTCTCTTGCCTTAAATCTTATCTGTTGTAACTATTTTAATGTCTGTTTTTTGTATCTGTTTTAGTATTTGAATGGATAATTATTGTTACAATGGAAGTAGACAAAAAAATTATCACTCTGTATGCCCAGGGCCCAAAAGGGGAACAAAGAATAGCAATACTGTGATAGACCATGCATGTCATAAGAGGGGACTAGGGAGGTTTTCGGGGATGGAGTTTGCTGTCCCACTCCACAATAGAGGACTAAAGTGATCTGAAGCCATGCTGAAATAAAATGTATGAGTCCAACGAAAGGCATAAATCTTGCAGCCAAACTATGAACCATGACACAATACATTCTGTACTATGGACTACATCCTGCTAATCTGCAGGAGTTTCTTCTTCTTCAGCATTCAGTCTCAAACTCCTGCTCATTCTATCTTGTAGCAGGACAATGGTACTACTATATTTCCAGCAGGATGTAGTCCAAAGAATGGAAATGCATTTTGTTGCCGTTTTATTAGCCCCAATGTTCCAACACATCCTTCTTTGGTGGTATCTGCAGGAGTTTGAGAAAAAATGCTGAAAAAGACAAGTACAGAAAAGTCCTACATCATTATGTGGAGGGGAATGGTGGACTCGTCAGTGCACACTGGACAAGTCCTTGGGTGCTATGAATACCATCTCAATAAATTCATCAGAGTGTAGCTGCTGACAGTTCCATCAGAGTATAGCTGCTGACAGTTCCAGTTCAATGCTGATGTATCAGCCTCTTCATGTATCTATATGTTTCTCTTTACAGGCTGTTCCGGTCTTTACATCAATCTTATGCAGTCTTCAAAGCAACCATTATTCACACTTTTGAAAATATTCTGAGCAGATAAAGTCCCTCAATGCATTAACTATGTCAGATTGATCCATTGATGTATCTAGTGACACTGTGGTATTGTTGACATGTTCACAAGTGTGCATTACCTCACACACTAGCCTCAATACCCAAATGTCCTGGCATGAATATAAAGGTACTTTTTCTGATCACAGATTGTGTTAATAACTCCACCAATTGACGACGGATGACTCCCGCTTCAACTTTGCGGAGCATGATCATATGTTCATTGAATCACTAAGTATGCATAAAAGAGAATAATTCTGTGACATCAACCACGACAGTGTCTCCATCACAGCTTTTATCTCCATTGTGAGACTCGCTCGTGGTTGTAGTAAAGGCACTGCTGGATTCTTTGACAGTTTTCCCACTGGACTGTGGAAAAACCCAAGTACAACTTTGATGATGAAAGACTGATCCATCAGTATAGATTAATACTTCATCTTCTGCAGTGTTATCATCAATGAGCACCCTGACTTCTGCATCCACCGGATCTTTGTCTATGCAACTTCTGTTGAGTTCGATGACTATAGAGAAGGTGTTACATAATGCAGACGGAGTGGATATCCACACCTCCCCAGGACCAATGAAAATAGTGCTACACATTTGTCTGATGATATCTTCTGCCTGTCTCAACCATGATCTATCCTTTTCCCTTTTGAGCCTGGAGCCTTTCACATAATTGAGATACAGGTGTAATGAGTGGACTATATCAGCACTGTTTTTGAGGTTTGCCACATCTTGATTCTGTCAGCTGCGATTAGAAAATCAAGAGAAATGTCATTGGCTATTCATTAATTTTATACTTGTACCTGAAATAGATAATATTCTTCATTCATTTGCTAATTTTTCAGCCTTATCCTCTAAAAATATTGCAGTACAATGGAATAAACTGGACAACAGTTCTTTTACAATCTGTTATAATTCATTATATCTAATAATTTTCTTATTTTCGTTAAAAATAAACAAATTCTGGTAGATTATACTATATGTACCTTTGAGAACAGTCCCTGTCCCATTTCTGTCCCAGTCACCATAACTGACACTGTACCATCAGCAGCAAAGGCAGACACATTGACAAAGTGACCAGGTGGGAAGTAATGCATAGCATATTTTACTGCTGACATTGTGATTCCTCGCTTTCGCCACAGGTTGTTCTTTTAAGAAAACAAACTCGCAATAATCTTCTAACATACTTTAAAACAATAATTTACTAAATATAATTTTCACATAAGCATAAGAAATTTTCATATTCATCCTTCCAGAAAATAGTATTATTGTTATTCTATAAGAAATATAAGCCATGGCACATGAAATATAAGCTATGGCATATGATATATAAGCTATGGCATATGATATATAAGTTCATATCCATGGCAATGATGGATGTAACTCACAAGATCATAACCACAAAGAGTCCTCCACAGTATGTACAAGGAATCACAAGCAGACTTGTACCATCATGTTCTGTACTGTTCTGTACCAGTATCTTCTTAGATGTGTAGTCTATGATATAACTACCATCACATTCTTTTTTGTCTTGATACCATTTCTAATCTTGTACTTCATACAATATAATCATAGCATCATGTTTCCATGATTCCTCATCAATAATTTATTGTGCATATTCCATTTGCATACATAAAATGGTAAAAGTAAGCCAAGTTATGAATCAGTCACAACACACAGTTTCTCATAAGTACTCAGCAATCTAATCAATGGATGATATAAAATTAAATTTCTGGTTTACCATTATTGTATCCTCAACACCTTACTCTATGGCAGTGAAAAATGGTCAACTTCTGCATACTAGGAGAGACAGTTAAATAGCTTTTACATTACTGTGACTATGTAGAATTCTTGAAGTTATGGGAAAGCTTGAAACAGGGTAATTAAGTTTTGCAAATAACTAAACACACACATAATCACACACATTCAACATTTCGACCAAAAGGCCTTTATTGAGCTTACGTACACATATACATCTAAAATTGATGAGCAGGGATGACACAACTGGCATTCACATGTCAAACAAGATGTGGGGGTGGCTGGAAGGATAGAAATAGGTCAGAAGTGACACAAACAGGAAAGATAAAAAAATCACACAGCATGTTAACTCACAAGATACTGCTCACTTAGGTAATGACAACCTGCAGAACAAAAAAGGTCACACTTACTGCACTCAGGATCTTTAATCTTTTTGTAAAGGTAATCATTATGTATGGGCCAGAGACATTGTGAATAACCACGTAAGGTATTAGAAGACTATACTAAAAAAAGGCAAATAAGATTCAACATTCCAGTATGGGCTGTAGTAACATTAGAATACTGCAGATTGTAATAAACATATGTATACACATAATTCTCAGATTGCTGTGGTTTGAAAAATATGTATGAATATGTGCATAAAAAAACAGAACATCCTATAAGGAGATTGTATTGATTAGACTTTACACTGCTACAGCTGCTGACCAGCATGACTTGTCAATCTGGAGAAGTATAGAGTGTTTCTGAAGGCATATACTGTAAACATCCCTCAGTGGTATAACGGCATAGAAAAAAATACCAACAAAAGTTATTTACCCTGTTGAAGTTTTCCACCTCTCTCATTCTGTTTTCAACCTGAGATGTCTGTTTCAGTCTGTGCCAGACATCTCGCATAGTGCATGCATGTAGTGTTTCTCCTGAAATTTCTTTCTGTAAAAAAAGCAGGATTGTAACTTATCATGACAGGAAGAAATGCTTATCATAGCAGTTATTTTTCAATGGCTTCTATAAGTTATTGATTATTAGTAGGGCTCGGATTTTTATGACCTAAAAATCCTGAAATATGACATGCAAATATGACCTAAAAAAGGCAAAATATGACCTAAAATATGCCGAAATATGACCATAAGGTTTTCCTCATTTATGAACCAAAAAAAAAACCGCAAATTATTATTGTTTGCATGTTTTACGCATTACATAGTAGTCATTGTACCTACATAGTAGTAATACTTAACAAAGCATGTATAAAAACACTTCCCACATTTATTCCTCAGTTTTCATTGTTTGTACAATTGCAACCGACAACAACATGCATTTTTAGAGTTTCAAATTTGAACGATCGTCGATTGTCACTGAGAATTGTTTTATATTTTGAAAAACTTCGTTCTACATCACATGATGTCACAGGGGCAAATCTAAATAATGTCAGATCATTTGCTGAAAGTTCAGGTTCATGCTCTTGAAATGTTGCATGTTTACCATTAACTCTTTAAAAATGTAATTATACCCGGGGTTTAGATGTAATTAATTTTAGGCTAATTTTTTAGACCCCATCATGATTCAGGCGCTAGCTTCCTGAAGACAAAGTATTAGCTATGGAAAGTCATTTAAGGTATCAAAAGAAAGATAATTGAATGTGAAATTCTTATACAATATAAAAATATAAGAATTGTAAGAACAATAGTACGTGTCATTCACGAACAAAACAAGGCAATTTGGAGGGTATATATGGAGTCACATTATAACGGGCTTACATCCTGAAAGGGTGCCGTCTCTGTCCCGTTATAACGGGCTTACGTATGAATTGAGCTAAGTATGTCTGCAATTTTGCACAATGAGAAATAACCAGAATTTCTATGAAGAACACTTTCTAATTTTACTTTAATCCTGTTGCTTACTTCACCACGTGATCCATTTATTTCTGTTTGAATTTGTTTCACAATATCTAATGCATCATAAAGTGCAGTCCCTTCGCTTTCCAGACGTTTTATTGCTTTTGAAATTGCCGAAAAGTTTGACTTTATATAAGTCAGATTTTGTGATAGTCTGGTAGAAAATAAGCTTTGCACTGCTTGTATTGATGTTGCGTCGTCTTTGTCTAGGGCATTAAATATTTTACTTAGTGTTGAATAGTTGTCACAGTAATACTTTACAGCGTCCAGCCATGTACCCCAACGTGTAAGGATAGGTTGTGGAGGAAGTGGTAGTTGAGGAGCTTCTTCTTTGAATTTTTGTACTCAAAGAGGAGCCTTGATGAATATTTTTTTCCCATTTGAAATAAGATTGTCCACATCAGGAAAATTACCTCGAACTTCCTCAGCTACTCGATGCAGTGCATGAGCAAGGCAAGTAATATGGATCAATTTCGGGTAGAGAATTTGAAGTCCTTTAGCAGCCTTTTTCATATAGGGAGCAGCATCTGTTATTAATAGAAGGATATTATTTCTTTCTATTCCATTTGGCCACAACAGCTTCATGGAATTATCAAATAGAACAGCTATGGAGGTATGATTTGTTCTTTCAAGAACTTCACAGTTAAGGACAAATTTTTCTCCTGGTTGATCTCCTTTTAAAGTTCCAACTATAACATTTGCGACAAACCTGCCATCTACATCAGTAGTCTCGTCTAAGTAAACCCATATCTTGTTATCTGCAATAGAATTTCTAATTTTATTTAACATGTCCTCATAACATTTGGAGAGATAATTTTTCCTTAAAGTAGATTCATCTGGGATAGGATGGCTAGTGTATTTCTCCAGAAATTGTCGGAAATATTGATTTTGCAATTTATTTAAAGGGATATTTGATGAAACCATCATATGACACAAATCTTTATAAAAACTGGTCTCTGTGTTTCCCGAAGAAGAAGAGGAAGTAGCAGAACATTTTTCAAGTAATAAACTTTGTCTTCTTTCCATTTTAGAAAGTCTACTTAAACTTTCATATGTTTAGAAGTATTGCAATGTTGTTGCACATTAAACCGTTTTCCAGCTGTAACCTTGACCTCACACAGTGTACAGTACAATATTTCTCCATCAGTACTAAATACTTTTGAACCAAATTCCTGCACAAATTTACGCAACTTTGCACCATTAGAATTCGACACTTTAGGCATTGTAAAACAAAGTTATTCCAGTGAATCAACCATAAACAATATAAAATATAACACTATTATTAAGACTATTATATAACTATGAGCTAGAGCACGAGATCATGTAGTCACTGTTGCAAATGGCAAATTAATAATTGTAACATACAAATGGGCGCCAAACGGTTTAAATTGAAACTGGAAGTTTTAACAAATCCAGGAATATTCGCTCTTGACGTTGAAACATTTGAAATTGTTTCCTACAATTTACTTTCGAAACAAAACCCAGAAAATTCTTTTGAAGTATTGAGCAGATGTCACTCCCTTTTTGATTCTCAGATGCCGACTGACATCAAAGAGTTGACTGATGTCTTCCCTTCCCTACAGTCGCATGAAAGACACACATGCATATTCACTAATACACACATTCAGAAATATAGCCAATCCTCACAATTTGTCTCTAAACATAGTTTAAGATGTGCTAACATTGATAAGCAAACGGAGTACACCAGAACGTTGAGTACACCAGAAAATATGCAAAATATGACCAAAATATGACCTAAATCTCCAATTTCAGGCAAAATATGACCTCATCAAAATTATGGTCAAAATATGCATTTATATGACAAATAAAAACAGCTTAAAATTGTTCAGATATGCTTGAAACATGTAGAAATTAACTTAAAACTGAAAATATGCTTCAGGAAAATAATATGACATTTCATGAAAATCCTAGCTTTAATTATTAGTTATGGACAGACATCATAGCACTGTATATATACCTAGACATATACAATCTCTCCCATCCGATGTTTGATAACTGCTGGTACTGCTATAAAACTTTTGCCAATATTTAGTAATGAAAAACAGAAAACATACATTTTACAATTGGATTTGTACACTGTTAACTATATTAGTCATGTGATTTAGTTTGTTTTTTGAAAAATTTAACTATATTTTTTTATGTGATTTAGTCTGTGTTTTGTGAATTGTTAATTATAATTTTTTATTTGACTTAGAATGTATGTTAAAAACTATTAAATACTCAGAATAGGTCTATTTTTCATGTGATTTAAAATGTTTTGTAAATTATTTACAATTTTCATGTAATTTAATCTGTTTTTAAAATTATTAACTATATATTTCATGTGATTTAATGTGTGTTTTGCAAATTGTTAAAATTATTAGATCTACTTTGTGTTATAGGAGTATTGTGCCAAGAATTTCCTTATGGATGTGTTGAAATTTTGGTTAGAGGCTGACCGAGACGTCGTTGGACAAGAGATATTCAGGAATGCATGCACATGAGAAAGCGGCACAACTTGCCAAAGACCGCTGGAATTTCAGAAGATCATAAGGAAGATTACGTTCTGGAAAGATTAGGTCACATAACACACAATTTGTGTTACCACTTAATAATATTGGCAAATGTTGAAGGGTATGTATTTTTATTTTTTTCATGGCTGGCTGGTTAAGCACACTCCCTTTCCTAGTAATGTCCACTTAATGCCAAATTCCTTGAGTCGTTGCATAGATGCATCCTCAATCACAGTATATAGGCCCCCTATTCATAATAGGTAGTCATTAAACAACTCCCAAATATTTCTCATAACCATTAACAAATCAATGACTGTAAATGCATATGATGCCTGCTTTCTTTTTACCACAATAGAGTATCGAGGACAATAGATTCATGTGATATCCAGGAAGAAGGAAGTAGCTTTGGATGCTATACATAGGCCCTATCACTCATACCAACATCAGCTGTTTTTAATCTTTGATAGAATGGTACATGATAAATGATTTAGTAAATAGTAAATAGAGTCTCATCTGGCTCTGTGGCAGTGAGGTACAATGTCTGTGATGGCGAAGATACCAGGTTCAAATCCTGTCACTGGCAATTATGTATCCAGACTGATCATAAAGCAATGGCAAACTACTATATGTAAATACTGCAGAAAATAACTACAGCCAAAATAATGATGGTTACATCATGAATAGGATAGGAAATAGGGGCAGATAAGCAGTATTGGCATAAATATCAAATGTATTATTTTCCTTTGTGTGCACCCAGCACACATATTTTTCATGGAAGGAAGAGAGAGATATATAGATTTTGGGAGGGGTGAAGGCCTTGGATTATAGTTAGGACAACCCTAACTTCCATGATGATTCCTTCTTCTCTGATGTGCCTTCATGGCAGATGTGTTATTTGACCACTGTAGACTTGTTCATCTTTATTTCTCATGTGCATCATTCAGATGTCATTTAGAAAGCTCATACATAGATGAATCAACATATCTTCGCTAGTGGAATTGATACAATAAGGTAAGATGAACCTAGAAATAAATATATCTAGGGACAGATAAACAGTGTCAGCATAAATATTACATTTATTATTTCTCTTTGTGAGTTCTATAAAAAAGTTGAAATGCGGGCTTATCTCCCTATATTGTACCTTTACCTAGATGCTTACATGCTTTCCTTTAATGTAGTTTTTTGTCTATTCTAATTCAAATCTGTTTGTGCAAGGAATAAGGAACTGAGAACAGGGTGGCACAGCAGAATTTTGTTGTTGATCTTTCCAGAGTGGCACCCCTACAACCCCGAAGGGTTATGGGTGTGGTGATGTTTTGTGTATATTGGGTACCTCAATGAAAATTTATGTCTGTCTAAATTAGCCCTGTAAAGACATGTAAATTTGTCAATAATTTTAATCTCATTAGTAAATGTGTACATTTATCTAAGATAAAAAGGGTTAAAATTTGGCTACCTTTTCTGTGTAAATATTGAATGTCACAGATAAGAGGAAAAACGTAAAGATTAAGGAGAGAGAGAGAGAGAAAGAAAAGAAGAGACTGATAATAGGAAATTGCACACACAAATAACTGCACATACATTGCCAGTCTCATATAGATTTATCTCTTGAAATTGCACACACAAATAACTAAACATACATTGCCTGTCTCATATAGTTTACAATAGTACTTATGTAGAACACAGGTTTTAGAAGTTTCACTTGATGACAACTGACAGACTATCACTAAGGGGCTATAGGATGTAAACACACAAAAATACAAAAAACAATACACAAGACATTTTCAACATTTCGAACCGTTAGGTCTTTATCAAGAATAGGGCCTATACAAAACAAACATTGAGAAAATAATAAAAACAGTAAGAACAATGTTACCACCACAGAGGCACTAGAACACAGACATGTAAACAATACGAAGTTCAATGTGACAATGATGTACTTGTAAACATGTAGTCATGAAAGCTGGTTTTGTTAAAAAGGGACATATAGATTGATCTCTTTAAATTGCAAACACAAATAACAGCACATACGTTGCCTGTCTCATAGAGATTTATCTCCTTAAAGAGAATTGGGTGTTTGTTACATTCCTTAGCTGCATGCTCCATAATTGTTTCCATGACTAGAGCAGCTGGGAGAGAACCTGCATGTGAATACAAACAAGTATAACAAAAGTGAAAGCACTAAATCAAATTTAGATGTTAAATTATGTGCATCTGATATGAGTGGGAACAAAAGAAATATTCTAGATATCAAAATATATATAATTAAAGTGAAGACACTAGATGAAATCCATATGTGAAATTATATAAATCTGATAGCACATTGACTAAGTGAGAATAACAGAAAATTATTCTAAATAGGAACCAAAAGGCAAATCATAAATTCAATATTCATCCCAATATTATGTTTTCAACGTGAGACATGGACACTAACTAAAGAACAAGAGAGAAAGATTACTAAGTGTAAAATGAGATGCCTAAGAAAAGCAGCAAACAGAACAAGAAGAGAACATGTGAGAAATGAGGAGATTACAAGAACTGTTGGAACAACATCAGAGGTCAAATATACTGAAAAACAGAGATAGAAGAGGTTTGGCCACCTAATGAGAATGAACCCTTATTGGCCAATGGCAAGAGCATGCAACATGAAAATGGAAGCATTAAGCAACCAAACATGCAATAGCCCAAAAACTGATCATCATTCAATCCATCAACGCTTCACAACATACACAGAGAAAAGACAATAGATAGATAGATTAAAAATGTCAAAATAAATATTATGAAAGTAAAAGCAATAGATGAAATTCAGATTTGAATATATGTAACTGATAGCCTATAAGGAGCTATTCAAAAAATACAGCAACAATGCCATTTTAAAAAAAATAAACAATTATCAAGAAATCATTTATCTTCCCTCCATGATTGATTATATCTAAATTCCCCCCCCCCCTTTCCAAATTTTTACCAAAAAAGGTACAAGAAATATGCATATACATATTTCATTTCACATTTTTAGAAAATATTGTGAATTAAAATAATTTAATTGGCATATAAAAACAGTACTGTTGATGTCAACTTTTGTCACCCCCCCCCCCCTCCCTATCAACAACTATCAGTTCTAAATACTTAATTATTTGAATATCCATTATTACCTGGACCTCTACATTGCTGGCTTGTTGGTTTATTGGTCTTCACTGGCACTGCCCTGATTCTCCAATTTGGAACATAGTAACCTGGTATTTTAATTAACAAATGTTAACCCACAGATAAGTTGTCTAACATTACTAGTAAACACAAAAAATAATATGTATGTAACAAACTACTGCTAAACTGTAATCTTACATGTGAAACATTGAGAGATAAGACACAAAAAATGTATACAGTTATACGATAGTGAATAAAAGGTAATACTACTGCTGTAAAACTGTATAACAATATTACTTAATAGAATACAGGTTTTTCAAGTTTTATTTGACGATGACTAACAAACTATCACTATCAGACTATGGGGTGTTAACATGAAAACATACAAATAACAGTATACAAGACAATTTCAACATTTCAACCATTAGGTCTTTATCAAGAATTTATAAAACAGACAGTGAACAGACAATACAAACAGAAGTAAAAATTATACTATCACAGAGTCACTAGAACATAGTAACTGCCTCTGTGATAGTATCATTGTTTTAGTAAGATTGTGTTCTTCTCAGCACATGCCCTAGAAACCTTGCCTTTTATATGAGCACAATAAAGCACATCAATATTTATGACTTTGTCATGGCATGAATTGTTTATGATTTTATGGAGACATTGCATATGAATGTATTGAAACATGCTTTCAGCAGCCAGGAGGTGATATAGTCATCCATTCTCATACACATGGTCGTCTCTACAATACTCAAAGGTTCAAAGCCAAAACCAGGATAAAGAAGGTCCTGATAAGAAATTTGCTCATTAAAGATGATTTTTTAATTATGACACACTCAGAGGTGAAATTGCTAAAACTCCTTTTCTGATGAATGCTGTCTCATCAGGGAAAAGTGTTAGTATTATTTCTCTTATGCCAGGTAGTTCTTCTTTATATTCTCTGTTTATTTTTTTTTATCTGTGAATAAAACTGCTTCTCTTCAGCCTTCCACTAACTAGGTCACCAAATCTGGTCTGCATATGGTGTGCTGACATGCTTTTGTACTTTTCTGCATGGATCATGGTCTTAATGTCCCACCTGTATGGTAAGAATGTCCCACCTGTATGGTAAGAATGTCCCACCTGTATGGTAAGAATGTCCCACCTGTATGGTAAGAAGGAGATGCCTGTAAGTCATCAGATCTTATGTGAATAAAACTTATGGAATAACTGCACCAGTATGTGATGCTGCTAGAACAAATAAATAAGTTTCTAATTTCCTTTGCCTGTGTGTTACCAGGCCTGAGAGAGGGAAAAAAATAGCTAAGGTGATTTTGGGGTGATATTTGGCTGTTTCTATCCCATATAGCATAGGTTCTCAAAATGGTCTTTATGGACCGCCAAGGGTCCATTTCACCTTGCATCAATGCCAAAAACACATTTGCTGTTAATATATTTAGGAAAATTCCATATTATGCAGACAAGGAGCCCATAGAAAATACAAACAAATTGGTATGGGGTCTACGGGGCAAATAAGTTTGGGATTCTCTGCCATAGAGGAACAAAATGATGCAGAATCCATGCTGACTTTAGGTGTCAGGCTGATAGGTGCAGACATTACAGTTAAAAGTTGTAAACTATAACACAATTCATTCTGTTCTCCAGACTACATCCTGCTGATCTTCAAGAATTTGAGAACAACGCATGAGAAGAAGATGCTTCTCATTTTTGCTGCCTAACCAAACAATTCTAGCAACCTTAGAATGGATTTAATGTTCACAAACCTTAATCTAGCAACCTTAGAATGGATTTAATGTTCACAAACCTTGATCTAGCAACCTTAGAATGGATTTAATGTTCTCAAACCTTGATCTAGCAACCTTAGAATGGATTTAATGTTCACAAACCTTGATCTAGCAACCTTAGAATGGATTTAATGTTCTCAAACCTTGATCTAGCAACCTTAGATTGGATTTAATGTTCACAAACCTTGATCTAGCAACCTTAGAATGGATTTAATGTTCTCAAACCTTGATCTAGCATGAGCATCAATTCCTCCAATGAGAGTGGTGGTCTAAATCCAGCATCAACAAAAAGCTCAACATCGATCACCTTCATTTTTCCATCACGATTAAAGCCAGCCTGAAAAGTGATGCAAAGTGCAAAAAAAAAAGATATCACTAATGAGACGAACTTCACTTTTTTACACTACTGAAACTATTTATGTGAACACATTCATGCTTGTGGGGAGAAAAGGGGGAGATCTCCCTGGCGTGGTGGTTAAGTCGTTCACATTGAACACACAAGGTCATGGATTTGACTTCAGTTCGCGACATCTTGTATACAAAGTGGATTATTTCTCCGATTATTGCTTGAAGCTACAAGAGTTATGTGCTTTGATTGGTACTCTAGAAACGTGACATGCTGCTTTGTTTAGAGGGACAGAGTTACATATAAGGTAATCCAATTACAAAGAAGTCAATCCTTTACACCTATTCCACCATTTCATTCATGTTAGTGGAGATGAAATTCTAGATTATCAAACAGATATAGTAAATTTGTTCTACTGTAGTACCACAAATAAACAATAGTACAAAGAAATACAATATTTTAGACATATTAAAAGACATGATACATTGTTGAAGACCTTACTTGAAGGTAGAGTTCAGGGAAGTGGGCCAAGCAAAAAGTAGGAGAGATACAAATGGAAGAAAAACATAAGATAGACAGGCTACAATTTAGACAAGTGCACCACTAAGGGAGATATGAATGTTGGTAGAAGCCTGGTGCACCTTCAATGTGGAGACAGCACTTGATGATGAGATTGTGAATTGCAATGGGCATAATGATAACTACTTCATCCACTGGTATGCTATTAGAAAACTACAAGCCAGACACTTTATTGTCCTATAGGCCTATACATAATGTTGTGATATAGGACTATTTTACATTTGTGTATAAGCCTATATATACACAGATCTATACACATACCAAACCTTACGTTTCTAACCTAATACAGCAATAGAGCCTGAATATCCAAATAAATGTAGAACTATTTATCGACATGATGTGTCAATGGAAGGTCATAATCCAAAATGGAAGCAAATATCACATAATGTCAAAGTTTTACATTTTAAAATTATAATATACCTTATATTTTCCCAAGAGAGGGAACCGCTTGCCAATTAGTTTCATATTAGTGCTCATGCTAACATTTATACGAACTGGTCTGAAAAGAAAACAACAAAATGCAGGTCTATGCTATTTCTTTATTGAAGCAAATACAAATTCATCAAAAAATTCCAAAATTATTGTTAAACTAAGGATATCTCTTATAACCATGATAAATCAGTAAATTATCATTTACAATTATATTAAATGTAAAAGTAACCTCTCATTTTAATTCAATATCAAAAGGTATAGAGGGTTGATTTCATTGTATTTAAGTTTCACATATATACTAAACCCTCCTCAACATAGCATAAAGCCACCTTTCGAGTGTACCATTCATGGCTACTCCACCCATCTCAGCAGAGAACAAAGCCACCTGCCAAGAGTACCAATCATGGCTACTCCACTCATCCCAACAGAGCACAAAGCTACCTGTTATGGGTAACACTCATTTCATGTAATTCTGTACCTTCAAGTAATAATCACCAGGAATTTCCAAAAAAATTTAGCCTACTGATAAGCAAGTCATCACAATGTGGCATTGAACCGGTGACTTCTTGAATACAAGGAATTTACCAAAGACGGATGTATTGAGCCATTGGTGAAAATAAAATGAAGAAACAACACATTTCCATTTTCTGGACTACACCCTTCTGAAAATCTAGCAGGACTATTGTCCTGCTACAAGAGAGATTCAGTGGGAGTTTGAGATTGAACGCTGAAGAAGAACACAAGGCAAAAGGCTTACTTACTATGCCACTGGATCTACAATTCAATAGAAAATGTCATAGTGATGCTGAAAGATGATGAAAGAGTCAAAAGGAAGTATGAGATTGCTACTCTTATTCCCTTTGCCAGGATTTGTAGTTTGACTTTCATCTCCAGATGTGGAGTTTGACTTTCTTCTCCAGATGTGGAGTTTGACTTTCATCTGCAGATGTGGAGTTTGACTTTCTTCTCCAGATGTGGAGTTTGACTTTCATCTCCAGATGTGGAGTTTGACTTTCATCTCCAGATGTGGAGTTTGACTTTCATCTCCAGATGTGGAGTTTGACTTTCATCTCCAGATGTGGAGTTTGACTTTCTTCTCCAGATGTGGAGTTTGACTTTCATCTGCAGATGTGGAGTTTGACTTTCTTCTCCAGATGTGGAGTTTGACTTTCATCTCCAGATGTGGAGTTAGACTTTCATCTCCAGATGTGGAGTTTGACTTTCATCTCCAGATGTGGAGTTTGACTTTCATCTCCAGATGTGGAGTTTGACTTTCTTCTCCAGATGTGGAGTTTGACTTTCATCTGCAGATGTGGAGTTTGACTTTCTTCTCCAGATGTGGAGTTTGACTTTCATCTCCAGATGTGGAGTTTGACTTTCATCTTCAAATGTACGGTTTGACTTTCATCTCTAGATGTGTGTATCTCAGCATTCATTTTTGATGGGAAGATTTTCCAAAATCTCTGCAAATTCCAGAAGATTGTTTTTGCTCAGTTTGGTTGAAAGATGCATGTCACAAGCTGAACAGTTTTCTTACTCTGGAAAGAATTTTACATTGACTTTCTTGCAATCACGTGACATGCTGCAAATGAAACAGTTGATTCCCTCTCAGCAGCCCAGGGATATTCTGTAGTCTTCAGCAGATATCATGAAGTGGAGTAATCAACACCATATCCAACCCCTTAATCACCTCCTATGACATACATTGCAGTCTGCACTGTTACTATTCTTTGCTCTCCTTTCAAACCCAAGAAACATGTGGGTGAAGTCGTAATTTATAATTAAGCTCTGCATGTCCGCTTTGATCAGAATAAACATAAAGTAATCTCTTACAGTCAAGTTATAAAATAAAGTCATGTATTGCCGTTTTACTAATTGTGAAATGTTTGCAGTTGTGAAAAATATACAATCACTTCTTGCAGCCATTATTCAGGTGGGATATTCTGTCCAGAACCCTTTTAGTTCAGCACTCTGAACTCCTCATGATGTTAGAAGTATTAACCCACTCCAGAACACAGTATCAGTACTCTGAACTCCTCATGATGTTAGAAGTATTAACCCACTCCAGAACACAGTATCAGTACTCTGAACTCCTCATGATGTTAGAAGTATTGACCCACTCCAGAACACAGTATCAGTGCTCTGAACTCTTCATGATGCTAAATGAGTTGGCCTGCTCCAGAACACAGTATCAGTGCTCCGAACTCCTCATGATGTTAGATGAGTTGACCTTCTTAAGTCAAGGACATGTGGTGTCTCCTATCCACTGTGGCATTGGATGTCCCTTTACAACAACTTTTCATTACTAATTTTTGTCCATGCTGTTATGCTTCTTTATATTACCAACTTTTCTGTTATAGTGTTGTTAGCCTCTTCCACTATTAATGTTTGTAACACTTATTTTTATTTATATTTTTTTACTGTTAATGGTATTCTTGATATTTTTTTCAATAGTATCTCATTTGAACGAAGTTACTCCTTTTGTTTAAGAAGACATCAATGACATACGCACTATACTCCAATGAACCTCCAACATCTCTTGTCTTTTGCCTTTGTGTCTTATGTTACATTACATTAAACCCATAGCCCTTCAGGGTCATAGAGGTGCAACTCTTGAAACAGCACAAAAATCTCGCCATACATCTCTGTTCTTAGTTTCTGGTTTAAGTGTAGAGAGTCTTAATCCTATCCACTTTTTAATATTATCAACCCTTTTTCACTCTTTCTCTAACACATATCATGCATAACGATATGCATATCTAAAATATGTAATTTTTAAAGATGAATACTTCACCTTTTAGTGACGTAACTAGCTAGTGTAGCTGCTGCAGAGATGATGCAAGAGTACAAAGCTTTACCTCCAAAGGCACCACCAACACGGGATCCAATCATATTGATACTGGAAATAAAATATTTTTCTTATTTTGGAATAACTAACACATATATATATCCTCAAACAGGTAAACAGACACAAATACATCTACTTAAGACACAAATACATTGCAAAATGTCACAAAATAGGGCCTCATCATCATTATCATCAGGTGCCATGCCAGCTGGCATAGGCGATCATGGCTCTCCACAGCTCTCTATCTCCAGCATTATGTATCAAGATTGTTGTTGTTTCCATGCTGTGCCGGGTTGTCAAAATGTCTAATATATCTCACATTGTCGCCCTCTGTTTTTGTTGCCCTCAATCTTGCCTGTTGTGACTATATTCTCCAAACCTCACTGTCTCATGTAGTGGCCAAAAAATGAAGATTGTCTGTTCCTTATATTATTGATTAAGGTCCATTTCACATTTGACTCAAATAGGGCCTATCCTCAAAGAATTGAACGAACACAAAATACACTGTTCAAAACATAAATATATAACAACTTGTGTATTAGAAAAAAATACATTAATATAATAAATACACAGGAAAAATATTTGTAAAAAAAGGATAAAAATGAAGAGGATTGATTTCATTGTACTTGAGTTTCCCCATATCTACCCAGCCTCTTTGAAAAGTGCAGTAAGATGACCGCTACAAGCCCCTCTCCTAGCATGTAACTATGTATCTTCAAGCAATAATCCCATGGCAACTAAAAAAATATGCACTTGTAAACAAGATGTCTCAGCTCAAAATTTAACATATCATCTTGTGAACACAAAACAGTTGGCTTAATTACTACGCCATGGAGATTCCCTTAAAATATATTAAAGATATAAACTAACATGAAGTAGTAATTATCTTTCCAGATGATAGTAATATTGCTGTGATATAAGAAATACAATCTATATAATCTATAAGAAATTATAATCTATAAAAAATATAATCCATGGTGTTGATGAGTGTGAGTTACAAGACTAATCTTAGTCATAAAGAGTCCTTCACTGTAGTACAAGGTATCACAGGCCCACTTGTACCATCATGTGCTGCTATGTGTCTTCCCAGACATGCAACCCTTGAACAAACTGCTATAACTTTCTGCTTTGTTTCTATAAATTTCTGATCTTTCTCCTCCATGCAGCATGATTCCATTATTTTGTATCAATGCCTGTATGATGCATACACCTTTGTACCGAAGTAGAGGTCGACCTGAGATCTTTTCCCAGACTGTTCTTCTCCATAAAGTAGATCCTTCAATATTCTACCATCTTTTATCCTTCTATTGTGTCCCAGCCGAGTCTGTACAGACTGAGCAGATTGAGCATACAAAATACTGTGGTATTGCTTGTTCTTTCCAATACATCAGTATTAGTGACTTTGTCCTGACACCCCAATTCCATGAATTCTATGAATGTACTGCATGTGAAAGCTGTTTAACTAATATATGTAATAACACTAAATCATGAACACACCAAAAATGGACATAGAAAAGTAATATTGTACAGGATAAAAGAGATGGGAGTATGGTTGGCTACTCCGCTGAAGAAAGTCTAAAGCGACCCAAAAATTATATACTAAATCTGATGTTGTAGGTTTAAAGCAGCCGATATCACAGTCAAGCTGAAAACCATGATAAAATACAGATTGTTGATTGTTGTCCTAGGTACATTTTTCTAACCAGCAGCAGTTTGAGAATTAATGCAATGAAAACAGAATTTGTCCTAATGTTATAAAATTTTGGATTTCACAATAAAATGGCATAATGTTTTTATATGGGAAATATTGTAGTTATAAGTAATACAAATATGATGACTCACTAATTCAATGGTTTGCCAACTATATTTGCAGATGCCGTCTGATTACTGTCTGCCATTTGCGTGGATGAATACATATCTATACCATCCTCCGAAGGCACTGCTAGCGACACCTGCATTTATGGAATATCTTATATTAGTTGGATATTTTTATACAGAAATATCTTCCAATCCAACAATATAATTGTAGATTATTATATATTTATATTTTAGCAAACAAGCACTCTATGTATTAAGGATTATGATCAACATAACTGACTACATGGCACATTCTGTATAGGTGTTAGTCTCTTTCAGGAAGATTTTGTGTGCTGATGGTGCCTGTTGCTTGATGGTAATGTATATTTCTTATTATCCTCTGAGAGACTACCTGCTTGTGTGATAGGAAAAAAGAGGTCATTTTTTCACAACTGTAGGTGTATGGGTATTAAAGTTAGATCTATATTTTTCTTTGATCGCATGTACACTATAAATTATATTGTAAACATCAGACTTCATGTTTTTTACTTTCCAGATTTAACCATATTGATGCATTGCAATATTGTTGATGGTTGCAGACTTTTACCGGGTATGTGATTGGATGTGTGCATATAAAATGGTGGGACATGCCTTCAATATAAACATACTCCTTTGAATTTGAATTTTCTCATTAAAGCATTGCAAATGCTGGAAGTTGGAGCCATCTGAATATTAAAAAGAAACTCTTGAGAAAACTTCATTGCACATGTGAAACAAGATTTGTCATTGCACATGTGAAACAAGATTTGTCATTGCACATGTGAAACAAGATTTGTCATTGCACATGTGAAACAAGATTTGTTATTGCACATGTGAAACAAGATTTGTCATTGCACATGTGAAACAAGATTTATCATTGCACATGTGAAACAAGATTTGTCATTGCACATGTGAAACAAGATTTGTCATTGCACATGTGAAACAAGATTTGTCATTGCACATGTGAAACAAGATTTGTTATTGCACATGTGAAACAAGATTTGTCATTGCACATGTGAAACAAGATTTGTCATTGCACATGTGAAACAAATTATTCATCATTTTTAATTCATGGAAACTAAAGCAAATACAAACTTTTAAGATTTGTTATGGTACCCATTTCATGAGACTGAGTCTATCCCAAAGCAACTTGTGAGGATTGAACTATGGGCAACTGGTCTAGAAAGTGTGATCATTAACCACTGTAATACAGCAGCTATCTATAGAATAATTTCTACAGCTTCACTATATCACTGTGTAATTAATCAATTTCATCTTAATCACCATGATTCACTTAATCTCAAACATCACTGTGCTATCACCCAATCTTCTTCATCTTCTTCAGCGTTCATTCTCCAACTCTTGCTGAATCTCTCTTGTAGCAAGACCATGGTCCTACTAGATTTCCAGCAGGATGTAGTCCAGAGAATGGAAATGCATTGTGTCGCTGTTTTATTTGTGCCAATGGCCCAACCCATCCATATTCAGCAGGATCCAATCTAAGACATCTCTGTGATATGACATTCTCAGACATCACTGGGATATCACTTATTCTCAGACATCACTGTGCTATTACTTATCTTATACATCACTGTGACATCACTCAATCTCAGATATCAGATATTAGTTAGTTAGTTGTTGGATCATCATCACTGCAAATGTCCATAGTTGCTACGATCTCTCCCAGAATGTATATGCCATTACACTTCTGCTGACAGTACCGGTCCTCTGCTGGTTGACCATCATTCTTCTGCACCCTCCAAAATGTTTCCTTTTAGCAACACCGCATTTCAAACCCTGATCTTTAATCCAGGACATTGAAAAGTAATCACCGTCCACACTAGTCTCACTCTCGCATGCTATATCTCTTATGGAGTTCAAAACGTCAGCTTGATCCATTGCCCCATTGTCCTGTGCCACAATCACGCATGACTCAGTTGATCTGCTCTTTTATTGTATTGAACACTCACATGTCCTGGCACAAAAAATAAATGTAGATACTTTCAAACTCGCCTTTAAAAGGCCTCAATCCACTGTTTGGGAACAAAACCCACTTGTACCTTCCTAATCATACTCATAGTCACTCAAGATGCAGACCTATGTTACCTTCTGAGTGCCTACCCACTTAAATGCCCTGGTCACCACCATAATCTCACTGTGCTTATGATATCACAGATATATCACTGTGCTATCACTCAGTATCAGACATCACAGTAATGTCATTCAATCTCAAACACTTGAGTGCAACCGCTTAATCTAAGTCATCACAGTGTTATTCTTCAATCTACGACATCATCAATCTCAGACATCATTAATATATTACTCAATATCAGATTTCATCAATATTCCACTCAATTTCAGACATCCCAGCTCTATCACTTGATCTCAGACATCACAGTGCTATCACTTGATCTCAGACATCACAGTGGTATCACTTGATCTCAGACATCACAGTGGTATCACTTGATCTCAGACATCACACAAGTGCTATCACTCAACCTCAGACATAACTGTGATATCACTCTGTATCCCACATCATCTTGTGTCTAAATTACTATGAAAATCTATTAAATATAGAATATCATGCATAACAGATCATTTCATTGAAAGAGTAAGTATAAAAACATGTAGACTAAGATAAAAGCATTGATATCCTAAGAAATTCACCTGGTTCTCAATATAATAATAGAACTGAGACCCTTCATAGACTTCTCCAGTTACTGTCAGCTCAGAATTCTTCATAGCATCTGTAATAGAGAAATGATATATTTAGTACAATATGTTATTAAATAGGGAATCAAATTGTAAACTGTTCATTTGCAGATTTTCTGCGTAATTATTTCTATCAATATGGAAAATATGTGATTTTGATACTTGATGTCACGTGACATAGCTACCGGGTACATTAATTGATATAAATTATACTGCTGAAGATGGATGTATCAAACCATTGGCGCAAATAAAACGATGACACAGCACATTTCTGTTCTCTGGATTACATCCTGCTGGAAATATAGTAGGACCACTGTTCTACTACAAGATAGATCCAGTGGGAGTTTGAGAATGAATGCTGAAGATGTAAATTATTGTTTACATTGTGTGCTGAGTTATGAGTAGAGGTCATCATCAGTGCAAACTGGACAAGTCCACAGGTGTTCGAAGTCCTGTCTCAATAAATCCATCAGAGTGTAGCGGTTCACAGTTCCAGTTATGTGTTGACTTATTCATCTCTTTGTATATCTATTGTGTTTTTATTTCCAGCCCATTCCAATATCTACTCTAATCTCTTACAATCTTGATAGCAACCATGATTGACATTTATGAAAATGTTTTGAACGGTTAAGGTCTCTCAGTGCATTTATTATGTTAGAATGATCCATTAATGCACCTATAAATACTGTGGACATGCTCACCAGTGTATCAGCTCTTTCATTATGCTCAATACCCACATTTACTCGAGGCATGAGTATATATACTATCCATCTCAGGGATCACATTTTACACTCTCTTTTTGATTGTGTCTGTCTAGTTCTTTTCATGATTTCCTAATTAGTTGACATACTATTTTGTTCACTGATTTATCTAATATCAATTTATGAAGGTCTGTAGTTTTCCAGTCATTCTTTTTTAAATTCTGAGTGAAATTGCATAATAGCTTTAACTAGTTTTGCAATTTTATATTTATTTGCACTTTTTATGTCAGATTTTTAATCAGCAAATTGAAACATGCTTACCATCAGGATGTCCGGCAATCTTCTCTACTTTATGTTCATCAAAAAAGGATCCCTTTGCCACAGCATCTTTTACATACACCAAAGGTTCCTGAAGAGCTCCATAAGTGACCTTCACCTTTCTTGCAGCTTGATCTGCAATGGGCTGGGTTTCTTCAATAAATAAGGTATCACGTGTTAAACAGAATATATTATTTTTCCACTTTCAGGTCAGAATTTTACTGCAGCTCTACTTGCTGTCTATATAACCCAGGTGTAAGAAAGTTCATATATTTCTGAAAATGTTTTTCCCAGAGATTAATATTCCATAGATAGGACCATCACATCTGACCTTTCACTATTGAAAGACATGAATTAAGACATGAATGTGATGACAATTATGCATATGACAACAATTAAAATTACTGAAAAGTCAACAATACAGAAAGGTAGTCTAAAGAGGTAGTCAGGTCCTCAACTGTATCTGCAAGATAGGCCTATACATTTTGATAAAATATAAATATAATTACAAAATATAAAACTCAATACATTATCTGCAAGATTCAGAATAAATTGTTGCATCATGAGTTGGGAGAGTATATTGGAGCTTTGCATTTGTAGGGATTTATGTGAAATTTTTGTACAGTTCATTCTGGCTAAAAAGTACTCAAAGGGCTTAGAGGTTTGACTTCATTGTACACTGGTTACCCTATATCTACTCTGTGCCTCTTAACAAAGCGACACATCCCTTATTGAGA
Source organism: Meghimatium bilineatum (assembly GCA_034231615.1). Taxonomy (NCBI): domain Eukaryota; kingdom Metazoa; phylum Mollusca; class Gastropoda; order Stylommatophora; family Philomycidae; genus Meghimatium; species Meghimatium bilineatum. The sequence continues at coordinate 71,720,684 of CM067320.1, forward strand.
GCACCACTTGTAGCAGATCTACTTTGTAGCTACAAGCAATAATCCCAGGGATTTCTAAAATAATTCACTTTTTAACCTTTAGCACATCTATCCATATAGCTCTGACAGAGACTATTTGCCCCCAGTGCTATGCACTAATTTATTGGCATGGAGCCAAAAAATATTAGGCTCATATGACCAATAATACACGCCATTCTAAGTTAGGACTACACCATGTACTTCCCACTCAGTTATGTCCCAAGTATGGTGTGAGACAGAGCAGCAGTGTTTAATTTATACTCCCTTTGTTCTCTTGAAAATTTGACATCATTTTCATGAAATATCTGTGAATCAAAATTCTGCATTCCGCATTCAGAGGGTGCAGAATAATTGGGATTTACATTTATTTCTGAAGAAAATTTTATCAACACATTAATTTTGGTAAATAGACCCAGACATTTCAATGTGACGTTGGATTTACTAATAATTAGGAGTGTGTCAGATTGAAATATTTCTGTCTTGAATGGACAGGAATGTTAAGTGGCATATAGGCTACATGTTTTATTTGTTTCAATATTATGAGAATGTTCGTTTATTTATAAATTAACATAAATATAATAGATCTAGATAAGTAGAAAAATTTATCAGGGGTGCCACAGATCAGCATTGAAATTATTTATATTGTATGTTGGCCTAGACCTAATATAGAATGAGTGACATTGTAAGTAACATCTACATGTTTTATTTGTTTGCTCAGTCCAAATTATGTTAGTTTATTTATGAAATAACATGAATACAATAGGCATAGGTATATAGAAAAATTGTATCAGTGTTGCCACACATTACTCAAGTATAAGCTAGATGCATCAAGAAATGATTTTTAGATTTTTTAGAAATCTATTTAATGCAATTTTTTTTCAATTTTTCACTTCACAACTTTCTCACACCTCTTCTATCACACATACATAAACAAAAAAGGAACAATAATTTTAATATTCAATTGTTTATTTACATGTGAAAAAAGTATTTTAAATCTCTAACAACATAAACAGTTATTCTGTTTTCCAAATACCCACCAACAATAACGCAAATTGTCAAAAAATAAGCCAGGAACATGGGGCTTTTGTGAAATTTTAAGGCATGCTGCTAAAGGATAAACAAGATGACATGAGACAGATTTGAATAGCAACCTCTTAAGCACAAAGTGAATGGCTTAAACACTATGCCAGGGCGATCCCTGGAGTTCATGCTGGAGTTGAAAGTAATGAGAGAGTTGACAGACAAGAATCAAGAGCACAGGTGTAAGGACAGATGACAAAGAGGACATTTTCATTCCCCTATGTATGCACCTGTCAGATATACCTGACACCATGCTTCACAAGACTGTTATTAATAGATTAATAATATCTACTTAATATTATAATATGCACAAAACTGAAATGCAAGAGGTAAATCCCGGAATAGGGTAATGAAGTTTTGCTAACCACTAAAGACACACATAATAACATGCACAAATCAATGTTTCTATTAAAGGTCTTTATCAAGATAAAAATTAAAACATAAATAGAAAATGGTCAGTAAGGATGATGGACATTCCCATTGGCATGTGTAATGTAGATTGACCGGAAGATGTGAAACGACACCGGACAAGGAATATACAAAAATGACTATATACATGATACACGAAACAAACAGAAACTATGGAACAACTAGAATCATACATGAGACAGGCTCTCATTGATTCCATAGAGTTTAAGAGTGCCATATTGGTAAATGTAGCAGTTCTCAAGTGCAAGACAGGTCTAGTTGTCAGAGAAGCATGACTTAATGACCGTAACCTGAATGTACTGGGTGCCCCAATGGCCTGTGCAACTGAAGTGGACATCTATAGGATAACCCAAATGGTTTTTTATGCTATACTGGTGTTTAAAGAATCAGTCTATGAGTCTCCTTCCATTTTCACCTACATTTGTCATGGTGCAACACTTGCATATGATGGCATAGATGACAGTACAGGACACACATGTGAAACTCTCCTCAATGGTGAAGGTGGTTTTAGGGAATGTGACAGACTGGGTCTGAGTGACATAGGCACAGGTGTAGCATTTGCTGCATTTGAAGCTGATGGCACCAAAATAATTAGGAACATGAGGATGGAGGTGACTCTAAACCAGTAGTTCCCTGAAGTTCTTGTCACGTCCGTAAGCAACAAGAGGGAGAGTCACAGAACACTTCCCATGTCTTGGCATCAGACGGAAGAAGAGGAAGGTGATGAAGCAGGACATGACAAATGACCGCTATGGGGGTGGAAAGTGAGAACAAGCTTACCTTGTCAGAAGAGGAAGACGTTCAAGAAGGTGCGCTGACAGGAGATATTGCACACTCAAAGAAGGGCAAACCTGAAGACGCTCTCAGGGTATAGAGAGATATATTAATAGATTAAATATATTAATAGATTATATATATTAACAGATTAAAGGAATTTGAAATTACTCATGGTGGAAGTAGAGGAGGATGATTGAGGTGGAGATATACAATAAATGGGCTATGGGAACTGCAATCATACGTACTCTTTCCCATCTGCAAAAAGAAATGGAAATTCAATGAGGATGCCCAGAGTTAAGATAATCACTAATCATATTAGGGATATGTAGATATATGAGACATGAGAGCTGTACAAATAGAAATATTTTCTTTGTTATTAACTAAGTGTTAATGTCTAGTCATCATCGCGAGGTAGCATATCCTGAACAGAATGTAACAGTCATCACAGCCATTTGAAACTTCTGTTGATCTTGAACCAGTCTTCCTGCTTCTGTTAATATGTTCATGTGGTCTTTGATATCTTGCGTCCATCTTCTTCTTGTTCTGTCGCTTGTTTGTCTCCTTGGCATCATCCCCACCATTATGGTCTTCCGTAGGCTGTCATGGCATCTAATATGGCCAAAATATTGTAGTTTTCTGGAAAGAACCATGCTGTTTAGTCAGTTTTCTTTTACATTGATTTCTCTCAGGATGGCTACATTGGTGATCTTTTTGGTCCATGGTATTCTGAGGATTTTTCAGTAGCAATTTGTTTCAAATGATGCAATTTTATTTTTTACTTTGTTGGTGATTGTCGAGGATTTACACCCATATATTGCCACTGGGATATGCAAGTTCTTAGGAATGTTAGTTTTATTGTTTTGCAGCAGCCCAGCCATATGTTTTTCACTTGTATCAGCTTCTTTGATGCGATAGCCAACCTCCAACTGACTTCTTTATAGCAATCACCGTTACTGTTGATAAGAGAACCAATGTATTCAAGGTTGTTGACTCTAATTCGCTGTTGTTGATACTGATTGAGAACTTGTTAGTTGTTTTGTTGCTTGTCATAATCTTGGTATAGTTTTAATTCAGAATAGGTTTTGTTTTAATGCTTAGTATTTACTAGAATTCCTAAGAGAATATTCCTTCCAAGCAATTCTGTTATACTTGCAGACTTCAAAATTAATATTATATAGGCCCATGTAATAGAAAGGATCGATTACTTATCTGCTTGAGTACAGCAGTGCTGCCCCCTCCCTCCCTGAGGAACAACCCTGGCTAGCCAGCTAAAATTGTGAAGCTATTCAGCAAGAGGACGTCTTCCCCTACTGTACACACACCTGTTGGTAGAGAATGCAGAAGATTGTAGAAGGTGAAGTGAAGAAGAAGGTGGGAGTTGGAAAGGTCTCGTATTGGGCTGAGAATGTATCAAGGACAGTAAATGATAAGCGACCAGAACTGGCTCAGAAATCAATGGCAAACTGCTGAGATGAAGGTCTATACAATGCCAAGAAACTCATAATGACCACAAATAGGCTTCACACATAACATGGAAGATCTTCTGAACATGACATTAGAAGAACTTGGCAGCTTGCAGAGAACTGGGAGGCTTACAGAGTGGCAATGAGGACAACTTTCTGTGAAGGACAAGTCACATAGAAAGATAGAACTATTAAGCATGATTTATTTTTAGGAACTAGCACCACTGCAAAAGGGGCATTCTAAATCAGACTGAAGGGATGACAGAAAAACAGCTAGGCCTATATATATATGATGGACAACATCAGGAGGCAAGAGTTACATCATGCCAGAGTATATAATGAAGACAGTAACCAGGTAGATGCCAGAATTGTTTAAACCTATGAATAAAAATGATGTATTTATTACTTACCAGCAAGAATAAGACCAATGCTCTGTCCAGCATACTCTACATTCTTAGTCACAAACACCTGCACATATTGAATTTGTGAGTATTAGGAACAACAATACTACATTCCACAGGCTCTACTTGATTTTAAAAGTAGGATAATAAATAACAGTTGCACATATGGCACATCAGGCCTACTTAAAATCTATACCTACACAAATTTATAGCACAATATAAACAGGGGTGTCAGCACCGGAGACGCACCTTCAATAAAGGGGGAGGAGCCTTGGAACAGAGTAATGAAGCTTTGCTAATCACTGGTAACACAAATAATAACACACACAAATCAATGTTTCGACCAAAAAAGCCTTTATGAAGAACAGATTCACAACATAATGTGAGAGTAAGAACTGGCCACATCCAAATGACAATGACAGAGCTAAATATAGAAACACCCACTCTTCAATAAGGAGAAATTTATCCCCCAAAAATAACAATAGTAATTTGCTTATTTTTGTGTGAAATTCTCTCTTTCTCATGAGAAATTTGATGATAAATTCCTTGTGAAAAATTGTGAAGAAAACAGGAATGGCAGTTATCTAATTTTTTGTTAAATTTCTACTACTAAAAGTCATGATTTCCTGGGAGGTGAGTGGTATTAGCACCCCAAACTACCCCCACCTATCTACGGGATTGAGTGGTGTATATTTTAATTCTCTATAGAGGAAATATAAACCAAATGTCTCATCAATTTATAAAAGACATTTATATTTATATATATATATATATCAATATGTAGTATTCATTAATATATGCAGGATAATACAAGTTTCTATTCACTACTACAACAGTCTATACTTTGTAGACAACAGAAAGGTTTGTATAGAATTTTAGCAGTATAGTAGACTACAACTTGTCTAGCTATCATAAAACATTAAATGAAATCATGCATTTCTGAATCAACTTTAAGATATATTTATTTGTTATCTGAACTAGAACACAGATGAACATATAGATGCTGTTGATACAAGGATAAATGTTTACATTCCCATATAAGCCAAACATTTTGTAACAAAAGTTCAGGTTACAAAGTTTTTCTAACACGCAATGACAGACTAATGATCCTAAATTCCTTATCAAACAAAAAATTTACACTGAATAAAAGATCAAACTCCAACAAAAAGAAACATTTCATTTTTATAATTCCATATTAAATATTTTCTTATGTTGCTATATCAAATCTCTTATCATATATTATCTTCCAAAAGAAGACCATAATAAGATTTTAAACAGATGAAATAGTAACTAAGTAACATGATCAGAACCAAGTTTAAATTTCTATTAAAAATGTTAATAATTACATTTTAAGGTTATCATAATTCTCACCTCTTCAGCTGCCATATTTGGGAACATAGAAATCACCATGAAGTTGTTCTTTCCATCTGAAGGAATATCTGCTGCACTAATATACCTCACAACTCCTGGTATTGCCTGCAATGAAGATCATATATTCTGTGAGATCAAAGAACTGCGTCTACAATAACAAAACTTTAAAAAAATAAATATCTGTATTTTTTATTGTGAATTTATTGTTATAATCTCTTGATTATGTTAATGCCTTTGTGTGAAGTGAGCTACATGCATAGTAGTTCAATAGGCAAAACTGAAGGCAACAAAACATGTGAGAACTTGAAATTATATTCACTCATCCCCATGATATCAAAATTGGTCATATCATTACATTGATAACTTATGACCAGTGTCTAAAATACTGCAAATAGTGATGTTTTTAACCGTGAGGATATACACATGTCTCATTCTTGTTTCCAATGTCAGGCAGTGAAGTTTCACTTCAGCACCATATTAGTCTTTCTCTTACAAGATGTTTGTAAAGGGGAAGTTTTCCATGTAGTCACAGAAAACTGATTGACTCATTATGGCTAGGATGCAATGCCATGAGCTGGACAGTCTTCTATAGAGGGGACTTTATCATGACTTTTTTTGCAATCTTAGGCATGCTCCAAATAAAAGCATTTATTTCCTCCAGCAGTCCAGACTTGGATCTTCAACAGATTTAATTACAACGGAGATCATGGATGAGTCAACTCAACCCCCATCTTCCATAGTTCCCTCCTATGATATGCATGGAAGGAGGCAGTGTGACTAATCTTTGCTTTCCATTTGTGCTCTGAGAACACATAGGTGGTTAATGTCATGTATAACTCACCAGTGCTTCAGCTGTGTCCACATTCAGAACTGTGCCAGAACCCACAGAGGAAATTACAAATGCTCCGTAAAGTTCTCTTTGAAAAGTTGGGATATCATTTGTGTATACAGTTTCTCCTGATGTCTGAAAAGATTTTAAAAAATCAAAGGTTTATAAAAAAGAAGAAATATTTTTGTTGCATTTGTGTTCATATATCCCACACTACATCTAGTAACGTAATGTTACTGTAAGAATTACTAATACACTATTAGTCTAAGTTACTGATATAAATATCACTATTGTAAATATATAATTATATAATTAATCATTATGTAGGCCGTGGGTATCTTTGGAAGTATCCACTGTGATATAGACATCAGTAAAAAGATCAAATAAGAGAACTGACTCCTCGAAACTATTAAAAAGCGCAAGCAACTATATTTTGGACATATAAAAGGGCACAGGGGTTTAAAAAGATTAATAATTGGAAAGGCTCCAGGGAAAAGAACAAGAGATAGACCAAGACTATGATGGAGACTGGACATAGAAGACCTTCTGAAGACACTAGTAGTCGAGTCACTGGACAGCTTGCACAGAACTGGGGTGCTTACAGAGTTTTCAGTGCAGACAGTGTTCTACAAAGGACCTGTCACATAGATAGGTTGTCTTGTTGAGGTTTGATGTGACGAATGCAGACCAGATTGTGATGCCATATTCTAAGACAGTCTTATTCTATCTATTTACTGGTATAAATTTCTTAGAATATTCTCGCGCCAGCATCCCAGATGGTACCAGCTACTTCATGGTGGTCATGAGTAACTTGTTCCTCAATTGTGTGTTGTTAATTCTTTGGTCTAATGTAATGCACACTACATTTAATTGAAAATCAGATATAGCCTATTAGTATGTACTATACAAGACCTTAGTAATGTATGATAATTTAAATATTTAAAAAAATTGAAAATGAGAAATAAAGAAATTGTAGGAAGCATGATTGATTTATTATCATATTGAAAATGTAAGAAAATAAATCAATTTATTTCATGGATTTGAAAAGTTAGTGAACTAATTAACTCAATCCATCCTTAAAAATGATATATCGTTGCAGATAGAACCCCATTTCAGACATATTAACGGTGTATCGGTCTTGCAGATATGCCATCTAATTTGCCTCAATTGGATCACAAATGAATTAGTATTAACTTATTTAGCTGTTTAAACTTTAGAAATCTGGCTAACAAATGGAAGCCTCATGGTACTATGTGATTAGACATGTGTGACATATTTATTTCAAATTAAAATTTGAACAAGATAGGTTTAGGTTTTCCTGAAATTAGCAAAATGGCTTCATCTTCAACTAGTAAAATAGCTCAACGATTTAGCAAACATTGGGCTTTATTATTCTTGGAGTTTTATAATTGGAGATATTATTTCAAGTGATGTGTCAGTAAACAACAGTATTTTTGATTTTGACTGTGGAGATTACCAACACGTTAAAAATCAGAAAAGAAATAGGCCTAGACCTAATGGGTAAGAGCTAAAAAATTATAAAACTGTTCCCACTGTTATTGTTTTAGAAGAATCAGATTGGCCTAGTAACATCAATGATAATTTTGCACTACATTATAAAGAAAATAGAGTTAGACCTAATGATAATATTGAGTGGAATAAAGTTCAACTTTGGAAATCCAATACTTAGGAATAGGCCTATTTTCTAAATCTTCACAATATTGTGTTCTGTTATGAAATTCGACATGACACAAAAATTGGCATAAAACACTAAGCAGTTGATAGGTTTACTTCAAATAAACTAATTATGATCAGTAAATGGACAGTCAAGGCATCAGTAAGAATGGATATAAACATTTAAAGTCAAGTAAAAGTGAGAGCGAGTAGAGCAAAATGCATATCTAAAACATTTATGTTCATCTACCATCCCCGTTTGTTGTGTAATTTTTGTATTTTTTGTTACAATTCTTATATTTTTATATTGTATATGGATTCCACATTCAATTATGTTTCTTTCTAAACTTTATATGACCTTCTATAGCTAATACTTTGTCTTCAGGAAGCTTGTGCCTAAATCAGGTTGAGGTCCAAAAATTTAGCCTAAAATTAATATTCAAACCCCGGGAATAATTCCTCCTCAGAGTTAAATATTATTTTTCTCCATTTCTACAAGTTGTAATAATAAATATTTATACAAGATCTTAATCTAAATATATATTTCATAAATAGTTATTGCCAACCTGTAGTGGTGCTTCAAGTTTAGGCATAGCTTGCTTCAGTGGAAATTCACTCTTCTTTTCTTGGAATGTTTGCAGTCCAGATGAAATAGGTCGCTCCATACTTTCAGCCCCACTTCGAATTTTTGATTCTGTTGGCTTAGCTACTTCCAGGAGAGTCTGTATTAAATTTATAGTTATAATAGTCACTGTTGGTGAATTTTTAAAACGTAGACCCTATAGGCTTATAATTAACTCACTATGCCAATGTTTTTGTAAGTTAAGAATGGAAGTAAGATGACTCTTGTGGTATTTGATTTAAATAAATTCTTTTATGGATATGATTTCTTTAGAATTAATGGTATTTGCAGCAACATACAAATGGCTCCTTGGCAGAATTATGTAAATGGAGAGCCCAAAAAAAATCACAAATGTGGATATACAACAATACAAACAATACAGAATTATGGTAAATAAAATAAAAGACTAGAAAATTTATTTAACACATAAATACAAAGGAAGAATTGGAAAAAATAGTGTCACTAGGGTCTGAAAAATTAGAAAAAAATTGCATGACTATGACTTGTCATAAGAGGTGATTTAGGTAGAGTTGGCTGCCCCATCATATAGGTAAAAGTGACCAAAAACCATGCTAAAGTGGATGTGTCAGGTCACAAGATGTAGAAATTGTAAACCATGATACAATGCATTCTGTTATCTGGACTACACCCTGCTAACCAATAAGAGTTTCAGAGTGAATGCAGAAGAAGAAATATATATAATGATAATACAAGACAGATCTAAGGCAAGAGAAACACATTAAAACAATTGTAAACTTTGGCTTAATCAGGTGATGATGCTGAAGATGATGCTGATGAAGTTTAGCTCTGAGCAGTTAGCTCTTGACATCCCATAGCCTTTCTGAGAAAAGCAGAGGTCCTTCTCAGTTGTGATGTGATAACCAGGTGACACTAGAAATTGTAAAGTTCGTAAATTCAAAGGCACGGTTGTGCTTGGGAGGTTTATGGATGTATATTTGATCCATAAAAGGAGACATTTATGTGTAGCAATATCCTCTTATCATGTCCTACCATGGGAGTAGCATATACTTCTGTGCCAACTACTTCATTATTTTTCTGTCAGATGTCTGGGCTAGTCTGCAGTGTTGATACATCTACCACTCCCTGCGACCTAAGAATCTGGCACGAAAGGACAAAGACACAAAATTTTTGTTTCTCTGCTTCTCTTTGTCATCCATAGAATTATGTGATACTTACTTATCCGATCTCCCAGGGTTGCGAGATTTCACGCTTTCTTCCCTGTGCCAGGTAAGTGCAAGTCTTCATCAGCTATGCTGTATCTGTACAAGGGTGTTAGTGATGATGGAACAGTTGTTTTCATAGGTCTTGTAGTGTAGAGAATTCGATAAGGTGGTGTTTTACTGTTTCCTCTTCTTGTCTGTTGCAATGGCTGCATTATGGTGTATGGTCTACTGTAATTCATTGTAGGTGTTTGTTAAGTTGTACATGTGTTGTTTGCAACTTAAATATTGTAGTTTGATTTTTGCAATGTAGTCTATTCAAGTTGTCGGTTTAGATTTAGTTGGGACAAGTCTGCATATAGTACTGTTCCTTTTGAGCCAGTGCACTGCCGTCTTTATTGTTGTTATGGATAATGTGTTTAGCTGTTCTAAAGTTGGTGGAAATTCTTGGTTGAGGCATACTTCTTCTCTCACTTTTTGCCAGTTTATAAGCACTTTCATTTCCACTGAAACCTATGTGGCTTGTTATCCACTGTAGTGTAGTATTGATGTCATAGGATGTAAGTATATTTTTAGCTTGAAGTACATTGCTTATGGTTTTCTCTGCTGCTGGATTCCAGTTTTCAAGAGGGAGAATCATGTGATAGAAGATAAAATTAACACACTGAGACAAAATATTTATTGAATTCATGAGTGGTAGATAACAGCATAATTAATCATATAAAACATTTATAACTATAAAGATGAATGTTAAAAATTTCACTGGAAGATAAGCCTCTCTATAATCATATAATCTACTAGAAGTCAAATGTAGAACACTGGTGTGTCTGGTAGGCCACTGATACGATTTACAGATCTTCTGCATGTGGAAACAAACAAGTAAATATCTGAAAGTGCTTCAAGATGCAATATGGAACAGTTATATGAAATTATATGAACTTTAATATTCAAAATATAAATAATTATGGAAGCAAGACACCATTTTTAAAAATACATTATAATTAAAAACAAATTTATATGACAATTTGACATTATGTTCTATTAACCCTCATTTTTTGTAGCAAAAAAGTTAATAAACTAAAACTTTACCTTGTATAGCAAATTCACAGCCAAATTATGCCTATATTTGACTGAACCTGCTGGAGGTTCTTCTTCTGAGGGTTTTAATTCAGCAGACAATATTTTCAGGGTTTCTGGAAAATATTAGCATATTTATAATTATTTCAATATAACAAAATATAAATCACTTCTACACTTCTTATTCTACTTCTTTTTAAGTGTTATTTGATCAGTTCCACATTGTAATTTTAGTTCACCAAAACAAACGATGCTTCTTTCATATTTAGAAGGGTTATTTTTTAAACTTAAAATTTGAAAGTTGTAGGATTAAAGTAAAATTGTTTTAACTCTTCAACAGATTGGTACTGTACAATTATACACCACAACATAGTTTAGGTTTTTAATTACACTTATTATATAGTCACTGCACATGACAACTCACTGCTACAATAACAAACATGACTGCTAGCACAAACATGACCGTTAACACTGTGAGTCTTCCCAAAAATGAGCAGGAAGCAGTTGTGTTTCTACAAAGTAGAGAGATACTACCTGTTGCTAAATTTTGTGGTCTCTATACCTCCAAGGGAGGGAGGAGGCTCTCAGTGTGTTGCATACAGATGGCAAATGGAATCACTGCATAGCTGCTAACTTTTTTTTTCATAAATCTGTATTTTTACCAATTTATTTCTGTATTTCAATAAAAATGTCAGTATTTAGCATCAACATTTTTTTTATTCAATCAATACATCCCAATACGTGCATGCAAGATAAAAAAAAAAATCCTTGTTACTGAAATTTAACAACAAATTACATTTTTTTAAATAATTTAAACAATTTTTTTAATTTTTTGGGGGCCTGAAATCTGTATCAATACAGTAAATCCGTGCTAGTTGACATCTATGTGATTGCTGTTTTTAATCTCTGCATCACGGTAGCTCAATGAAATCAATGACATTCAAAAGATTGAACGACTTTGGAGTAGCTTCAAATGGAGAAACAAAACACACCATGGCACATCTCGACAGCATCTTGAAAGTTATCTTGCAGAATTTATATGGAAGTCACAGCTAAGAGCAATAGAAACATAATTTGATGATATTCTTATTAATTTGAAAGATTACTGGTCCCAATAAAAAATGTTCTACTATTTGTGATTGTTTCCCTTGTATTATTTGGTTCTATTTCTCTTTGTACCCTAGTTACGAGAATACTTCGTTCTGTTCAGTATTTTTTCACTAAAAATGTTGTGGCATCTACTTGTACAGTACTGAACAAAAATAGTGTGTCAGTAATGAATGACATCAGAAATGATAAAGAAAAAAAGCAGAAAACTGATGAACCAACCTTTGATGACAGAATCACTTAAGGTTTTTCCTTTAATAAACTCTTCTGCCTTTGTGGCATGGACCTGAATTAGAAATACATTTTTGCAAGAGATAATACAATTATTCATTGAAAACAAACATTGCAATATATATTATTATGAAAATAAAAATTAATTGATCTATTGCATAGAAAGGTGCTGAATGTGCACTCATCCCTATGAAACTGTTGACCACCACCTTTTTGAATACCCAGCGCTGGATGACATCAGGAAAATGCTTCTCCCTCTGGGGCCAGATAAATGGAACACATTATATGGAACAAAACAACAGCTCACAAACACATGCATATATCACACAATGGCATTGGGTCAAAGGGCATGAGCCCATGGACGCCTGGATCAGCAACCAACCAACTATTTCATAGAAAAGCTTCATATCAATCATTCCCAGGCATTGAAACAAAAAGATACAATCTGAAAAAGAAAGTAATCTCTTAGTAACAAAGTACATTGACCAAGGATCATGGATAATGAACAAACAGATAGAAGATAGAATTGATATCTTTGAAATGTGAGAATATATAAAATTAGGGAAGAATTTCATGGAAAGAGAAGAAAACAGAGAGGTTCTGACAATGAAAAACACTGCATATGAAAAAAGAACTATTAAGAAATGTGAACATCAAACAAACTAAATATTTTTAATATATTAAAATACATGACACCTTGCTAAAGACATTACTCGAAGGTAGAGTCAAGGGCAGCAAACAAAAGGTAGGTAGGGACACAAATGGGAAGAAAACATAAGACAGACAGGGTATAGTCTAGCACAGTGCACTAGCAATGCAACAAATAGAAAATGTTGAGTCCATTGCAGTTGACCTTCAATGCGGCAGTGATAGCACTGGTGATGATAGACAAGCAATGCATATCTGTAGACTTCCAAAAGAATAATTGTGTAGTTCAGCTACAGTATACTCATAACACTCCTACATTTCTGTATTTTTACCCAAATATTTGTTCCTATTCTGTATAAAGAGTACTTCCCTAAAAGAAAATATTAAAGGTCAATATGGGTCTAGGTCTAGTGAATAAAATCAGCTGTACAAAATACAACAATTGTGTACTAGATGGCTGGCATGGAAATGGGACACATTTACGTTACTTTGAAATCCCAGGGTTAACAGATAACCAAGATGGGCAAAAGTACCTCCTCGTGGTGCACTCTGGAAACAGAAATACAGCAGCTTGTGCTGTGTTTCTGACCAACACTTTTAGGGATCATGCTATGGATGTAGAGGCTGTGTACAGAATGATTGTTGCTCCATCTTTTGCCAACCTATCTGCCTCTTTATTTCCCGGTATGCCACAGTGGGATGGTATTTACTGTAGTACTACCCTATTTTTGAATGCTCACTTCTCATTTGGCTACCTTCAGGTCATGGAGTTTATTGCTGTCAAGTGCTTGTAGGACAGACATTACATCAGTAAGAAACATCACCTATTGACATTGGCTTAATTTGTATATTATACAAGGATTGCTAGAAGGTGCGTAAATATTCTGTAATACTACAGGAATTAATGTCAAGTAATTTCGACACTATTACAAAATCACAAGGAACTTATTACTTAATGACTTCCACTGCGAAAAGAGATTTACACTGAGACCAAAGTTATCATAAATTTTTTTGGGATAATGCAGAACTCTGTTTTAAAATTACTGTTGAACGACATAGATCCTTCACACAAGCTTGATCCAAGGATATTTACCCACAGCAATGAATCTATGGTATGAGTAACTATAAATAATTATTGTCTAGCAATTAAATAAAGTCAGAAAATTCTGGGATGATCTGACAAACTGAATTGGACATGCTACCAACATAAAAAGAAGCATAAATATATACTTACAGTTTCTGCATTAATTCCACCAAAAACAAAGGAAGGCTTGGTCTTTACTACCAGTTTGTCCACTTGCAATTTGAAGGCAGCATTAACATAGGCATGGGCATTCTATTCACAAGATAAACAGTTCAAAAATTGTTCCATCTTGCCAATGATGAATAGGAAATTTCAACGAATTAATATAAAAATAAGAAGGTAGTAAATACAAATCAAACTCTCCCAGATAAACAGAACGTAGTCCTATAGAAAAAAGTATGGTATATGTATGTAACCCCACCCCCTCCTTTTAATGAGTAAAGCATTATATAAATATATTTTCCCAAAAAATACAGATTTATGGAAAATGCTAGCTATTTTGTTTTAAATTTTTATGGGTTTTTTTTTAAACCACCTACCCACTTTTATGAAGTTCTGTTCACCTCTATCTTGATTCATCTAAGTGACACCAATTCTCTCACAGCTTAATCTAATATATTTTCTAACTCAATTAATCAGCATCATCCCCATATAAATAAAATACTATTATGAGCAAGTGGTTTGAACATGTAAGGCATACTGCACATTGATGTTGCTAGGCTTCAAACACAAACAGCATACAAACAGTGATAATACTGAATAAGTAAATATGTGATACCATACAATTTTTTGTTCATAATTGGATTATCTACAAATCCGATACAGTTTGAGTGGAAGTTACTGATTTTGAAGTTTGGTATGTTTACATTGCATGTCAGAAATTATTTTTATTTCCAATTTATATATTATATTTTATTTTTGAGATTAATTTTTCAATAATAAAAAGTAAACTTTAGATAACCATATTCTATGTCCATTCTGTTTAAAAATCTATATATTATGGCTACATTACAATTTACATTTTAAATATGTTTAGAAGCATTGTTTCTTTTTTTCCTTGATGGATGTACAAATTAAAAAATCTATAAAGATCTGTTCTGTACAAATCCTAAAAAAAAATACCACTTTAGCCAATGTGTAAAGCCAACTGACTGGGCTATGAGAAAAAGCACATCCAACGCAAATTTAGGAATCAAATGGATAAATAAAACAACACTAGAAGACCTGGATTTTGCCAAAGATCTTGCACTATTGAGTTAAAACCATCAAGATGCACAAACAAAAACTGATAGACTAAAACTCATCGCAGGACAAATAGGTCTCCAAATCAACTCATCAAAAACAAAAAGTATGGACTTCACCAATTCACCTAATGTAATTACTTTAAATGGACAACTTGAAAAGGTGCACAAATTCTCCTATCTAGGAAGCAAATTAACACTTGACTGTGATGTCATGGCAGAAATTACAACTCGCATTGCACTAGCATCAAGTGCCTTTAACAGACTGTCTAATATCTGGAGATCAAAGTCAATCAGCACACACATGAAAATGCGCTTATTTAATTCCTGCGTTATTCCAGTGCTATCATATGGATGTGAGAGCTGGAAAAGCTCTTTATCTTCAGAAAAGAAATTACTGAGTTTCGAGAACAAATGTCTTCACAGCACCCATTGGAGTGAATTCAAATTGAATGATTAAGTCAGAAAAGAGACACATCAAAATTTCATCTCAGATGTTATCAGGAAATGCCGTTGGTCCTACATCGGGCATGTCCTACATGCAGACATCAACAGAATACACCACCAATCTCTTGAATGGATACCTACAGGCAAAAGAGCCAGGGATAGACCAAAAGAAACACTCAGAAGAACAATACTTAGAGAAAGTAATACAATCAATATCCATACTATTCAAGAACTGCACAGAATAGCTTTAACAGACAGAAATGGAGAGATATTACCTCTGCCCTATGCGCTAACTTGAGCGCAAAAGAAAAATGCTTGAATTAATTTCTTGTTCCCGTAATGTATGTGCAAAAAAAAAAAATATAATAAAATGTAATTCCGTCCAAATACTAAAAATACTCAAAGCTAAATACAGAATAATATACCTGCCATCTGGGTGTGATCTTGAATGAACGATAGTGGTCAGTCTCTTCAAATTTTGGAATCTCTAAGAAAACTAAAACCTTTCCTGACATTTTGACTTTTTGTAAGAATTCCAGAAGTGGATGTTTGGTAATCTTTCCATTACTGGAATCTTGTTACAAAATATAAACAAACAGTAAAATTATCATAGTTAGATTAATATAATAAAGTTATGAGTTTTATAAAGTAATAAGTACAAAGTAATCAAGAAACTTTTTCAGTTTTATCTATGTGTAGATGTATCCCTTCTGAATAGGAGGCTTCTTCTCAAAGCATCTTACACCTTAGATAGTCTTCTGGATATGAAATAAATCTTTGGAGAACACCTCCCAAAAATTTCACAAAAGATAGAATAACTGTATTGCTTATAATTCATGGAGATCATAATAAACATACATCTTTGTGTAGGTTTCACTAAGCATTTTTAAATTGCAACATTACACATGGCTTATTAGAGTAGGCTACCCATTTCTCATACACTTTAACATATAGGATTATCAAGATAAGACAGCAGTACATAACAGGATCATTAGATTTAGTGATGAGCAGAAGTTTCCATAGGTCACATACAGGCACCCACTCAAAATAATGATTGTGGTCTACATAAAACTATCATGAGTTAAATACCATCTTCCATAGATAAAATGTAGTAACTTGGCCTGCATAATTGTACAATCAACAAGATTCTACTAATTTTCTACATCTTTCTCTTTCTGTTAATACATTTATCACTCTTTCTCTCTCCTTCATGAACATTCTTTGAATAAATAAGAGACAATTGTTTTTAAAAAAAATTTTTTTTTAAAAGCTTACCATAAATTCCCACACTTCCACCAATGGCTGACATCATTGTGAAAAGATCTGAGGGAAAATCATGATGACCATGTTTGATCATCAAGTTACCAGCAATGCATCCAGCCTGATAAATATTGATTATGCAATATTGATTAATATATATTTCATTGTTACTATATAGCTTATGTTTATTTCAACTATAGTGTCTTTATAATATTTTGAACATTGTTTTTTCTTCAACGTGTAAAGTAGGGGTATATAACCTTTTTTGGTTTTCAGGCCCAATTTTGGTTATCCCACTGGAATTTGGTTGTACTTGCTAGTCTGTAGTTGTGAAGGATTTTTGGTTCTAATTTGGAACGCATACTCCTGGATGTGGTTATTTCTTTTGGCAATGTTTGTCAGTTTATGTTATTAATTTTAATATAAATTTATTTATGGTTAGTGTTAGTTATGTAAAAAAAACCTCTCCTAACCCAAACACTGAGAAACACCCTAAAAATATTAATAGTTAAATTAATAATTAATAAATGTCAATTGGCATACATTGCAAAGGGAAATAATTCAAACTACAAGCAGCATGATTATAGAGATTATGGCAGTGACCCAGGCCTTGAATTACATGAGCACACAGATGGCAACTCATTTCCGTATCCTTAGTGACTCGAAGAGCATGATCAGAAAAATACTGATATGTTGCATTCTAGAACTTTCTTTCTTTCTGTTCTTTTTGCTTTATACTCCTTTGTGCCTTGCATATTATATTATGGATTAAGGTCTGTTTCACATTTGACTCTTTCAACACCTCTACCTTAGTTTTTCTGGCAGTCTATGGTATTCTCAGCATTCTTCTATAGAATCTCATCTCTATTTCCTCTAATTTCACACTTTCCAGTTTGTTTATTGTCCAAGACTTGCATCCATGTGTTAGGAGTTATATAGCACCTCATAAATGTAACTAATTGGGCAATATTTTATAAAATATATATTTTTTATTTTGTACCAGGGAGCCATGAGAAAAATATATCCTGAAAGGAGACCATGGGCAAAAAAAATGTTCAGAAACACTTATTTATTCAGCAAAATAAAATGTAAGCACTAAAGTTGTTGTCCTACAAATAACACAAAACAAATGCAGGATATCGATCACAAAGAATTTATGAAACATAACACACAAGAACTAGAGCATAGAATTATCTTGATAAATGACTTTTAATCAAGACGTTTACTGAGGGTGTTTTTGTGTTTTACAAAACTTTATTATCTTGTGCTTTTACCTTTTGCCAGTTTCTGATGTAGCATAAGATAAATATGCACTTGAAGTAAAATAGAAATGTACACACGGCCACTAGAATCACTACTTTAAATAGGAAACTTAAGCCTATGTTACTGAATGTTTACCTGTTACAAAAGAGTACATGGAAGCTTTTTTATAGGCTGTAGAAATAAAGGCAGCTTTGTCACAGCAGTCACCACAATGTATAGGGCCTACACAAGAGATTTATTTTGTACTACCAAAAGATAAAATTCCATCCCAACCAGTGGTTTAAACAAATGATCTCACAGTTCTGAGACTGGGGATCTAGCCACTTAGCCATATGCTCCACACTTGAAATAGTAAAAAAAAAACATTCGAAAATAGGCCTATTTATTGCCAATGTGTTGCCAGGGCCTGAAAGGGGAGCAAAGAATAGCAACACTGTTTACCTTCCACTTATGTCGTAAAAGACGACTAAGGAGGTTATGGGATGAGTTGGCTGTCCCATCCCATATAGGGTCAGTGACCCAAAGCCATGCTGAAGTCGGATGTGTCAGGCTGAAAGGTGCAGATATCGCAGCAATGCTGTAAACCATGACACAATGCATTCCGTTCTCCAGACTACATCCTGCTAATCTGCAGGAGTTTGACAACGAATGCAGAAGAAGAAGGCCTATTTTTTTTTAAATTTTGTTTAGACAAAATGTTGATTTGTGTGTGTTTTCTTGTGTGTTTCTAGTGATTAGCAAAATGGTATTACCATTTTCAATTCCTGTCATTGGGTGTACAGTTTTGATGCAGTGTTACCTATTATAAATAGTTTTAGAGCACATTACTACTTACATTTCTAACAAGTACACTAGCCAACACTTTAAGATGTCTGATGACTCTTGTGCAGTAAAAAAATCCTGGTTTGTATTGAAGGTTTTTCATGTGTTCCTTCAGCTTGGTCAAAGTAGTATTGGCTCCAAATGTCACAGTAGCAGCTGTTTCCTGCAATGAAATACATACCTAGTAATATAATAGCAGTAAACGTAATAGAACAATTTCTATTGAACAAATATGCTAAAATATGATACTGTCATTAAGTGGGAAAATAAAATTAAAAAACTTATACCTAGTACAGATTTTCACTATTCCTATCTCCATAAGTGCTATAACAACCTCAGTTTGGCCCATTGCTTGTCCCATCCTCATGGTTGCCATACCAGCCAATCTACCAGCAAATTCATTTCCTCGGATACCGACATGTCCATGCATTTCATTTTATTTATGTATGAGACCCTATTAATTTATCCACAATGGTAGACATTTTTGCATATATGTATTTTCTGTAATGAAGAAATTAATTTTTTTTTTTATGCTTTTTTTTATTTATGACATTACATGTCATTTTGTCTTTGATAACAACAATTTTGTTGAAATATAAATAATTATTAACATTAATGTATGTATCTTTAACATAACAAAAATATTAACCTTTAACAAGCAACATTAAAATGGTCCAATTTCCTTCCTGCAACCAGGTACATTTTAGACAACTAGCGTTATTTTTATGAGTGTTTGTAAAAGGCAATAGTTTTGTTGGTCTTAGATTTCTGCATATATTGTGTATGGAAATAAAGAATTGAATACTGAATCTAATGATATACGTTGTTTTGGTGTATGTGTGATATGTGAGAGAAGGTAAAGATAAATATTGAGAAGGGGGGTTTATAAAAAAAAAACATCCTGACTCCGCCATACATACATGTCCGATGTGTGGTATCCCTGACAAACTTCTCCTAAATGTCTAGGCCTATTGTAATTATACTGTTGTTTCATAGCCACACTAAAATGTTCATAATATCATCTGTGAAAACAAATTAAACATGTAGATGGCACTAACCTTGTCAGATCCATTGTTGTCTAGTGTCCGTAGTCTGCGACATAACTATATTCGGCCTATACTTCTCTTGTGTCATTTCATAACACAACTAACATGTCACTCATATATACTTTCTTCTTCTTCTGCATTCATTCTCAAACTCCTGCAGATCAGCAGGATGTAGTCTTGAGAAAGGAGTGCGTGGTGTCATGGTTTACAGCATTGCTGCGATATCTGCGCCTTTCGGCCTGACACATTTGACTTCAGCATGGCTTTGGGTCACTGACCCTATATGGGATGGGACAGCCAACTCCATCCCATAACCTCCTTAGTCGCCTCGTACGACATGCTTGGAAGGTAAACAGTGTTGCTATTCTTTGCTCCCCTTTCGGGCCCCGACAACACAGGGGCGATATATACTTTGAAAACAAACATAATTCCCAAGAATCACTAATCATCAAAATCACAAGCCATAATCATTTCACTGAAGATGACTTCCATTTCAACCTGATTCACACTGATCAAGACAGATGACTGAAAATTAAAACAACAGTTCCAATATTCTTTCCGTTTCCAAACAAAATTCAGGAAAAGAAAGTAGAATATTATTGCTAGTTAGGTGTTGCTGACTCTGGTGATGTGAACCTTAAATATCATGTAGTTCCTTGTCGCTAAATGAGTGCATAGCAATGATTGCTTTATTCACCGACTGCTGTTTACGGAACGACATCCGTCCGTAATGTTTTTAGCCATGGCTAGCAAAAGGTTAAGACAACTGTGTTACAAAATATGATTTCCTTCTATGAATATAATTAACGCACATGTGAAATTATAAAACAGAGTCATAAACATATAGTTTTATCAAATAAGCTTTAAAACAATATCTAGAAGGTTATGGTCACATTATTACTTAAGCCACAACCTTCAATATCATTATTGAGTCTGTAGTTGAAAAGGGCATGTCTCACTTTAATTCACCAACTCCAAAAAAGTGTAGTATTCAGAAATACAAATCCCTTTCTGAACAGTTCACAGAAGAAACTTATGAAATAGCTCACAGATATCTATTGTTCACTAATAAAAAAAAACGGTTCAGTCATCAGATAAAGGTCAGTTGAGTTGTGAACCAGTGTCATAGCACACAGTTTCCCATATGTTCTCAGCTGGTCAGTGGTTGGTCAGATACCACCTGACTAGAGTCGTGTACAGAAAATGATCGGTGGCGATTGCATCATCCTTCTACCTTATAAAACACAAGCCCTGGCACCATATTTTTTAGAGGTTGGTTGAACAATGGGAGTAATTTTTATTTAAAATAAAGAATAATGAGTTTATTATTGAAACTTATCTGCTGGCTGTCAGGTGAATGACTTAGCATTACACTATCACAGCTCCCAAGTTTCAGCTAACAAAATTATATTGAATTTCTTACCTTGTACTGGTACAGCTCCTCAACACCATGCAAATCAATGTAAATATCATAGGGTCCTTCATATTTGAATATGCCTGTAAAACATGACAACCAGAGTTTGAAAACAGTGTAAGTGGTAATTGGATATTTAATAACAAGATGGATTTGCTGGCACACTGAGAAAGTCATAAACTGTCATGTAGTAAAACTAGTATAAGTTATATAGCATGCATGCTGATGTCTGACTAGGAATCAGTATCTTGGCACTGAGAACATTTCCATTAGTGCTCAACTTGCCAGCATAGCAGTCATCTGCTGATCTTTCTGGAAAGAACACACTTTTTCCCCCTCTATTCTGGTAACTCCTATTCATATCATTCTCTGAACATATACATAGCAAGCAGCATCCTACTTCATTAAGGGACAGAGTATGTATGGGGTAACCCAAGTACAATGAAGCCAATCCTTCATGCCTTTTGAGTTTTCTTTATAGATGAATTGAACTCATCACAATTCTGGGCAAGTTGACCTGCTGCTACCAAGAACATATTTAAATACTCTATACTGTATGATATCCCTTATCCATAATTATCTTGGGTAGCCTTTTCCCGCCTTTTACCAGTAACCATGACAACACTGCTAATTTATATTCATTATTTATGTCTCTTTATATGGCCAAGAAACCTCAGTTTTCTTGTTATATTGTTTATTATGTTATTGTTGTTATTTAGGAGTGAACACTTTTCCATCATTAATGTTCTTAAGATTTCTTGAAATTATCTTTCTCATTGTCTGTGGTATTCTCAATATTCATCCGTAATATCTGATTTCGATAGGCAGTTTTTTTTTCTATGCCGTTCTTTATTACATAGATCTATCCATGTTTCACAGAAGGTAAACGGCTTCTGTCATTAACTACCAAATATTAATATTACAGTAATGCTGTTGTATCTTATCAGATGCCTATGTAATAACATTTAATAGATGTTATGCAAACAACAACAAAAAACATACGGACTACAAATTTAGAAGATTACCTGTCGAAGTATTCCCAAAAACCATTCGGACAGATTTGCTTTTATTTTTTGCAAGCAGGTTACCAAGTTCCTTGATATTATTAGGTCTGTACCATTTGTTTTCCCTCAGGTCAAGAGCAAGAGAAGGGGAAGGTGTTCCTGTTACATGACAACTAGATTTTGTATCCTTCTTACATTTCTCTCCAGTTTTGGGGCAAAGATGCTTGTTTAAGTCCTTAAAATATACATATTGGTTTATGTTTTCATTAGACTGTTTTCATATTTCAATACAACAATGGTAATCTGAAAACAGACAATTTTTAATGTTCTTATTAAATAACAGTTAATCAGAACATTGTTTCTCTTAAACAATTCAGTCTGCCATTAATTAACTCTGTATCCCCAACAAACCACTACAATTGACATTAGACTGCCTTACTGTGAAGATAGATTCTCTACTTCTATATAGAGAACTAAATATATTACATGTCTGGAAAACCACATTGAAGATGAAGAGTTAAAAAGAGCATAGAAGAGTGGATATCATGAAATAGAGACATAATAAATTTATGTAACAGTCAACTTTGGACATGTCAGTCCTTACAAGCTTGTAAAAGTTGGGTTTGCTGGTCCAAACAGCTTGTAAAAGTTAGATATATTAGCCCACACAGGTTTGTAATAGTTGGATATGAAGGTCGGTTGATGCAAATAAGATGGTGACACAACACATTTCTGTTCTCTAGACTAAATTCTGCAGGAAATTTAGTAGGACCATTCTAGATTCAGTGGGAGTTTGGGAACAAATTAGAACAAACAACAACTAACAACAATGAATTTTCCATTTTGACAATTCATGAAAATCCCTGTTCTTCGTTTTTAAATGAACAAAATTGACAGGACTATTGATACAACTTTTATGTCGGTGGGAGAGGAAAAGAGGATTTATATTTTTACCTAAAACACAATTTTTTTCTCTTATCTTTTTTTTTTATTTCTATTTTTTTAAATGTTTTTTTAAATAACATTTTTACTAGTGCAATAGTGCTTAGTGTAATGTTTTATTTTCCTAAGTTAGGTGTTTGAATCATTTGGTATCTTCTTATCTTTATTGTTTTATTTACTTCCCATAAATGGACTTTTATGTTCAAGGAAAGACATTAAAAATGGAAATGGGCACATGATATTGAAGTTTTCTTAAATATGACAGTGAAAGAAGAAAGGCAACCTGCATCTAAATAGATCTTACAGAGTGGTAGTGAGAACAATGATCTTCACAGAATGCATCATATAACAAGAGAAGATGGTCCATGTTGTTCATTAATGGAAAAGTTACAACCACACTTGTCATTAAGCATAGGGGTTGGAGCTTAAGCTTTCGTTCCAAGGCCAGATGTGTCGCCGAGGTTGCATTTAGTCCATGTTTGTTCAAGGCTATCTTGATGTTTATGATGGATTGTTCAAGGCTATCTTGATGGCTATCCACCATTTTTTTGTTCTACCTTTGGCTTTATGCCCAGATATTCTTGTATTATATGCTCTTATTGGTATTTGGTTTGGTTTCATTCTCATAAGGTGACCGAACCATTTACTTGCTGTCTCTCTATATGTTCTATACATGATATTATACCAACTTTTTTTCCTAATTTCCTAATTTCTTATTTTATCTAGTTTGGTAACCATTGCAGCTTTCCTCAGACACTTCATTTCACATTGCCTATTGGAATGTAATAAAGCTAAAGTGGACTCTAAATATAGGCCTACCTGATACTTTTACATCTTCTTACAGATTATTTGTTCATAAACACTGAAACATCTATTATTCCTTTAGGAAAATCCATTAATGATCAGTCTTCCCAAGCAGATATCAAAAGACATGAATACACATTCTTAAGTGTTATAGGCCTAGTTATCAAGTCATATGTTCCTTAAGGTTTTAGACATGTTTCTTTCTCAAAGCTTCTATAGAGGCCTATTATTATGTTTTAGTTGTGCAAGATGTGTCAATTTAATTACAAGTCCTTAGAACATCCAACAATTTATACAGTTTGGAATAAACTATTAAAGCATAACACTTTAGAATTTATAGTTAGCCTATTTCATAAAATCTGCATACCTCAATGTCAATGGCTTTTGCTTCAGGCACATTGGAATCTGTACCGAAAGTCTTCATTGCATCCAGAATGGACCTGTACCCTGTACATCTGCAAATGTGGCCATCAAAAGAGTCCTCGATTTCTTGTTGAGTTAATTTGGGATTCTGATGAAGCAGTCTTGAGAAAAGAATTTAAAATCTATTCAGAAAGAATAAATATATTCTTCCTCTTGTGTTTGTTCTAATTAGACCTATGCCTATAGTAAACTAAGAATTCAGAGGATGGCAAACAAGATCTGAACAAGGACCATCCAATCAGCAATAATTCCTTGATTTGAAAGACAGAACTAGCTTTACTAGCTAGATGTTCTATCACTGCAGATTGGTGAATAAATCTGACAGAACAATGATGAGTTTGTTGGCCCAGAGGTATGTGCTGTACTCCTGGCATGACATGGTAATACTGGTGCACTGGAATACCTTCCTTCAGGGACTAAATTTGCATCTATAAACAGTTCCACTTACATATTCATGCCTTTTAAACCTTTTAGGCCTATGAGCCCAGGCTTCATCTCAGTTACACAACTGAGAAGAACTTGTTCTTTTTGTCAGAAAATCTATGGCTTATCAAGACCAAACCTGCTAACAGCTAAAGGAATTATTTCATCATCATATCTGTAGTGTATTTACCTTAAATGAGGAAATAGCTAAAACACTTTTGTCTCTTAAGTTATGAACTGTCAATATTTCACTTTAGTCAGACTCATACATGCTCAATTTCAAATAGCAAATATCACAAATTATGCATGCAACTGGTCCTATTGGTTCACAGGTTGAATACATTCCTCATTCCACCCAATATGTATAAAGATTTACTAGTTCCATTTTTAATAGCAAATGCCCCAAATTTCGGCCTAGGTGTATCATCAATCATGATTTTCACATCCAGCAGGTGCTCTTAAAAGTGTCCGAACATTTCCCTTATTAACTGTCAACTCTGTGTATATTGATGCACTGGATACCAGTCAGCTTGTTCTCCCATTACAGCAATCATCTGCATATCCAGGGAGCTAGATCCATATTATTTCATGAATGTTGGAAGATGGTTCTTACATGAAACCGATGTTATTTCTGTGAAAAACTTACCCATACATAGACATCACAAATCCTGGTGTGCAGTAACCACACTGCGTAGCATTGTGCTTCGCCATCTGATTTTGGATGGGGTGAAATCCATCTTTCTGGTTTCCAATGCCTTCTACTGTTGTGATCTGCCAACCATCTACTATGTACAATGGACATGTGCACTGTCAATAAAAATGGGGGAAAATGAAGCTCTTGACACTATTTTTCTAAAAATTTGTAAATATTTGTAAAATTATCAAATTTGTGCTAGACACCACATTTTGTGTAAAACACATAGGGAATAACAGAAAAATAAAAGCCTACAGAAATCAAAGAGGAAGGAAAGTGTTACTAATAAATATAATCTAATAAGTAAATAGGATATAAAGATACAAACTGTTTTCATGATCCATGAAAGATGTTAAACCTATAATACAAAAAATAAGTTGGTAGCATACTGGTATACTATTTAAAATTTGCACATCAACCCAGCATTATTTGGTTGCAGTAATTTTCTAGGCAATATAAATAAGTTCAGTAGTTTGTCATTGTTTTCTTAGTGGTGTGGATGTACAGTTGCCAGCGTGGTGGAGGTTGAGCTTGGTACCTTGGCTGTTTGAGATGCACTTTGTATAAGGTGATCAGATGTTGCAGTTTTATCAGAACAATGCTGATTGCAGATGCTGTGTCCTGAAATACTTTATTACAATGCAAAAATGTCATGGTTTGTACAAATCTGTAGATTTTTTCCTAACAAAAGCAGTTGAATTTGTGCTGAAACTATATAGGCCAACATGTTAACAAATTTGATCTTAGAAGTACAAAACACAAAATGTTGACTGATACAGTGTTATGATGTTCATAAATACAATAGAATGTTCTCATGGGCTATAGTTTATAATCAATAATTTATAATTAATTTTTATTCTGCACTTTCACACCATTACTTCTGAGTAAAATAAATTAACAAATAAAAATATTTCACTAGCATTAAATTTTATCGTTAATGTGTGTACCTGTTTTTTATTTCTTACATCTGGTCACCATGGATTCGTATCACTCCACCACATGGGCTATAGTGATAGACTATATTATTACTGCATTACATCATGTATATCTAGATCAGAGGTCAGCAACCTTTTGCTAAATGTGTGCCAATTTAAGGTTTCAAATTATTCAGAGTGCTGAAATGAGCGAGGAAACCGTGATAATGATTTATAATCAACTTTATACAGGAAATGTGAAGATTCTGCATGCCATTTGAAATTGCTTGGTGTGCCAAGTGTGGCACGCGTGCCATAGGTTGCCGACCCCTGATCTAGATAGTCACGATTGCATCCACTGGATATATCTCTAGAAAATCATGATTACATCCACTGGATTATCTCTAGAAAATCATGATTACATCCACTGGATATATCTCTAGAAAATCATTATTACATCCACTGGATATATCTCTAGAAAATCATGATTATATCCACTGGATAGGCATATATCTCTAGGAATGTCATAATGTTTTAGCTTCAGTTAATCCTCACCGAATTAATGCTCATGGTCTCCACTTTGTCACTACCCTCTCCATGAGAGACTGTCACCGCACAACAACCACATCCTGCCTCTCTACACATGACTTTTGTCCCCTTGAGACCAGCCACATCTCGGATGTAATCATTCAGGCTTGTGGTTGCTGGATAGGTATCATATACTGAAATACATAATATGCTATGATTAAAATGAAGATTTATTGACATAGTTTAGTAATTATGGATAGAAAATATGATTTTGATCTTACAAATATTCTTCCTGAAACACTAATTCACATACTATGCACATAAAGAGAATCAAAGAGAAAAAAGGAAACATATTTATTGATTTATACAGAAAATAACAAATCCAATGGCTTAACCATGATGCGGATAGAGTGACCAAAGAGGAGGAAATCTGTCACAGGAAGATTGCAAATTTCTCTGATTTTTCGTTACCAGGGTGCCTAATAATGTAGTTTTTCAATGTGTTTCAATTGAGCATTATCTATATGATTAGAGATTTAAATTGTTTCGTCAGAAGCAATGATGTTTAACATTGGTCCACTTAGGTGGCCTGGGTAGCAGGAGCCGTAAAGAGGAGTAAATAGTATCAGCACTATTTACCATCCATGCATGTCGTAATAGACGAACAAGTTTCGTGTTGGCCGTCTCATCCATAGACCTATAGGGTCAAAGTGACCCAGAAGCCTTGCTGAAGTCGGATATGTCAGACAGAAATGTGCAAATATCGTTTTCGTATGCAAACTAAACCATGACACAACTAATTCCACTCTTTGGATTACATCCTGTTAATTTGTAGGAGTTTGAGAACGAGAGCAATAGACCTTCGTTTAATTACAGGATTATCAATTATTGAACTTACCCGTATGTTTCTCGCCGTTGATGAAAAACTGAATATTGTAAGCATCGCCAGGCCTGTTAACAGAATAGAATAAATAAAGAAATTATAGTTGCAAGAATTTCAAATTAGAAATTGAAATTGAGTGGTGCTTGGCGTAGGACTTACCTGTGGGAAGTTTTAGTTGTCTTTTTTTAACGATACCCCTGTTGGAACCCTGAAATTAAGGTCATATTGATCAGAAACGGCATGTCATGTGGTATGCCATATACTATAGGCTTATGTGCGTATGTGTATGATTGCATATGAATGCTCTTCAACAACAAAACGTTTAAACTCTATACTCTATGAGTCTATGTTAACTATGTAGGCTACGACGCTCAGCGAAGGCCTTTATTTTTTTACTGATGGATAGAAACACGCCATAAAACAACCCTTTCCTGGCCATACGAGAAGATAATTCGTTCCTTTCAATGGCTGGCGACAAATGAGTAGCCACTCGTAGTGACACAAATAGTGTAGTTTTATTGTGCATTTCTATTGATTTGGTAAAATCACGCCTCTTCTAAGCGGATGTTTACAAATAAATTCTTATAAATTCTGTTGTAGAAGGGCGTGGCATAGGCCTATGCGTACACCTATTGCGTGTTTTAGTAGGTCTATGACATGAATTTAATTAATGAATTATAAAATGCTACATCTAGGCCTATTCTACGTGAATGTAGGCTATGGCTTAGAAACATGGATAATGACTAGAAGACAAAATTGATGCCTTTGAGATCTGATGTAGATACAGACCTATAGAAAAATAGAGATAATTTAATGGATATGAGAGCAAAAATGTTCTGACAACACTGTATAAATGACAGAAAAAACTGTTTAAAGGGAAAACAAATAAAATAACCAATAAAGTATTTTAGACATTAAAAGACATGACACCATTTTGAAGACCTTACGTGAAGGTAGAGTTAAGGGGGGGGGGGGGTGTGGTGAGCAAGAGATATGCAGAGATTTAAGTTGGAGAGAAATACCACAAGAATGACAGGTTACAGCCTAGCAGAGTGCACCACCAATGCAAGAGACAGTATTGTGGAGATCAGTTGCAGCTAACCTGTGTTGTGGAGACGGCACTTGATGATGATATTAGTGTCTCTCAAATTCTTCCTACCACCGCTCCCATATCATATAGATTGTATCACCCCCAAACCAGGGCCTAGATGAGTCTGAGGTAAATGGGTAGGAGTTTGTTTATATAAAATGGAATGCATTCATCTTTATGGAAGTTTTGATACCTTTTTAACTCACATCGGGTGGCTTATTCTCGATGGCTTCGAAATCTCATTTGAAAATAATATTTCCGTATCAAACACAATGACAATTTTTTTTAATGAATAAAAGCAACGAATCCGTGTTTATAGTCGGCTATTCAACACCGAATGGAAGGCATATTTTTTTTAGTGGGGTGGCATTTCTTTTGTCATGGTTGATGATAGAAATTATATAAACAACAGTATGATTTACGAAAACTCATCACCAGACTATTAGACCCGCCCTCCTTACCCCCCCCCCCCCCCCAACACAGTAACAAACAAACGTTGAAGGCTAGAACACTTTCTGCTGTTGTGCACTACATTTAGTTTGCGCTGTAAATTTCCAGCAGGTTTCACTGTAACTATAAACTACTGTTTGATGTTGTTGAAATATTGTCCATTATAGGCTATTCATTTTAATATAGTTGGAGAGGAAAACAAGCGTCATGTTTTCAGCAGAATCTTGTCACTGGTTTGAATAATTTTAGTTGTGCCATATTTCAGATAGAGTTGAATTAATATCAACATAATTGCATGACTTGTCTTTTTGTAGGTCATATATATAACTAAAATATATATAACTAAAAGAACCGAAGCAAATAATGGAAAGATGGCAACAATATTTCAAGGAACTACTAAATCTAAAAGAAGGAGAGGAAGACACAACAATAAACACTACAGCAGCGAACCTAGAACCATATATACTACTATCGGAAATAGAAAATGCAATAAACAAAGCACCAATGAACAAGGCAGCAGGCTCTGATAACATACAAACAGAACTTATCAAAGCAGCAGCAGAGAGCGGGAAAAAATGGTTACACAGACTTTTTAATGTAATGTGGAAAAAACAAGAGACACCAGAAGACTGGAGGAACGCGATAATCATTCCCATATGGAAGAAAAAAGGCCGTAAGAGAGACTGCACAAAATACAGAGGGATATCTTTACTAAGCCACACAGGAAAAATTTTTAACAAAATATTAGAGCAACGACTACGAACATATATTGAACCACAACTTCAAAACACCCAAATGGGCTTCCGCAAGAACAAAAGCTGTACGGATGCTATCTTTACACTTAGACAACTAACAGAAAGAGCCACAGAAAACAACAAAGAATTATATATCGCATTCGTAGACCAAGAAAAGGCATTCGACAGAGTAGACAGACAACAACTATGGAAAACACTATCAATATACGGAGTACCGGAACATTTAATCAACATATGCAAGGGCACTTATGCAAATAGCCAATGTGCAGTAAGAACAAATGCAGGTGTGTCCAATAAGTTCCAAATTCAATCAGGAAATCGCCATGGGTGTGTCCTATCCCCTCTACTTTTTATAACATATATCGACCACATCTGTAAACTAACAAGTACCAACGAAGAAGATAACATAAAAGACAAATTGAACGAACTACTCTTTGCAGACGACCAAGTACTAAATAGCGACATCAGAAGAACAATTGCAAGACCATATGAACAGACTCCACACAACATGTCAAAAATTCAACATGAAGATCAATATTGAAAAGACCGAAATAATGGCAATAGCAAAGAAAGAAAGAAATATCACTATCCCCATCGATGATAAACACCTTAAACAAGTAAATGAGTTCACTTACTTAGGAAGCATTATATCGAGTGAAGGGAAAACAAGTAAAGAGATACAAAATAGATGCAACAAAACATACCAGATCCTAGGACAGATGACACGCATTTTCAAGAACAAAAATGTAAACATAGACACTAAAGTTGCATTATACAAGACTATAATTATTCCATCACTATGCTACCAGAGCCAAACCTGGACAATGACAGCACAAGACAAAAGAAAAATAGTGACAACAGAAATGGCATGTCTACGAAGAATACTCGGAGTGTCATTAAGAGATATCATTAGAAACGATAACATCAGACAGATAACCAAAACAATACCAGTATTGGAACACATCAAAAGACAGCAGATCAAGTGGTTTTCACACGCTTCCAGACTACCGACATATAGCATGCCACAAATGGCCATGACACATAGACATAACGATAATAAAGCCAGAGGCAGACCATGTAAAAGATGGATCACAGAAATCAAAGAAGCCACAGGAACAAGCTTACAAACAGCGCACAAGAAGGCCATCTCCAGAGAACTCTTCCACCCCCTAACGCTGCAAGGCAAACAAGGGACACAGCGTATAGATAGATAGATAGATAGATATAACGTAGTAACCACTTACAATAGTTTTTGCTGATAGCATAATAATAACCTTCTCCAGTTATTCTCAATGAGAGAAGGCCCTATAGTATGTCCTTTTCAAGCAATCATATCAATGAAATGGAAGATTTTTGTTTGACGATTAATTATTGCTAAGCCCGCAGGCTTGTATGGAGACCCTGCCCATTTTGCACTGACCACCTCTCGGTTCCACTGATGCTGTCGATACATCTGCTGGAGGGCGCATTGATAGCATTTAAGCATACAATATGTCAGTTCATAATCTTATGAATTGGTCAGAGAAACATAGGAAACTATTATACATTTTATTTTAAAAAGTGTTACAGAAAATGTGCATAGGGCCATAACATGAATGAAGAAACAACAACTACTGTTGAAGAGATCAAAGTTGCACTTAAAAGATAAAAAAAAATACAGTACGAGGATCAGATGACATTTGGTATGAGGACCCACACGCGACCGTAAACGGATGGGAAATAGAAGAAGTGTCAAACAAGTTTAAAGTAGTTTGTTGAACGGCAATATAGAAGCGGACTGGCTGCATGGCTACTTGATTCCGTTACCCATGACTGGTAAAAAATCACACGGAGGTGCAGAGATAACAGATGCCAATGCAGAGCAATGTTGGAAAATTACTGGAAAAAATTGTTGCATGGAAAATATCTTACCATCTAGAGAAGTGGTTATCAACCTTTTCAGACGGGGAGACCGGTCACATATAATAGTTAGTGCTCGCGAGCACTATTTAACTCACATGGCGCGAACTGGTGTCTTTACGAGAACAGCAAACTGCTGTTATGGGCACGGCGTGGGTGGGCGGAACAACAAAGAAATCTGTCGCAGGGGTCAGAGTTGTGCCCTGATGTCGACATCTGTTTCGGCAGCATTGGACTCGAAACACCATCGAGTTGAATGGCTGCTGGAACAGAGGGCGGAGCACTTATGGAATGCCCCACGTGCTATAAGGACAGTTTACAAACTAGAATCAAGAACCTGTATAAGTTGGGGGGGGGTTGGATGTTAAACCTTCCCCCTTCAAATACTATGAATTTAGCTAAAAGGTTGGCCTACCAGTAGATCGCCAGGCGCGGCCTATGCTTTGACTCTTCGCCAGTATGGTTATCATCTAAAGAAGTAGGTAGATGACATCTATCTCTGACAAGGAGCTTCGCTGACGGCGAAGAAATCTCGTGTAGAAAAGATATTATTCCCCTCTGTGCCCTTAGAAACTGAACCCAATTGTCTCTGTATAAATCGAGCTGCGCATCGACAACATTCGAGTTATACTAGGTTTACTGTGTCCTCTAAGACAAGGACTTGCTCCCCACAGCCTCCAGAGTACGAATATTAACACTGCTTCTGTCAGAAATTTGAATAGTGTGTTCCCTGACATTTGTGCAATGGGGAGCTGTATAAACATTAAAAGCCTTTTTCCATACCCAGGAGTACATGTTCAGGTTGGCGTATTCAATGCCAGAGTCATGGCTCCTACTTTCAATAGGGTCAATTGTGATGGGACATGTGGACTTCTGTGTGTTTTCAAACAGCAATTCCACCGACCAGTCTCGTACTGGACAAAATTGTTACTTCATTGCCACTTTATTGTTTTACATGCACAACGCTGCGCTCTAGCGCGTATTGCCTTTTCCTGATTTAACGTGTAATCTAAGCATCGCTATCATCATCAAGTGACATATTCTTTCCATAACGTAGTCTTTCCTATAGATCTCTTGAATTATCCGCGGTCTTGAGCAAGTTGTCTTGCATCTTTCAGTGACATGCGCAGGCATTCTTGAGCGTCTTTTGTCCAACGGCGTCTTGGTCGGCCTTTGTCCCTGTTGCCTTCTAATATATCGCCATATCATCGCCATATTGTAGCGAAATCTGCCAGTATCGAAAATCAACATTGGCCATTTGGTATTAATACCGATCATTTATTTATTTAGATTGGGGAGGGGGTGTGGTCCTTTGTTGTGTTGTCGTTCCTGTTTATTCAGGCATAGTTGTTTTATTTCGTTCTAATTCCTAATAGTATTGTATTAATGCGCATCTCTATGACAATTCTTGTGTATATGTATGTCATTGTTACCGTGAATGTTCTGCTGTTAGGTGTCTGCTGTCTAATGTTTTTGTGGCGGTGCCATTATATTTACTGTTTGAAGTTTATGTTCTTGATAAAGATCATAAAGTTGACAGTCTTGTATACTGTTATTTGTGTTTTTTTTCGTACCCATGACCTATAGTCATGTACCCATGACCTATAGTCATGGTTAGTATGCTGTACTGATGGTTACCACCTATTAGTATATTGATGCTCTCATTGAAAATCTGATCGACCTTGTATTTTATGTAAGTACTGTTATAAATAGTGTAAACAGTTTAAATACGCTTACACAAAATTATAGACACTAGCTGTAAGAAAAGCCAAATATGTCGGCGCTGTCGACATAGTCTCTTAACTGTATTGTCCGTACTAATTTATATACAGGGCACTGAATTGGAGGATCGGTCTTAAAAATGGATCACTACTTTGTGTATGCTTTTTTTGGTGGGAAAGACACTATCTTTCTAGTGGTTTTAAGATGGGGAGGTTGTATACAAAGTTCAAGACTGGCAGCACGGCCATGTGGACAGGCAGCACAGAGTGCCAAACATATACTTCGAGAGTGTTCTGAGCATGAAACGCTGAGGCAGACATATTGGCCAGAGGAAACAACACTGGAATCAAAACTCTATGGGACACTGTATGAACTACAAAAGACAGTGAGTTTTATTAAGGAGACAGAATTACAGATATAGACATGTTTCAAGTGAACGAAAGAAGAAGAAGAAGAAGATGGGGAGGGAAAGTCAAGGTTACCATCTGTTGCACAAGTAATGTTAGGGGCCTAGTGATGAATATACTATTCTGTTTTCCTAAGAGTGGAGTGAACCGCTCAAATCCAAACTCACACACCAACAAATGGAAATTGCTTAAAATGTATGTAGTTCGAGAAACGGCCAGTTAAAAGACAGAAGAATAATGACGAATGCATAAAACTGTTTTTATTATTATTATGTCTATTATATTTTTTTTGCTGGTGGTAGTATGCTTATATAAGGGGTCTATTTACTGACGCATATTAACTTATTATATTTATTGACACATATTTACTTAGGCCTATTAAATTTACTGACACATATTTACGTATTATATTTATTGACATGTATTTACTTATTATATTTACTGACGCATATTTACTTATTATATTTATTGGCATATATTTACTTATTATATTTATTGACATAGGCCTATATTTACTTATTATATTTATTGACGCTAACACAATTTTATTTTAACGAGCATATGGTTTGCTCCACTAAAACTTGGTCACATTTCCAAGACATGAATCCAGTAAATATTAATATCATACAAGTCTATACACCAATTGCAGACAGCACAGACGAAGAAAGTGATAATTTTTACATAAAAACAAACTTAATATGGCTGTAGTACAATGTATCAAACGGGAAGTAACTATGGTACTATGAGATTTTAAAGTCAATGTTGGAAAGCAAAGATGAAGATGTCACCAATGGATTTGGAGATGGAAATTATAGAATATAGAAACTTATTGAGTGGACAAGGGAACAAAACATGATAACTGAAAATACCACCTTCTTTCAGCAAAATCATAGACATCTTTGAACGTGGAAAAGTCCAAGAAATAAATATCGCAATCAAATTGACTGCGTACTAATATACAGCTTGATGCCAGTGAAAACAAGATCAGGGGCAGATTGCAGTTATTACCATATCACAGTAATCGAAAAATTAAGATTAAAATTGAAAAAATTAACCCCAAGAAATACCATGCTAGCTAGACATGGCAATGCTTGGGTCAAATAAAGAAATGAAATTTACACTATTGCTGTACAGAATAGATACAACAACACTGTAGAAACGATAAGTAGCATAAAGGAACAAATTAGAAATGTTACAAGAATCAATTCAACGAACATCAAAAGGCATAATACTAGAAATAAAGAGGAAAGTAAAGAAGAAATGGATGACATGGGAAATATTACAGCTGATGGACACAAGAAGAAAAATCAAACAAAACGAAGACTATGTAAAAGATTTAATAAAGGGATTTTTAAAAAACTGTAAAACAGTGAAGGAAGCCTGGCTGAATGATAATTACAAGGGACTTGAGGAACAAAGAGAAGACACACATTACATACATACTAAAATACTTGAACTAATAGGAATTGGAAAGCAGTCAACAAATAGTTGTTTGAAAACAAAAGATAGTATAATAATAATGGACAACGAGAAAGTAATAGACAGATGGTTAGAGTATATACAAGAATTGTATGATGACAGCAGCAGATCAGAAACAAGCATACATGACCAATGTGAGGGACCATCATATTAAAAGCAGAAGTAGAGGGAGCAATACAACATATGAAGAACAATAAATCCTCAGGGACAGATAACATCATTGAAGAAATTTAAGTTTGTGGTGAATTGGTTATAGAAGTGATAACAAAATTGCTGAATGACATCTACAACATACATTCATACTACTTGAAATCTCTTGAAATCTAACTTCATATCTCTACCAAAGCAACATGGTGTCATAGATCGTGGAGAAAATCGTACAATTAGTTTATTGAGTCATGTAACAAATTATGATGCGAATTGTAATGAAAAGTATCAGAAGTAAAATCAAATCCGAAATTGAAGAGGAGCAATGTGGATTCGTAGAAGGTAGAGACACAATGTCAAATACATCTTGAGAACATTAATAGAAAGAATGACAGAATTTAACAGAGATCTGTATTTCTTCTTTATTGATTATACTAACGTTTTTGATAAGGTGAAACATAAAGAAATAAGTACAAATTTGGAGAATTTAAACATTGCTGGTAAATATCTGAGAATAATAAGGAATATATATTGGCAACAAAGAGCAACCACAAGAATCGCTAACTAAACAGAGCATTTCCACACATCAAACAAGGGGTTATACAATGTTGTGTGCTGTCAACCGATTTATTCAATTTATACAGTGAAATAATAAGGAGATCCATACAAGATATTCCAGGAATATCAGTTAGAGGACATATTATAAGCAACATACGATATGCTGATGATGCAGTTTTGATAGCCGAAATGTAGGGGAAGACCACGATAGAAGATGCTTGACAACCTAGCATTGTGGCAACATCGGTACC
This sequence comes from Meghimatium bilineatum, assembly GCA_034231615.1. Classification (NCBI taxonomy): domain Eukaryota; kingdom Metazoa; phylum Mollusca; class Gastropoda; order Stylommatophora; family Philomycidae; genus Meghimatium; species Meghimatium bilineatum. Next base: position 71,757,542 of record CM067320.1, read on the forward strand.
GGAAATTATTGACAGCATACAAAATATAAGACTGTGGAAAGACATCATAACCAACCCCACACGACATGGATCATAAGAAGAAGAATATTTACTCATTATATTTACTCACACATATTTACTTATTGTATGCCGAATATTTACTTTCATATTTCTGTTATTACGACACACACCTGATCATCGGATCTTCTCTTGCTTTCTATATAGTAATAACATATTTAAGTACAACTCACTACAGTGGGAATCCCTCCATAGTGCAACCTTTTTTTAAATTAAATTTCGCTACTAAACAACACTTTTCACAATAAATTAATTTATTTCTTAATGATTATACTGTAGGCCGATATAGCGAATTTCTCATATTACACACATATTTCATATGTCTGGACCAAGTTGTCATAATGGGATTTGGCTATATTTGCTGCAATTATAATATTATAATATTTTATTATAATAGTTTTGATCTTACCTTCTAAACATTGTTTGCGCCATGGCGAATTAGAAGATGTATGAGCTGCCAACGACGTTAACCTTTGTATATTTATCTTTTGATGTAGCTTCTCGTTAACTCCGGAGTAAGTGTAAGTCTGTGTGGCGCAGCTTTATGCTTTAAATCAATAGCTTACCATTAACACACAGTGGGCGTTTAGTTCTCTCCTGACTCAGCTTAGCGTAGTTGGTCAGCATTCTGGGGCTAGTTTTGTAACCGTGAAATATTCGTCATGGAAGAGTAAGCGAACTGAAACATTTTCTTTTCTTCTTCCAATACAGCTGACTTTGGCTAGTAGAAAGTAATCTGAGTTGATGAAGGACAATGGTTTGATGGAGCAAGTTTGAGTTAGGAAGAGCTATGTTGAGTTAGGACGAGGCATAGTTTCATGGAGGCAATTTTAGTTAACTATATGAACGCCTGAATGAAAACATTTTTTGTCAAAACAAAACCCTAAGGTTCAAAAGGAGTAGAGGATTGATCTCATTTTACTAAGGTTTTCAGATGTCATATATGCCCTATTAGGGGAATTGTGGTAGGAGTTCAAAGGTTCAACAAAATTAGGCATGTAAATTATTTTACCAAAAGCAAGTAGAAAAGTGAATATCACCCCCTCCCCCATTTTATTGCAAACAAATCCATCAAATATCCCACAAATCCGAAGGGATTAGCTTCTGCTTAGGTAAACCTAACTTTATTGAAACTATGCGATGCCTCGGTATATGTGCTACTCATATCACGTGTAATTCTAGTTATCAGTAATTCATGGGCGTAGATACATCTTCATAAACGGGGGTGAGGATTTTACTTTTAAAAAGTAAAACAATTGCATCGTTTCTGTGCAATTATTAATGACCTATCTGGGATAAATTCTTGAAGGGGGAAGCACCTAATGAACCCCAAAACCCATGACCTTTACCTAAAATATTGCTGAAATAGCATCGTGTTGGGTTCGCCACCTCCAGGACAGTAGAATCCTGTAGTGTAAGATCAAGTCCGTGTGTTACCGGGCCTAAAAGGGAGCAAATAATAACTACACTGTTATATTCCAAGCATATCTGCTAGACTGTAACCTCTAAATCTCGTGCTGTTTCTCTCCCATGTGTATCTCTACCTACCTCGTGTTCGCATCCCCTCAACTCTACCTTCAAGTAAGGTCTTTAAGTAAGGTCATGTCTTTTAATATGTCAAAATATTTTGTTTGTTTAATTTCTATTTCCTATAATACTTCTTGTTTCCGAGATACAAAAAGAGATAGAATAAACAATGACACTGCAAGAAATATTATGAAAACAATATCGTGTACAGAATACATAGGTGGGGATTTGTCTATACACCCCAATTGTAACTGCTGCATTTTTTCCAGCTTTGGTTTTCTGCACTGTGCACACTGTCTGCAATAGTATAATCTACTAAATATGTACAGTACCAACAAATACTTTATCGTTTGAGAGTGCTGATCCCCATCGAGGCCAGAACCTTGAAGTGGTGATGGGGCTTAGTTCAGCCATCAGAGGCTGGAAACTAAGACTGGTCGGGCACTCCCACTCGAGCAGGACCATAGTCCGGCCCAAGTAAGCAGAGTGCTGAAGACGGAGGCAACCAGCCAAAAGGCGCACAGATAATCAGGTTGCCACGCATAAAACACAATGGAAACATGTCTGCATCTAATAAACGTTATGGTGCCTGCCCTGTGGCGGACGTTCAGGCAGGGACGGTGCCGGGCCCTATACCTCGAAAGGGCCCAACCTCAGTTACTGGAAGTCCTTCTCAATTGCCCCGAGGAGCCAGGAGGCAAGGGAATAGAGCTACTGGCCAAACAAACAAACGACCAATAAAAATAATGCACTGGAATGCTGAGGGTGTCAACAGTAAAAGAGATGGATACAGCAAAAAATTGGAACTTGAAAATGTCCTCAGTGAAGAACAAGTAAATATATGCTGTATCCAAGAAACACACCTCAGCAGCGACATAGCCTTCAAAATCAGAGGCTACCAGTGCTACCGATCTGACCGAAAAGACAGGCGAAAGGGTGGAATTCTGACACTAGTTAAAAACAATATCAGTGCATGTCAGCTGGAAGTATACATGGACGGGGCAGAATACCAGATGCTCCACCTAAAAACAGACAGTGCAGAATTCCATCTCCTGAACTACTACTGCCCAAATGATAAACCATTGGCACTAGACACAATTCCAGACAAAGAAAGGCTTATGGTGTGTGGTGACTTCAACAGCCACTCTCAGAGCTGGGGCTACGATCATATCGACAAGAGAGGTGAGGAACTTGAGAGCTGGCAGGATGAAAATAATCTCATTCTTATTAACCAGCCAGCAGACTCACCAACCTTCTACTCGAGAGCATGGCACACCACCTCTACACCAGACCTGGCATTCTACTCACCAGGCCTGGAATGGAACATCACACGTGTCGTTGGAAAGCAGCTTGGGGGTAGTGACCACAGACCAGTATTTCTGGAAATTCACAATGAATATACCAAGGACAGCAGCACGCTCACTAGGTGGAACTATAAGAGGGCAGACTGGAAAATGTACCAGCATTTAACCAGTGTTCTAGCTAAGGACATGAACTTGGACAAAGACATTAATAGAGCAGTGAGTGAATTTAATAGATGTATACTACATGCTGCTAGTAAAACCATACCCAGGGGGGCACGCAAAAACTACAAACCCTACTGGAATGATGAACTGGAAAAGCTGCAAAATGAGATGGAAACATCTAGAAAGCAGGCTGAGAACAGACCTAGCCAAGAACATCACAACAAATATCAGCAAACAAAGGCTAAATTTCAAAGAGCCAAGTTACAAGCCAGACGGAGCAGCTGGAAAGAAAAAACAGAGTCGCTGAACCTAGAAAGAGATACTAGGAAATTATGGAAACTTGTAAAACAACTAAATGATGAAGGTACAGGGAGAAATACCAGGATCACACTTTATAAAGATAGAAACATTTTAACAGGTAAACATGCAGCTGATTACTTTGCAGATTCCTTTGCAGAAGACAATAACGTCAAAGTCAGCCCAGACAAACAACAGGAGGTTCGAGAGAACCAGCAAAACATTGGACAAGGTGAACCTATACCTGAAGTCATGGAGGCACCAATCACAATGAGAGAACTGGAGCATGCAATATCCAAATTGAAAATGAAAAAGTCCCCTGGAGCTGATGGAGTGTCCAATGAAATGATTAGAAACCTGGGAAGTGCAGCAAGAGCAAAGCTACTGCAGATCTTTAACACAAGCTGGTCCACAGGTAATGTACCACAGGCGTGGAGAGAAGCAATAATGATACCACTCCTCAAATCAGGAAAAGATGGCAACACAGTCTCCAACTACAGGCCCATCAGTCTCACAAGCTGTCTATGTAAAACAATGGAACGCATTATCAATCTTAGGATGCAGTGGTACCTTGAAAGTGAAAACCTTCTGGTATCACAGCAAGCAGGTTTCAGACAGTGCTACTCTACTGAAGATCAGGCAACCTACCTCTCCCAAGAGATTGAGGATGCCTTCCAAGAAAAGAAACTGGTACTAGCAGCATGGATAGACCTCAGGAAAGCATTTGATAAGGTCTGGAAAGAAGGGCTCCTAAAGAAATTGCGAAATTGCAGGGTTAGCTCAAGAATGTACAAATGGGTAAAAGCATACCTGCATAATAGAAGAGCCAGGGTACAATTAGATGGTCGCAAGAGCAAGAAAGTTCTACTGCGTCATGGAGTCCCCCAGGGAGGAGTCCTGTCACCCACACTTTTCTTGGTTTACATCAATGACCTAGTTGCTGAACTAACACATGGGATCAAAGTGGCAATGTATGCTGACGACCTGGTGATCTGGTGCACGGAAGAACATGCAACAGTGGCCACTAAACAAACACAAAGAGCTATCGATGCCCTAACCTTATGGGCTAATAGATGGTGCGTCAGCATTAACACAGATAAGTGCAGCACTACACTCTTTACCCTCTCACCAAAACAAAAAGCTGGTCATATCAAGATAGATGGAGAGCTCTTGAAAGAAGACAAACAACCCACACACCTCGGAGTTACTTTTGATGATAAGCTGACATGGAAGCAGCACATAAACAAAGCAACAACAAAAGCCAGGAGGAAGCTAGCTATCCTGAGAAAACTAAGTGGAACCACATGGGGAGCCAGTGGAAATATACTCAGTAAAGTTTACCAGCAAGGCATAAGACCACACCTGGAATACGGTTCAGCTGCGTGGTGTCCTGCATCAAACACCACATTACAAGATCTAGATAAAGTGCAAAACCAGGCACTTAGAATAATGTTGGGAGCAATGAAATCAACACCCATAGCAGAGATGCAGAAAATGGGAAGAATGCAAACACTTGGCGAACGCAGAGACACAAAAGTACTAATTCAAGCAGAAAAGTTTCAGTGTATGCCAAGTCATCCAATGAAGGAAAGATTCCAAAATCTAGCAATGGGACGACTGAAAAGGAGCAGCTTTATCCATCAAGCTAAACGACTCCGTAGACAACTTACAGACCTATCTGAAGTTGGCAGCCCCTTAAGGTCTGTACCAGAGCAAACCCCGTGGAGTGAAAGCCATGGAATGCCAATATACATTCAGACCCATGTGAAAGGAATACTAAGCGAGGACGAACAGAACAGTGTGCAGCGAATGACAATCACCCTCAGTTTCCTGGATGAGGAATATCCACAAGATATATGGGTCAGATTGTACACAGATGGGTCAGCACAGAATGCTGTGAGGAATGGAGGTGCAGGTGTATATATAGAATATCCACACAAGCCTAGAGATACAATCAGAACACCGACAGGAAAATTCTGCAATAATTATGATGCATAAATCCAGGCAATTAGTGTGGCAGCTAAAAAACTGCTGAACTCCAACTCTGACCTACAGCCTGTGGTATTCCTGACAGATGCAAGGTCAGTGCTTCAAGCTCTCCAGTCTGGAAAACTAACAGACTTAAAAAAAAACTACTTAGCGAATTGTCTTACCAGTATAGGGTAACCATGCAGTGGATACCCTCTCACTGTGGAATACCAGGAAATGAAAAAGCAGACCAACTGGCTAAGGAAGGTGCTGCCGAAGACCAACCAGATATACCAATCACCTACCATCAGAAAAAACAGATGATAAAGTCAATAAGAAAGCCACAAACACCAACACAAGATGACTACCACAATATGAACAGATCAGAACAAGTTATAATTCTACGTCTCAGAACAGGACACAACCGACTCCGCAGTCACATGTATACAAAGTTCAAGATTGGCAACACGGCCATGTGTACATGTGGACAGGCAGCACAGAGTGCCAAACATATACTTCAAGAGTGTTCTGAGCATGAAACGCTGAGGCAGACATATTGGCCAGAGGAAACAACACTGGAATCAAAACTCTATGGGACACTGTATGAACTACAAAAGACAGTGAGTTTTATTAAGGAGACAGAATTACAGATATAGACATGTTTCAAGTGAACGAAAGAAGAAGAAGAAGAGTGCTGATCTATTTTTATTTTATCCTCTGTGTAAGAATGTATAGTAGCTACTAAAATAGTCCGGCTCTGTGGCGAAGTGGTACAGAGCGCGTCTGTGACGGCAAAGGTACCGAGTTCGTTCCTCACCACAGGCAATTGTGCATCCGGACCGTTCAGAAAGCAATGGCAACCTACTGAACGTATTTATATTGCCTAGAAAACCACCACAGCCAACAAATGCTGGGTTGGATAGCTACGTCTTGGATAGGATATGCTACCAATTTTTTTTTACCAAACTGTAAATACACTAAGTAATCAGTAATATCGCAGTGTAAACAAACAGTAAATTGGTGATAAATTTTCATTCAATGGTGCTTGGATACCAGATGCAGTCGATATAAACAGAGATGATCCAATAAAAATATGCTGTTGAACTTTATTCCACTCAATATTATCATTAGGCCTAACTCTATTTTATGTATAACGTAGTACAAGACTATCATTTCTGTCAATAGGCCTATTTGATTCTTCAGAAACGATAGCAGTGGGAGCAGTTTATAAATTTTTAGCTGTTACTTGTCCCTTAATAATAATATTAGATCTATATCTGATTTTCAACACGTCGGTAATCTATCTGTCTGTGTGTCTGCCTGCATGTCTGTCTGTCTGTTCGCTAAACCCTTTATTACCTTTCAGCGTCAGGGGTAGAAGAGTTCTCTGGAGATTTCCCCCGTGTGTGCTGAGTATATTGTGGAATTTGTTACCTCTTTTATTTCGGTGGTCCATAGTTTTCGAGGTCGTTCTCTAGGTCTGCCTTCACTGTATCTGTGTAGCGTAGCTTGCTGTGGTATGCTGTCTGGTGGGTCTGGTGGTAGTCTGCTGATGTGTGCAAACCATTTGATCTGTTGGCTCTTAATATAACTCCAAGATTGGGACGGTGTCAGTTCTTTGTCTAATGTCCTCATTTCTTACTCTGTCAAAATCGAAAACACTTGTTTTCCGACATATCATTTAAAATAAAATTCCCAGCTATAAAACTCTAAAAGAATAATAAAGCCCGATGTTTGCTGAATCTTTGAGCTCTCTTACTAGTAGAAGATGAAGCCATTTTGCTAATTTCAGAAAATCTGAACCTACTTTATTCGAATTTTAATTATTTTTAAATTTTAAACATCTAAATAAGTTGATTATAATTGATTTACGATCGCAACGAAGCAAATTTTGACGGCATAACTGCAATAACGATTTATCGTTGATACGTCAATAATATATTTGTATCTGCAACGATTAATCGTTTACGAGGGGAAAAAAGTTTATGAGATATACAGCAACGAGTCTTGAAGAAAGACAGTAGTTTAATTTACATTCTTGAATGGGGTGCGTAAGAAAAATTGTCTCAAAACAGGGTCTCAGACTGAAGTATTGTTTGAGAACCACTGTGTCACACCACGAAAACACATAGAACTTGATTATCGTAACACATTCCATTATCCGGACTGCATCTTGTTAATCAGCAGGAGTTTGAGAATGCACCACAGAAGAAGATTACCGTAGCACTAATACCCTTGTGCATTGTCTCTGATATGCGGGCATGGGCTATTACCTAGACGTTACTATCACATGGACATTCGGGCAGAACTTTGCAGCCACTTGTATGCAAAGTTCAAGATTGACAACACAACTGTTCGCACGTGGACAGGGAGTAGAGCATATTCTTCAAGAATGCACAGAATATGAAATGCTGATGCAAAAACCTTAACCCAAAGAAACAACAGTGTTACGAAAAACTCTACAACCACTTTACAAGTTAAAAAACACAGCCAGGTTCATAGAAGAGATACAACTTCAGATATAAGCACATTTCAAGAAAAAAAACGAAAGATGAAGGAGCAATGATAATGGAGATGTTCAAAATAGTACAACTATTTGCTTCACTTCTCATTGTAATTTTATCATCTATTTCATCGACAAAAATCCAAACGGATACCACATGCTTAAATTTGGTATGCCTCCAGTAGTCACATACATTTTCAGAATTAATATATAATAACGAATCATACCAGTTGGATGACATCTGATTGGTCAGTTCTTTTCGTTGGCGGGCAATTAAAAGTATACCTAGAGTGACCAATGTAATGAACAATTAAGATCAGTCGGATCAGCCACTGTAGCGTGCAGGTCCTATATCTAAGCAGGCTGGGGTACAGTGGTAAACAAATGATTTTGGTCCAAATTCAAAGTTAGTCAGCTGATTACGAGTAATGTACCAAGAAAAAAATGTCACGCTTTTAAGTCCCCAAGTTTTTTTTGTAATACTCTAGTTTTTACGTCGTGGTGGGACTATCGGTACATCTTTAGAGTATCGATACCTTGAACTTGTAATATCTACTGACATTTTCTCTATCAAAAACAAATATCAGAGAAGTTTAATAACAAAAAATGAAGGCCAGATTAACTGAATATGATTGTAAACCCCATTACTCGAACATCATATGAGGACTGCGCTATTTCCCCATTTCTTATCATGTTCCCTAGCATTTGGTGTGTACCCAGTATTAATTCACTACTATTTAATGTTTTCCACATCTCTATCTTTCCTGATACGCTGTTTCCTCACATTCAATACACCGATAAAAGCTATAATTATCTCGCTATAAGCCTAGTACCGTACCTTTATGGTGAGTATAACAGAAAAGGTTAATCGTACCATAGAACGGCTGGGATGTAAACAGTCCCATTCAAATGCCAGATTTTTTAAATATTTGTAGCCCAAGTCCGCGTACTCTTTATACAATCAGAGCCAAGTAAACACAAAAATGTGCATTTCATAATGATTAAAGGAGTCATAACGACGATGGAACAACAGAGATCAGGGCCGGTCTTAGGCCATTGCAACCTATGCGGCCGCAGTGGGCCCCGCACTTCATAGGCCCATAAATTCATATTAAAAATTATTTTATTATCCTCTTCCCTACCCAGACTAGACCCCGCGCAATCCGTTTCGCATTGGGCCCCTCAATTGTTAGGGCCGGCCCTGTCAGAGATGATACAAGCAAGTGGAGATTCAGTATTCGTATATACCAGGGGTGGGAAACTACGGCCCGCGGGCCGCATGCGGCGTCCATTGGATATTTTGCGGTCCTCAAACACATTTAAAAATAAACTAACGTTTTAATGTTTACAAATGATTTACAAATGTTTACAAATGATCGTTACAAAAGAATTTTTTCATTAATATTACGCAGAAATCCATTGGAATGTTAATTCAACTTTATTATTTATTAAATATACAATATATTTTTTCCAATTTGACATCATTTAAATATTTATATATATATCGTCAATGAAATTTTACTACCTTTAATATGAGTGTTTAATATTGAGTAATTTACTATAGTAGAATTGGCGTTATTTGATTGGCTGAATGTTTCTAAATGATTATAAGTACTCGGAGGATATCATTTTATAAAGGTTGAAAATTGCCTTTCAAATTATAATTAATTGTTTTTAACTTTTAAAGCATTATGTTGGGATGTATGTTTAGTTTATATTAAAAATATGTTTCATACAAAAAAGAATATCGCTAAAAGCTGTTATAATTAATAATACATCGTTAAAACAATAATGTTTCGTCAGAAATAAACCTCCCCACCCCCTCATATCCTACGAATGAAATGCGCAAATACTGGATTTGCAATCATTTAAGATGCGTAGTGCATGGGAATTCCCAGTGTGTTTTAATAACCACCACGTTTGTAGTTTCCATTCCAAATTTCCGTATTTATATTGCAACCGAGTTTTCTAAATCTAAATAATTATATTCGCGCTGCCGGAAGCACATTTGTTTTTAGTTAATTTTGCAACATTTTAAGATATTTTTATTATAATTAGTGCATCCAAAAAACGTAAGATTGAAGACGAGTATCGGGTTTTCAAAGACGAATGGATTACCAAATATTGTTCTATGCAAGTTGGCAACAAATCTGTTTGCTTGCTGTGTCACGAATCAGTAGCTGTTTTTAAAGAATATAACTTAAAAAGACATTACCAGACATAACATCCCACTTTCGGACACCAATCTAATATCTGAAGAAAGGAAAAGAAAATGCATGAAGTTGATAAAAAGTCTGGAGAAACAACAAACTGTGTTTACAAAACAGTCTTCAATTCAAGATGCAGCAACAGAGGCCAGATTGGTGTTGTCACACAAAATTGTGAAATACAACAAGCCATTTTCTGATGGTGAGTTTATTGTTTACGAGATGCAACAAACATTCTGTTTCCTGAACATAACAACAAATTTGACAGTATTACATTATCCAGAAGAACTGTGGTCAGACGTGTTGTAAAGATAAGTGAAGATTTGACCCTTCAACTTCAAGATGCAAGTAAGCATTTTTTGTGGTACTCTCTTGCATTGGACGAGAGTACTGATGTACAGGATACTGCTCAATTATTAGTTTTTATACGTGGAATAAACAATTTTTTAAAACTCTTTGAAGAGTTACTGGGTGTTGAGTCGATCAAAGATTCTACCACTGGCCTCGATATATTCAATGCTGCTAATTCAATGCTGTTAGTAGCTGTATTGAAAGAGCTGGGTTAATGTGGAACAAGATGGTCAGTATTACAACTGATGGTGCTCGTGCTTTAACTGGAAAAAATATAGGACTGATAAAGTTGATCAATAATAGGACTAAGTCAGAATATCTTGACCACGTAATATTACCACTTCACTGTGTGATTCATCAGGAAAGTTTGTGTAAATCTGTTAAAAAAATTAAGCATGTTATTGACCAAGTTGTCAGTGTCATAAACCTCATCATATCAAGAGGACTCAATCACAGGCAGTTCAGAGCATTACTAGACGATCTAGAAACTGAACATTCTGATGTCCTGTACCACATTACAGTTCGATGGTTGAGTCAAGGAAAGGTTTTAAGGAGAATATGGGATCTTAATGAAGAAATAGTAATGTTTCTAGAGATGAAGGGCATAGAATGTGACTTCAATGCTAACATTGTTGATGCAGAGTGGAAGCATGACTTTATATCTGCCATTGAAATAATAGAAAAGTTAAATGAACTGAATGTTAAACTTCAGGTCAATGGTTTGTTTGCACATGAAATGTATGTTCATGTAAAATCATTTCAATCCAAACTCTCACTGTTTTCCAGACAAGCAAGGGAAAACATGTTTTGTCACTTCCATTTGCTGAAACAAGAAACTATTTCTGATGAAACGAGTACAAAATTCAAAGCTCAGTTAGATGTATTGGTTGAAGAATTTGGAAGAAGATTCCAATATTTCAAGAATTTGGAGCAGCACTTCAATGTTATCAGTTCTCCTCTCAGTGCAGAAGCTGATAAAGCCACAGAGCACATACAGTTAGAGTTGCTTGAATTACAAGCCAATCATTACCTGAAGGAAAAATTTAAGTCTGAATGTTTGTTGGATTTCTATGGTTCTTTGCCTGAACAGTCATTCCCAAACTTAAAAAAACTTTACAGCTACAATTTTGTCATTATTTGGATCTTATATTTGTGAACAGGCATTTTCTTGCTTAAAATTAACAAATCTGAGAATAGGTCTTTATTATCTGATTGCAACTTAAATGCAGTCACGCAAATTTCTACAAGTAAACATGTTCCAGATTTCAAAGGAATTATAAAATCTTACAAGCAATTACATATATCTCATTAGAAATTAATAATATCAATAAAGTTGTAACTGTTGTGACTGTATGTGTATGGTGTTTTTTTTTAGATCTTCATTAAAACTATTGATATGAACCCATATTGTAACTGTATGCAATATAATATTTTTCAAATATTGTTAAAATATTTGCAAAACCTTTTATACATATTAGAAAATATACTGTTATAGTGTAAGTCTGTTAGAAATGTAATTTATTTCAGAAGTTATCTACATTATGTAAAACTTCCTTTCTTTACAATAAAAATATTTAATTGATTACTTATCGAGAATTTTAAACAAAAATATACATAATATTATATGTGGCTCTCCAATAGCTTCACAATTTGCAATGTGGCCCTCTGCACAAAAAGTTTGCCCACCTCTGGTATATACCATACTTTATGCTGCAATGTATCAGCATCATAAAGTGCAGTGCCGAATGATGTTGTCGATGTTATATCTCCATGTACATCGATCACTCATATATGTCATCTCTGTTGGTGTCGTCAATTGAAGCCATTTAGTTCAAACTGTCCAATATCTTTTCTCTGGGTCTTCCCCTTGATCTTTTCCCTTCTATCTTTCCTGCTGTCATTATATTCTCAATGCCTCCTCTTCTCATTATGTGCCCAATAAATGTTGACTGTCTTTTTCTTATATTATCAATAATGCATCTTTTCACATCCATCCTTCTAAGACATTCTTCATTAGTAACCTTTGCTGTCCAAGGAATGCGTAACATTCTTCGAATAAACCACATTTCCGCTGCCTCCAATGATTTTTGTGGTTCTTATTTATTGCCCATGCTTCACTTCCATAGAGTAGCACTGGTTCAATATAGCATTTGATGACATGTTTTCTAGTATCCATCGATATGGAAATGTTGCATAAGATAGTTTTATTCTTCAATGTATGGAAAAGCGGAATATGACCGGACAAATGGAAAAAAGCGCACCCCTTGCCAAAGAAAATAGTCCCTCAACTATGAACCAACTATAGAACAGTAGCACTAATTAGTCAAACCAACAAAATACTACTGCAGATAATAATGAAAAGAATACAAGCAAATTAGAAACATAAATTCATGAAATTCAAACCGGTTTTTGAACAGGAAGTGGAACAAGAGACCACATATTCAACATGAGGAGTATAATTGAGAAATGTTGATAATACAGCTTAGATCTACATATGTGTTTCATAGACTACACAAAGGTGTTTGATTGTGTTTAGACATCACCAGCTATGGTCCATCATGGTCCGAACAGCAAGCAGCAGTAACAATGGAGGGAGAAACATCTGTTCGCTGTTCAAAGTGGAGTGAAACAGGGGTGCACTCTATCCTCTTTTATTTTTTTAACATCATGCAGAGAATATAATGAGAAATGTAAGAGAAAAATAAGTTTCATGCAACAAATATCGATGGGTTCAAAATTCCAGAAATAAGATATGAAGATAAGACAGTCATCATTACTACACATCCTGAAGGACTGAAACAGCTAATCACAACTACAAAGAAATACAGCGAGATCCAAAATCTTTATCGTAACGCACAGAAAACAAAAATTATGGCAACAGACAAAACAAAGATGAAACCAATAAACATAGACAAATCTAAGAATGAAGTGGGTCAGTGCTTCTGATTCCAGCCAGTTGAGTGCATGCATTACGGCGAATACTTCCATTGTTAGGATTCTTGTTGTTGCGGTAATAGTACCACTGACTTCGTGTACTGGTCTTCCTTTTGATCTGGCAGTAAAGGTCCATGCGCATCGGTGGTGACGGATGACAGACCCGACCGTGTAAATTACAACAACTGTGTCATCGATACTCACGCATTTTAGAGCATTGACCTCAGCGTTCACATTCACGGAGCTGTGTTCCCTGCACTCTGTATTGAGTTTAATGACGGTCTTGAATGCTTCTTGAAAATGTCTTCTGGGGAGCAGATATGTTTAACGGTATCCTCGGCACGACCCATCCACGATTTGCCTCTCTTGAGCCTGCCTCTCATTACACGAGGGAGCTCGCTGTGTAGTCTATGTCAGAGCTCACTCTGAGGTATGCACGGGCACGTCACATATCAATTCTATGGGATATGCTCGGAAAATCAAGGGGAAATCTCATAGCCACACAGGTTGTGTCCCTTGTCCAACCAAGGATGATCCGCATCGCTTCGTTTTGGATTCTCTCCAGTCTCTCAATCTGTGTGTGGCTGACGGTGATAATGGCGTCTGCGTATTCAATGACAGGGAGGACAAGAGACTCATATAAAATTACGAGCTGTGATTGTTTAGTGTCAGTCGCTGCCATCACTCTCAGAGCTAAAAGTCCTTTGCGGGCTTTAGCGATAACATGATCAACGTGTTCCCGGAAACACAGACTACGATCAAATCACACGCCCATGTATTGTAAGGTTGAGGTCCTGATTACATCGTACCCTCTCATCTCCACCGTCGGTGTCGCAGACTTAACAATGTTATTGTTAAGAGAGAACCATGTCACCGCAGCCTTCTTTCGGTTGATCAGTGCCCCTCAATCATCACACCAGGAAGCGATATGGTCGAGCTTATTCTGCAGTGATCCGACAGTTTCTGTTTTATTTCTTCGCTGTCTTTATATCAGGATGTCATCCTCAAAAGACAGCGTTCTACCTCTTCCATCGAGCTGCTGCTTTGTGATTACCAAGGTGTAGATAATGAATAATACCGGCGAAAGGGGAGATCCCTGTGGAAGTCCTGGGTGTATTGTTATGGGTTTAGATGTCCAACAACAGCACCTACGAGCCACCTTCCTCTCGAGTAACACCGATGATATCCATCTGACAACGAACGGGTTAACATTAAAGAGCAATAGCGTGTTGATGAGATACTCGAACTGCACTCTTTTATACGCGTCCTCCAAGTCAATTGCGACAGCACACGTTTCCAGACCTGCATGGAAGCCCTTGCATACGTCAATAAATACGAATTGTCAGTGTTTTATTGATATTCTCAATTATGTGGAATAAAACCTTGGATATCTTACATGAGGTTCAACTATGTTGAAACAGCCGAAGCCTAGACTTATGTTAGTGATTCGGCGAGACCGTTTACAATTTGGCTCCAGTAAAGTTTGCCTAATGTATATCCCCAGATGGATAATGGTCATAATATCCACATTTGCCATTAAGCGTAGGGGTGGTGACTGGGAACTTTAGTTGTATATCCAAGGTCAGAAGTGGTGTCGTCTTAGTTGCATTTAATCCGTATTTGTTCAGTGTTGTCTTGATGTTATCTATCCATCTTCTTCAAGGTCTTCCTCTGGTCTTGTATCCGAATCTTCTTATGTTATATAATCTTGTTTGTAGTTCGTTATGGTTCATTATCATAAGGTGTCCAAACAATTTTATTTGTTGTTTCTCGATGTATTATGTGCATGGTCTTATGCCGGTTCTTCTCCTGATTTCATCGTTTCTCATTTTGTATAGTTTGTTCACTCTTGCGGCTTTTCTCAAACATTTCATCTCACATGTTGTAAGCTTTCTCTGATAGACTTCTGTCAGCGCTCATGTCTGGCATTGATAGCAGAGTTTTGACGTAAAATAATGTTTATCGTCTGTCTTTTGCTTCCACGGTGATCTTTGGGCTGAGAAGCAATGGCTATAGCTGATATATCACTATTTTTTGGCATCTTGACTCAATCTCTCTGTATAAATTTCTGTTCTCTGTGAACATACTTCCATGGTATTTAAATTCAGAAAGTAAAACAAAAATAATGAAAGTAAAGTTTATATAATCTAAAGTTTAACCCAGCTAAACAGGTCATGGGGGAGAGACAAGATAAAATGGACATAAACTACTCCAAGTATCAAGTATTAGAAGTTGAACTACGGCTAATAACCGCTAACTAAGGATGTTTCAGAAACTGCAGTTGAAAAAGTCAAGAAAGTTTGAATGAACCAGCTTGACTCTGGAAGAAAGCACAGGAATCAGTCTTAACACACTGTTGGAAGAAAGCTGTGCGCGCCAATCCAAGGTGGATATATTAGGAGCAATCCAAAGTAGAGATATTAGGAGAAATCCAAGGTGGATATATTAGGAGCAATCCAAGGTGGATATATTAGGAGCAATCCAAAGTGGAGATATTAGGAACAATCCAAAGTGGAGATATTAGGAGCAATACAAGGTGGCGATATTAGGATAGAAAATGGAGACTCATCCCCTTTCCAATCCCTCCCATGAAAAAAGCCTCAAAGCATAACTAGACAAATGCATGACTGGAACTAGGAATGAAAGTATCGAAATACAAGAATGAGAACATCTAGCGATGAACAAGGCAGTTACCATTTCCACTTACGGCAGTCAGATGTAGAAATGACCACCAAATACAAGCAACATTTCTCCCCATACCATTGTCCATATACGAACCTGCAAGTATGTAATATTGAAGACAAATGTTTTGCTACTATGTAAAAAATAACAAATAACTAAAGTCACACATTAAAATAGTCAAAAAAGGTATAGGACGAATTTAGAAAACACTGAAACACCGAACTTTCTTTCCTTCCATTTGGGCGAGCAGGATATCAACCACCATCCGCCTCCATTCCCGGAAGTTATGTCGTTCCTGACAAGTGTTAATTATCGGATTTACAAGGAAGACAAGTCTTAGAGATTTGAACGTACATTTTCACAATTGAATCTTTCTAATTATGTTTTTAAATTATATTTGTTCATAACAATAGTACTACATATCATTTATCACAACACTGTACATTTTTGTTACTGTTGGCCTCTTCTTTTTGTCAGAAAGTCCGTGGCTTCTTTATTATTTGCATGTTCACACGTAGCAGTTTTCAGGAATTTGCCAGGAATTTCTGTTGATATTCTGGTTAAGTACGTAATTATCTATGTCATCATCATGTGACATATTCTTTCCAGAACGTGGTCTTCCTTATGGATTCTCTGAACACTCCGCGATTCTGGGCGAGTTGACCTGCTGCAAATAGAGACATGCTTAATTAAGCAATCTGATATATCACTGCACCATCCTCGTCTTGGGCGCTCTTTTTCCCTGTTGCCGTTAACTCTTCCTTCAGCTATTAATCTTTTCATGCTGTTATGTCTCTTTATATGACCAAAACAAAAAAACAAAAAAAAAACACAATAACATTCTTGTCAGGAAGTTGTTAAAGTGTCAGCTATCTTCGACTTTTATTGATTTTAACATTTCTTGATGTGTCTATTTAGCTGTCCATGGTATACGTACTATTCTTCTGTAGTATCTCATTTCAAAACAATAACTTTCTTTGCTATTGTTTTATTTAATGTCCAATCCTCACAACCGTATATTGCTACTGGAAATACGCATGTTCTGATAATACATAGTTTGGCTATACTGCTCGTACCTTGCCAAAGATTTTCCATTTGCGTAAGTTTCAAAATCGTCATTGCAATTCTTATCTTGAATTATCTATCTATAAACTCATAACTCGTGAGGGTTGTATAGGGATTATATTGGATGCATTAACACAAAGTCATCCAGTTATTTCTATCTTTAACGATACGAACGAGTGCGGAAAAATCTTGTTCTGTCCAAGAAATGCAATTGTACAGATCCTTGACAATAGGTTTTGTTGAAATTATTGTTTCTGTGTAACTTACTGTTGAATAACTTCAATTCTCGTAGAGGTGAAAACTAAAGAGGTTATTCAGCTATTCCGTCTACACTCAATACAATAACCGCAATCTAAACCAGTGGTTGGCAAATTACGGCCCCCGAACAATCAAGCCCGCCAAATCATTTTAATTGTCCCGCCTGGCTGATCTAAAAGTGTCATATACTTTGGTCCATAGTTCAGAAAACACTATTTGGATATGGAAAGGACTAGATAAAAGAGAATTGTTTCCTTACACCATAGGAAAATAGCTCAGTCCTGATCAACGACCCACAAAGATTGCCCACCATTGAACTAAACAAAATCAAGAGCATGTTTAATGATAATTATTTTTTCATTGCATCAGTGTCAAAATATGGAAGTTCATAATTCTCTGTGAATTTAGTTCTAGAGTAGGGGGTTATATTAAATACTGTATCTACCTCCTCCGCTGTGAAGATTGGCTGCAATAGATCTTCAACTACTGAACTGCGATGCGATCTTCATTAATTTGGACATTCATACTTTTGATAAAACCAAAATTGGACTCACTCCTGCAAATGAAAATATCGTTTCTCCTTATTAGATGTACTGTAGAGTTTCTGTCTAAAGAAAACCTGGCTTAATTTCGAACGTCGATAATAAATCTAGACTCTTACTGCTCGTGAGGAATATGGCTGTCTAAATACATTCAAGAGGATCGTTACAGAGTTCCTGCCATTCTCCAATCTTCATTCACTCTTCTAAGAAAAGTTTGAGAATGAAAGCAGACAAAGACAAATAAAAATCAATAACATAAATAGACAAGCATAATTATTTAGACATGCATACCAAGAGAGGGATTAATATATGACGAGAACCGGTAAAATCAATTCTGGATGAGATAGAGAAAATATGGATGGTCTATTTGATCAGTCTATTTACCTGTCATTATTAAACAGAAGCAATCACAGACTATAACTTTTGACAGATCTATATGCACACTTGTATAACATTTTTTTAGAGAAATGTATAATTGCTGCTTCATTTGATTCGCTAAAATACATCAATTGTTAAAATCTGTAGATGTCCAAGTTTTCATGTGAAGTTTGAAACTCTTTACCTCAAGTCACTACTTAAACCTACCCACTGTGCTCGTAAGATGATATATTTTCAGGTTTTATAGTGATTTCAAAAAAATTGTATTTCAGCACAACGAAACATTTACGCATATAATGAATGAATAATTATCACCATCATCAATAAATAACCCTTCAAGATCATAGGGTTGTCAGGTACAGTACATGTAGACTCCACCACATAGTCGAGTTATTTTATTTGTCTGTGTTTGTAAATTTCATGTTCAGCATTTAATAATTTAAATATTAATTTATTTTAAGGTTTGGATAAAGGTTAGGGTTAGGATAGTTGTATTTTATATATACAACCCTAACCCCAACTCTAAATAAATAAATATTCCAATTATTAAATGGTGAACATGAAATTTACAAACATAGACAAAGAAAATAATGAAGCATGTGGTGGTGTTTACTTGTACTGTACCATCATAAATACCAGTATACAAGTCAACCTTTTTCGCGTTCACATTCAACACAACAAATATATACATGGACTGTTAATTATGTTCAAGAAGACAGATGGATTTTGAAAACCGTAATATTTAGAGCAATGCTACTCGTCATATGCGAACGATGTCCATGTGCTCCAATGTACGTACAAAACAAGAAATTTGGAACTTCGCACATTCGCTGTGTGAGACACTATAAGTGAAGGTGACCTAGTTTATCTCGTCGTATTAAAAATATACGCTAGCCTTCAACAGCTTATATGTATTGTTTTAATCTTGGAAAAACGTGTTCTGAAACATTTTAATCGCTGATGTCAACGTTTGGAGAGTCTTACCTAAGCAGATTTACAATATTTGAATGATGTTTCCAGGATCGTAGATAGATTTTTAGTAAGGAGGTTTTACCTAAACAAAAAGGCCATTTACTCGTTTTTGTACATAATTCCATCGTTTTAATGATAAATGGTATGACCGTTTTGTGTTAGATCGTTAAGGGGATTGATCTTGCACATCTCGTTCGATAACAGTGAAGAGACTTAAGGTATGGGCTGGAAAAAGTGAATGCTTTTTAAAAAGTACCCACCTTTGGTGCTTCCTTTGGTATCAGGATTATTGGAATAAGTGTATACAATCACAAGGGGACGACGCTGAAGGATATACGATGTTAAGTTTGTTTACGGACTTAATTTCTTTTTAGCAAAACAGATATGTTTACAGACTAGTTGGTTCTATATCCGTCAACGTCGTCCCCTTGGGATTGTATACAATTATTTCAGTAATCCTGGTATATATGCGAGGAATGACGTACTACTAATATAGGCATTCCAGTTCAGTAATTTGGCAGGATTGTTAGATCATGACAGGAGCGTAGCATGCACTTCTGGGCCAAGTATTTCATCATTTTTCTGTCAGGTTTATTGATACATCTGCAGTGAAGCTACATCTGGAATTCCCCGTCAACTAGAAGTCCGATAATTGTATTGTAGAGGGCATATGTCTAATATAATTGTACTGTAGAGGGCATATGTCTAATATAATTGTATTGTAGAGGGCATATGTCTAATATAATTGTATTGTAGAGGGCATATGTCTAATATAATTGTATTGTAGAGGGCATATGTCTAATATAATTGTATTGTAGAGGGCATATGTCTAATATAATTGTATTGTAGAGGGCATATGTCTAATATAATTGTATTGTAGAAGGCATATGTCTAAGGTAATTGTATTGTAGAAGACATATGTCTAATATAAGTGTATTGTAGAGGGCATATGTCTAATATAATTGTATTGTAGAGGACATATGTCTAAGGTAATTGTATTGTAGAGGACATATGTCTAAGGTAATTGTATTGTAGAGGGCATATGTCTAAGGTAATTGTATTGTAGAGGACATATGTCTAAGGTAATTGTATTGTAGAGGACATATGTCTACGGTAATTGTATTGTAGAGGACATATGTCTAAGGTAATTGTATTGTAGAGGACATATGTCTAAGGTAATGGTATTGCAGAGGACATATGTGTAATATAATTGTAGGGTCCATGTCTAAGATAATTGTAGTGTAAAATGCATATGTCTAAGATAATTGTAGGGGTCCATGTCTAAGATGGTCCAAGTCTAAGATAATTGTATTGTAGAGGCCTATGTCTAAGATAATTGTAGGGGTCCATGTCTAAGATGATTGTAGTGTAGAGGGCATATGTCTACGAGTTCAAGCAAAACTTATTCCTGTCCAACTCAAATCCAAACATAACACTGTTATTTATGCTAATGTGCATTACTAATAATAAGTAGGCCAATAGTCAGATATTTGAAGAACGTGAACAAATATATTTTGCTGTGTCACTGTCGACTAGGAGAGCTTTGCGTGCTAGTATAGATTCATGAGTAAGTGCACTTACGCTAGTATAGATTCATGAGTAGGGGTGCGCTTATGCAAGACTGACATTGAATAGCTGGTTGGAGAAACGGGAGGCTGGCAAGTTGCAGGTCACTAAAACAGATTACTGTAAATGTTTACGCAAAATGATTGTGTCTTCGTTTTGTTTTGAATGTACAGTCCATAATCCGACTAGAAAGATATATTTTGTTTTGTTAATAATTTAAATTAATATATCAGGATAAAAAAATTAGGGGGTTACTCTTCTCAACAACGCCCAAAGTATTACGGTACATGGATCTATTTATAAACGTCATGCGAGAGACAGAGGCAGCGGAAGGTATGATGCATTTGCGGGCAATGCAGTATGGGAAGGTAAAGTGATAGGAAGACGAAGAACAAAATTAATTAGGATAGCCATGGTTACCTCTTCTTCTGTGTATGCTGTTTGATAAACACCGCGAATAAATCGTGTGATTTCCGCCGTGGAGCGTGAAGTACGTTGTACTGCCAGTTTCACAGTAGAACTGTGTTATTTGCACGTCGGTTGGCTCGCTCTGTGGCCCGGACATCCGAGGCCCAGCACATCCGTTTTTGTAATGTCTTCATTCTCCGTAGCCTGCGACACACTGCCTATTTGTGGACAGGTGGCGAGTATGTAATGAAACTTCGCCAGAGACGATTGTCGTTCACGTCTATCTCGCACGAGGCGTTCTGCATCCAATGAACTAGTCTGGTTTAATTAGACTTTTTGTGAATATGCCCATCGGATACTGAACTTTTTCTCATCCTCGAGCGTGGTTTTGGTTAAGGAAGAACTCAACAGAAGAGTTGGACCCGTGCTATTCCGCCGTCTTACCCGAGGTGTCGTTCACTGTCGTGACATAGTGAACCTCTCGTCCACGTCTGAGTCACACCACGCGTTTGGGAGTAAGGCGTGTTCTCGAGCTGAGCAACCTTGACCCGCTTGTGCCTGAGCCCATCGGGTACTGAACCCTTTCTCTCTGCGAGCATGTTTCCGGTATAGGAAAGCTCAACAGTAGAGTTGGACCAGGGTTGCTTTCTTTGCCCGACAAGCGCGATTGGGTCTCAGCTCGTAAGGAGCACCGGTAACTAGACGATTGCCTCGAGCTGACAGAACTTGTAGTTCCGATTTCTTTGGAACGTTTTCCCTTTCAATTTGCACATGGCGCAGTGTTGCCATCTCATTGTACTCAGTATGTTATCTTTTTGTCTCTCGCCATGATTGTACCTTTTCGTATCAAAATTGCATTAGCTGCCTCTCCAATGCTCGGACCGGACTGACTATCGTCACTGTGTGTCGACAGTGCCACTGCATGTGTTGACGCAGTGGTGTCGGAGATGTTTATTGTCTCTTTTGCAGACACATTTCATTCCGTATGCAGCCTCCCCACTCCCGGACATGAGCATAAAAGTGTGTGTCAGGAATACAACAAGAGCAGTTGTACTTCCGTTTCCAGGGTGCACCACAAGGAGGTACTTTTAAGATCTTGGTTATCTGCTAACGTGGGTCCGCATGAGAGCAATGCGAGACCCTTTGCTCTCTGCCATGTGTACATTTGCAAAACTACAAAGTGGAAGTTGAAAGAGACAAAGCATATGTTCTGAAAACGATAACGTGATCAGGGAAATTGCGTCTTTGGAAGGATAATAAAAATCCACACCAACAACTGACTAGAAAACTTAACGTATAGGTCTATACCCTTAGACGGATGAGGGAATGGCAGGCTGATCACTTATTTGAATGTCCTCAGTGCCATAATGCTAGTTCCTACTAAAGAATTAACGTCAAATGACTGGTCAGCTGTCAAATACTGCATGTTTTACATTAGAGACTAGCAGGGAACAGTTTTGTAGCTGTGTGATGCTATTGCTGTGGTCAAGACAAGTACAGGGTGAGTTTTAAAATTTACTCTCGGACACACAAAAAACCCAGTCCTTACAGGAAATTTAACCCTGGACCTCATGGATGTGAGACTAACGCTCTAACCTCTCGGCAATGGGACCAATATGAGTGGAATATGCATACTATAATCAAATGAAACTGTAGTAGCTGCAAAACAAGCCATTTTTTAAAACATGATGTCATGACTTGATACTCGCCGCCTTTGAATCAAGCTGGAGTTATCTGGGCCCATTATTAAAACACATGTTAATTAATAGTGACAACACGAAAAGTTGAACCAAAGTTCGCTTCTATTTGATGATTTTCTAAAACTAGGTATTTCAAACAAGGTTAAAATGCAAATAGAATGTTATTAGTAACATTTTGACATTTCAAAGCAGGATTGTACACACAGGATGTGGTGACATATGGGCTTATGTTAAAGAGTTTGGGGTACTGACAGTGCAAGTGGTTAATTTACATGGCTCGTCATTCATGCGAAAGTAGACGATGTTGGAAAAAAATTTAATAAAACAAACGTCTCAATACCACAGTACAGTGACCATGGATACATATGAGACCTGCTGGCTCATTGGGAATCACCCTTCTAGCATTTTATCTCGTATTTTTCCTTGGCTATCGTCACAAAATGTACAGACGGTGACCAATGAAAACAACGTAAAATAGTCAACTGCGTCACTTTAGAATGATAATTCCAGCAGGACTATAATGACAGGACTCAATTATTTCTGATCTCACCATCAGTATATAAAAATAGTCCTGATAGACAAACTAGCACCAGCCGTCATATATACCGAACCACCATCACCGTTAAAGCTAAAGAAAAATCCCAAAAATGCAAAGACGTTTGTAAATCCAAGCATAATTTTGTCAGGTTCCACAACAATTGACGAGGATGTCACATTGCTCGTGGTAGTGCATCTTCTTGTAGTCTTCGTGAGACTGTCTGGATCCGTGTGTCTGAGCCTGAATACCACACTGAAGATGTCATCGCTGTTATTTGCAGATGAATTCTGGACTGAATTTTAGGCTTGCAATGCAGCTTAATTCTTTTGAATTGTTGTACCGAGAAAGTTTGTTAGTGTATGCCTGCGATGGTAGGATTACATCCTTGGCGCTGATTTCGTTGAAAACTATAAGATGGAAATATCTGCATTTTGTTGGGCATCTCATGTCATCGCAATGTCAGACGAACTTCTTCCAAAGAGACTGTTATCTCAAGTTGTCGAATCTGAGACCTTTCATTGTTATCTCAAGTTGTCGAATCTGAAACCATTTATTGTTATCTCAAGTTGTCGAATCTGAGACCTTTCATTGTTATCTCAAGTTGTCGAATCTGAGATCGTATGATATATAATGAACTGTATGTAGGTAAGAGTTCAAGTAGAGGCCAGAAAAAAATTTCAAGGACTTCCTGGAGACATCTCCCACGCACTGCAAGATTGATTCAAGTTTTTTTGGGAAACCATAGCTCGTCACCCTCCAGCTTATAACGTTTAGATCAGTGTGAGTATTGCACGTTTTGAACAGATTAGAACACTCAGACGATTCAAAAAGTCAAAAATGCACGGAGCTGTCAGCCTGTTTCCCACTAGGATATCTACCCAAAGTACACTTTATTGACAGAAGCTCCACCGAAGACGGATGTGTCGGACCATTGGCGCAAATAAACGGTAACACAACGCATTTCCATTTTCTGGACTACATCCTGCGGGAAATCTATTTGGAACATTGTCCTGCTGAAGGAGAGGTCCAGTGGGAGTTTCAGATTGAACCCTGAAGAAGAAGAAGATACACTTTAAACATTCGCTATCACTTTTACATGATTTATTAGGCACGCTGGAGATACAATACACCTGCCTATGTGATACCTCCCCTTTCTCTTATCATTTTGTGTTGGTGTACAACACCATCCTCCATTCACCAACAATTGTTATTAGTGACTGACAAAAAGCTTCACTAATTGCACGCCAATTATACTTTTAACCCTTATCTGTATTAGACCAATAACGCATATAAGGGGGCGGGGATTGAGATTATAAACCCCGCCCCTGTATTTCAGAAAGCATAACACGAGACAGCATGTAATTTCCTTCTTCATCTTCTCACATCCCAGTATCGATATTTTCTTTTTTTTTTTTAAAAATCATAAATTTCACGAAATCGTGGCAACTATCTTACCTCTGCTTACCGAACACATACATACGGACCTTACTTAACCACATACTGTAGTTTTAGATGATTGACTTTCTTGTACTTGAGTTACCCCCATACACACTCTGTCCCTATCAACGAAGCGGCACTTCGCCGACCCCGAGTACCACTCATAGCACGTAATTCAGTTGCTTCAAGTAACAATCCCAAGGGATCTTTCCCAAAACTCCCATTTTGTACTTCCATTTTATAAACAAAATGATCTTACAAAATGGGCTTCTCATGTCGTCCGAATGTCAGACGAACGTCTTCGGTTTTACAAACTGTCTGAACAGTTAAAAATATAAATTAAATAAAACTAATCGAATCGTATATATAACTTTTCTTATGTTTTTTTTTTTAAAAACGTTTAGTGAGGGTAATAGGTGTTTGGGCTTCTATCTAGCGTTTTTTTAGCAGTAATTATATTTTCATAAGTGGAGAGATTGGTTTCAACGCTAATGAACCTGTTTTATCTACGTGATTGATATCTGATGCTACAAGTCATTGTTAACATTTTAGCTACGCGTTTGATATCTGATGCTACAAGCTAATGTTAAATTTTTATCTATTGCTTAATATCTGATGCTACAAGTCAATTTTAACCCTCACACCCATTTTACGAAACAGTTACTGGAAATATAGTCCCCCCCCCCAACCAATAAAGAAAAAAGACAAATGAAAATGCTTATTTTGAAACCTTTACTAATATCACCTTATCTACGGTCCTTGCTATGCATATCACAACATAACATGACCAGAACAAGTTCCTGTTCACGAAGAAAAGACATTGGACAACTAGAAGGAATTGCAATGTGCAATGTTTGCTGATAATGAAGTACAACACAATCAATACGCATATTAATATAAGCCCTGCAGTATTATGGGTACACAGTTGTTGTGGTACTGCTGTCTAGGTGACCAGACATGTGACAAGAATGTTGTGGCTGTCCATAAATTACGCCAACAAATGAAATGTGTAATTGGGGGGGGGAGGGGGTTAATGCTGTTATAGTTTGATTGACAGTAGTTAACAATGGAAAGGAAGAGTTCATGAAAAGTTGACTTCAACAATGGACCTACTATATTCCATACAGATATTTAAATATATATTATAAAAATAGCTTGTATGAATTTAAACATAAAGCCAATGCACATTTTCATTATATATTGTTATGCCTTGACAGTAGATTATACATTTCTTCAATGAAATAACTAACAGATTTTATTTGAGATTTCTCCGCGCAAAATAACATAGTTTTGGAAATCTTTTGTTTTGTTTCATTTAATTATGAAACTATTTATCTCAAGCTAAAATTTTAATGTAATTAATATTAACACAGAACATCTTGACATCAGTAACACGTTGACGATCGCTTTGAAATTGCACTATTTTAGTTTTCTGCTCATAGGAAAATACACTGATCATTTACGCATGTGGTTGCATCTGTGGGTCTCATCAATGGCCCACTAGACAAACCATCCATGCAACAGAAAACCTTAGTGTACGACATGCCGTTATATTAAGGTCATCTTCTTAGAGAAGCTTCATGGCATGTCATCTATACAATTGTGCGTTTATTTTGTTGTTTAAATGTGTTTCATATTTACCTGAATATATATGTATGCACCCTCTGTGGTTGGGAGGGAGCCAGAGATGTACTGTGCAGCACTGGGGAGGAGGAAACTGGCAGCACTGTTTTTTCCTATGGCTGAAACCCATCATAGAGGCACAGTGACTCAGGACGTGACAATCCTTTTGACTTGAACATTTGGTTGCATGCCTGGAGCAATAGAGAAGTTCGGCATAACCAGTAGTCAATTGGTGGCGGGGAATGAGCACAGTGAACCCTATCTCGGCTACAGTGGCTAGTAGCAGCGCATTGGTTGAAAAATACTTTCCTGAAGGTGTGATAGTTATTCTATGGCTCTGTCCCGGGGTGGGCTGTAAATCCAGATACTTCCCAGCAATATAATGCCATTTAATGGCATTAGGTCAAAGAGCATGAGCCCATGGACCGCTGGATCAGCAACCAACCAAGCAACCAACTGATCGTGTAGTTATCACAGTGACAAATTATCATAAGAACAGAAGAAATATGGTTTCAAATGAATGCACACTCTGTTAATATCGACACTTCAAAAGGAAGTTATACATTTTTCTCTCTTTCTATCTATTATCTTTTCTTGATTCTTGATTCTAGAAATCATCATCACGGCACATGGGAGATTCACAGATGTGTTTCGCTCTTCGTTCTAGCACCCATCCCAGAGGATGCTTATTGTGTTATCTGATGTTTACAGAGAGAGCACACAGTATTACAGTTGAAGTAGATTCTAGCAGAAACTGAATCGTATATTGATGGTCGAAATTTTACAGCTATTCTTGAATCAACACATCGAAATTGTGTATATGTTGGGGCAATAAGAAGTAACCTATACTCCATAAGCCAAGATGGCAATGTTGAATACCGCAACACTTTGCCTTACCATAAATGGATAGTGGTAAAAGAAGGTAAGCTACTATATGTTTTTCTCCCGCAAGACCAGACACTTGTATAGTCTTAACCGCCAAAACGTAGTGACGATGAAATTTCTAGCATTCTTAGAGCAATCATTATACTATACTGTTCAGGGTGGCTGAGTATGTTGAGAATCCCTTACAATACTGAAATTTGATCTCTGACTACTAGCGAACTTGAACCATCGTTTGCACTAGAAGACCTCTGCACATAATGAATTCGTTAATTTTTGTAAATTTTTGTTGTGTTTTCCGTTGATCACTAAATACTTGGAGTCGCATGACAAAAATAACCAAGTCGTATCATAAAAGCCGAATGCTCTTGCTGTCGCTACGTCATGTATATGGTGCGTTTTTTAAATTTACCCTCCGACAGAAAACAACCCAAACCTTACTGGGGATCGAACCAGAGACCAACGCCCTAACATCTCTGCTATGCGCCACATATAGTGACCAACGGAAATAACGACAATAATCAAAAACTTTACGAATGAAGTCCTAATTAATTCTGTGAAGATGTCTTCTATACGGCAGATGGTCATGCTTGAACCCAGGTCGCTTACGTGTGGCAGGAAAATACACGTTACTATCCATTAGATCATATTTGAATTTCAAATAAATAATGCAATCGCCCATGTGTTTCAAGGACCCGAAAGAGGAGCAAATAAAAAACAACGTTATTACCTGCCATGCATGTCGTAAAGGTATAAGGAGGTTTTGGGATGGGGGTTGGCTGTCACATCCCACAAAATGTCTAAGTGACCAAGAAGACATGATGAAATCGGATGTATTAGGTCGAAGGGCACATATATTCCAACCAAGCTGTAAGCCATGACACAACGTATTCCGTTCCCCGGGACTACACTGTGCTAATATGCAAGAGTTTGATAAGGAACTCAGAAAAGAAGAAGCAGATACTGTAATGCTTTTTATCATGTTTCTGTTCTTTTTTTTTTAAAGATAGGGGATGGTTTAAAACTGGCGTAACCGCCCATGTGTTGCCGGGGCCAAAAGGGGAGCAAAGAATAGCAATACTGTTTACCTTCCACACATGTCGTAAAAGGCGACTAGGGAGGTTATGGGAAGGAGTTGGCTGTCCCATCCCATATAGGGTCAGTGACCCAAATCCATGCTGAAGTCGGATGTGTCAAGCCGAAAGGCGCAGATATCGCAGCAATGTTGTAAACCATGACACAATGCATTCCGTTCTCCGGACTACACCCTGCTAATAGTAGGAGTTTGAGAACGAACGCAGAAGAAGAAGAAGAAGAAGAAGAAGAAGATTAAGCGTAATTAAAAAGCGAGGGGAATACTTGTATCTGAATACTTGACAGTTGTTGACAGAAAAAATCTTGTGAAAAAGTGTTGGTGTAATTTATCCACCCTTTTGCCATATTGAAGCACTTTATTTTTCAGATATTACCATGCGGACTACGCCACTCATTTTGGCTGATCCGATTAAACCGAAATTTTTATTTGAAAACACAGATAAGTCAACGGTGTCCCGACTGGGGTGGGATGACCAGTCCATAGAACTATATCTAAAGGGCTTCATAGAATCTTCGCGGTTATATGGACTGTATGAGCAAAATATGACCAACATCCAAGCAGGCTATTCTGTGACTTTGCACACAATGGTTTAGCTTGTCTTTTGAAAGTATTGCGAACCGCTGAATGTTAGAGTCTTCTGGCTTTGAAAGAAAGCTCTCCGCCGAAGACGAATGTGTAGAGCCATTGGTGCAAATAAAACGACCACACAACGCATTTCCATTCTCTGGACTACATCGTGATGGAAATCTAGTAGGACCGTGGTCATGCTACAAGAGAGACCCAGTGAAAGTTTGAGAAAGAACGAAGAAGAAGAAGAAAGAAAGCTCAGGAAGAACCTCCCATTTTAGGCAGAAAATTCATCACTCGCAGATTCCTGGGATTTAAACAAACATACTAATTTGAGCAAGGTAAAAGATAGACAACCTACAGTTTGTCAAAGTGTACATTAAGACTAGAAGCAATGGATGCTGGATATTTATTGCCAACTTTCGTGTTAGTCTCAACACTTTATCTTCTTCTTGTGCGATGGTTTTTCAAATTCCGACGTTCAATATTTCTATGAAAAATGCAGCCTGTTTAAGTAATGTATCTTGTTAGAATTTCCTGGATATGAATGGAAGCCCTGGAGAAACATCTGAGTATAAATGAAAACCCTGGAGAAATATCTTCTCGGTATGAATGGAAGCCGGGAGAAATATCTTCAAGTTAGGGCATGTGTGGTACTCTAGGCACGCAGCGTGCCGCTTCATCGGGGTTTAAGGTATACATGGCGTTAGGTGGCGAAACCTGAGTACAATTAGGTCAATCCTCTACGTCTTAAGACATAGAGGAGTCTTAGAATAAAGTATTAGAATAACATATGGCTATTTTTACTCACTTTATAGTGACTTATATATATATATATATATGTGTGTGTGTGTGTGTGTATGTATATATATAGGGCATATACGAGTAAATATATAAGTTTATATGACAAGGTACTGGTGTGTTGACAAGCCAAGACAATCTCGATCTATATTGATCCCAGCATATGCGCAAGTATGAAACATTTCTATGCGAGTGTGTATAATCAAGTAGTACAAATACTCTGACTCAATCTTTACATGTAGGTCTGCATGAACTATTTTCTGTGAAATAGCAGACTGCTAGCCATTCCACACCAAATTTAAACAGCTCGTGCTTAGCATTGCTTTTACGAAGTCATAGCTCTAAAATTTCTGCCGTGTCCTTTTCAGTAACACGCACCGTGGTCTATTTTTCACTTCATATTTATTTAGTGCGGTTGTTTGAGATTAGATCACAGAAGGTTGTGAATAAATCATGTTTTCATGATCTGTCAATCGTTAAACGATGCGAATAATAACTGGGAGCATTGACAATCAACATGGTGCTACACTGAACTAAACTAACTGATTTCTATCTATGTGATCGATAAGTCTCTCAGTTCTGTGCAAGCTGCCCAGCTTCTTCCAGTGTCATGTTCAGAAAATGTTCGATGTCATGTAGGCCTAGCTATCGTAATCTTGGTCTGCCTCTTGTTCTCTTGCCCGGAACTTTTTCCTCCATGATTAATCTTTCTAAATCATTGTAACTTTGTATATGTCCGAAATTGGCAGTTTGTGTTTTTTGAGTTTTGAGGATTCAATCTACTTCTATGTTCAAGTCTTTGTGGACGTCTGCATTCGTTCGTCTTGCCTTATATGTTCATGATATTCTGAAGACCTTTCTATACAATTTCATTTGAATGCCATTATTTTCTTTTCCATTGCGGGTGACATTGCCCAAGTCTCAAAACTATATGTTGCCACTGGAATAATATAACTTCATAATATTTATAACTTTATAACAGGTTTCTTTGTTGTTCGCCCACCCACGCCGTGCCCAAAATAATATATACATACATAATATATATAAGCAATACCTATAGGCATATCGTATTATATAATCCAAGACGTAGAAATGGTGGGGGGGGGGTGTCAACTCCATCTTCTCTTAAGACGTAAGAATGCAGTACTATGAAGCCAGACAAAATTGTAAGTAAAAACCCCCTCCCCGTTACCAGTTTTTCCAAACAGGTCATTAAATATCACATAGAAACGAAATATTAGGTGTTTTTGTTTTGTGTTTATGTAACAACCCCGCCCCCTCTTTAACAGAAGATGTATTCACGGACCTGATATAATCCTAAGATAGGGCAAGTTTCTCACTCTTGTCCCCTATACCAGGCGTTTGAATTTTACTTTCTGTGACTTTTACCAGTCGCTTGAGTTTTACTTTCTGTGAGTTTTACCAATGGCTCACTAGACATACCACCCATGCAACAGGAAACCTTAGTAGATGACATGTCGTTATATTTGAAGTTATCTTCTTATAGAAGCTTCATGGCACGACACCTATGCAATTATGCTTCTCATGCTTTTATTTTGTTCTTGAAGTGTGTTTTTGTTGTTTGTATAGGGCCTATATGTATGCACCCTCAGTGGTTGGGAGGGAGTCAGAGATGTACTGCGAGCACTGGGGAGGAGGAAACTGACAGCACTGTTTTTTCCTATGGCTGAGGCCCATTGTAGAGGCACAATGATTCAGGACGAAACAATCCCTTTGACTTGAACATTTGGTTGCATGCCTGGAGCAATAGAGAAGTTCGGCATAACCAGTAGTCAATTGGTGGCGATGAATGGGCACAGTGAACCCATTTCGGATGCAGTGGTTCGGAGCAGTGCATAGGTTGAAACCTACCTTCCTGGTGGTGTGATAGTTATTCTCTGGCTCTGACCCGGGGTGGGCCGGAAATCCAGAGACTTCCCAGCAATATAATGCCATTTTAATGGCATTTGGTCAAAGGGCATGAGCCTATGGACCGCTGAATCAGCATCCAACCATCCAGGCTCTTGAGTTTTACTTTCTGCACAACAGGTTGGTGTTTCTCTGGCATAATGTTTTTCATGAGGGTGTTGTTTTCCAGAACTTATTCAAGTCTCATTTGCCAGTTTTAGTTAACATGGTTCTTAGTTGCAATACCATGTCTTCTATTCCAGAGAGAGCTTTGTCGTGCATTTCTTGTAATTGCAAGGCATACTGCAAATATAAGATTTTAATCACACTCAGCATTCCAGGCATCGGTCTTCAGTAATTTCATTACACAGTGGAGATGGTCCTCCTTTGCAAGCGAATATGAGCAGTACATTGAAAATTATTTCTGTTGAGTATGATGGCATGGCTTGCTGGATGAGAATTACATTTAAGTGAGGGATAGCTTCTCAATGTAGGTAACCAGTAATTATCTAGTACTCTCACAAGAACTCTCAGTGGAAAGATGGAATTGTGTGTGTCGGGAGGCAGATGACCAGTGGAGGGTAGTAGATACATGTTCAGTAAGGGCAATGATTATATCTAAAAAAATGAAAGAGCACAAGAATGAAAGTGTAAAATTCCTTATTTTTAATGACACATTTATGATCTTTTTTAATAAAAATCCTAAGGGGGACGGCAAGGAGAAGTAGGCCTATCAATTTTTTGGTAAATTTTTTTTGCTACTAAAAGTCATGTTCTAATTTTCTACAGGGGTTTTTAACCCCCCCCCCCCTATTTACGGGATATGATCGGTCTCACCATGCTCGCAGTGCTATAGGCCTATAACGTCTTGATGCCTTTATATCAATTAACTGTGCCTATAACGTCTTGATGCCTTTATATCAATTGACTGTAACATTTTCTAGAGTTCATTTGAGCAGTCCGCGATATTCAGATTTTATATGCACAGACAGAGCATGGGGCCTTGATAGATAACTAGATGTATAGAACTCACTAGCTACCCTCACTGATGTGATCCGCCATAGTGGTTTTAGAGTTGTAACCGTCAGTATGCTGACATCTGTTCATGATCCACAAACGAGGGCTGAATAGAAGAAGGAGGACCCCAGTGGATTATTGCTTGATTCTACGACGTTATGTGCTATGGGTGGTACTCTTGGCAGGCGACGTGTCACTTCATTGGGAGTTCTTAAGACTCACGCGAATTGAACCAGGTCCGTTCTAACGGCACCTAATCGCCTTGCAACTTGAGTAAACTGGTTTTTCCATATTTAACTACATAGGCCTACTGATAAAAAGATGCGATTTTGTCAAAACATTCAAACTGTGTACTCAAGTCACTAAGAACGGACCAATCGAGACACGGACTATTACAATAACAACAAACATTCCGTACAAGTATCGAAGTATCCTTAGTAACACTAACATAAAACATCCGTATTTGTACAACAAGGGCCAATATACATTCTTGTAAACATAAATAACATAAGTCTCGATCGGTCAGTTCGCAGTGACTTGAGTACATATTTTGAATGTCTTGAGAAAATCGCAGCTCTTTTTAGGGATGTGGTTAGTAAAATACGGACAAACCCATTTACTCGAGTTGCAAGGCGGTTCAGTGCCGTTAGAATGGACATGTTTCAATTCCTGGGAGTCTCAAGAATTTTTAAATTTATCCTTAACTTCCTACTTGAGTTTACTTCATTGGGATGAAAGGAATAGCCATATGGCAAAACCTGAGCATAGTGAGGTAAATCATCTACGTCTTAAGACAAAGAAGAGCCTTAGAATAAAGTATTGGAATAACACATGGCTAATTTTACTTACTTTATAGTGACTTCTAGTTTTACTTACTTTATAGTGACTTCTAGTTTTATTTTACTTTATAGTGACTTCTAGTTTTACTTACTTTATAGTGGCTTCTATTTTTACTTACTTTATAGTGACTTCTAGTTTTACTTACTTTATAGTGACTTCTTGTTTAACTTACTTTATAGTTACTTCTAGTTTTACTTACTGTATAGTGACTTCTAGTTTTATTTTACTTTATAGTGACTTCTAGTTTTACGTACTTTATAATGACTTGTATTTTTACTTACTTTATAGTGACTTCTAGTTTTACGTACTTTATAGTGACTTCTAGTTTTACTTACTGTATAGTGACTTCTAGTTTTATTTTACTTTATAGTGACTTCTAGTTTTACTAGATAGCACCCACTCCATGCAATTAGTCACTATTACTGCTAGTTAACCCAGAAATATATGCAGCGCTTAGGGTTATTGATATGTTTTAAATAAGGAGATGAGGAGTTTACCTTGGAGCCTATAAGAAAAATGGTAATTCGCTTAATTTTCTATGTAACTCCATCGCTTACGAGATTTTTTGGTAAAATTTTTTTGCGTTGAAAGTTGTTAATAGCAATCTAGTACTAAATAATAAAATTAATGTTCCCGTTTTCTAGAATATGGAATGTGTTGAACACTCAAGTTGGACCAAGTTGTCATTCTGTATCTCAGAACAGGACATAACCGACTCCACAGCCAGATGTATACAAAGTTCAAGATTGATAACACGGCCATGTGTACGTACACCTCAGACAGCAGAACATATTCTTGAGGAATGTCTGGAATATGTAATGCTGAGAAACATACACTGGCCCAGAGAAACAACAGTGGAAGAAAATGTCTACGGACCTCTGTACAAGTTACAAAATACAGTCTCGTTTATAGAAGAAACTAAATTTCAGATATAAGCATGTTCCAGGTGAACAAAAGAAAAAGTCATCATTTCTGTTCAACACCTCTTGGTGTTTCACTGCATCTGCCTTCTAAAAGAAAATGTGTGGCATCATGCTCCTATTATTGTAGCACATTGTTTCCCATAAAATTAGATTCTTTAAATAAGTTTACTCTCCATTTGGCAGCTGATAGAAGTTATTGGATCCAACTGACCAGGTCATCAATATGTGAACATACTTCATAACGCTGGTGACCCTCCATAATAAGACTAATTGGCCAATAGAAAATCAAGCAATCTAAAATGACTAATTTGATGTTCATTGACTATCACACAAAGTATAGGGCTTATTAATAGTGACCAATGAAAATCACAAGAACAGTCCTATTAGTTATTAGGAAGGTTTGATTTTCCATTAGCCTGTAGGTCTTATATTGTAAACACCAGAGCCCACTTTTAATGACCTTTCGTCATTAGGAAGGCTTGATTTTCCATTAGCCTGCAGGTCTTATATTGTACACACAGGAGTCTACTTTTAATGGCCTTATGTGTGTTACGTTAGTAAATGGCTTGAAATCACAAATACCCCCAAGTAAATTTTCATGGTTAAATCAGACTGTAGATTACAGTATTTAAACATCACACGTTGGCTGTTCTCTAGTGGCTACCCTCTCAAAATGAAATCACTTGACAAAAGAAAACTGATGTAGGTCTTAGAGTGGAGTGCAAAAATTGAACACTTCATCTACTCACTTCTCTATTTAGAGTCTAATACTTGATTATGGTTCATTATCTTTATCTGTGAACTGATTGCAGCAGATTGTTGATTCACCTGTAGAGGACTCAAGATCTTCTTACACTACTGAATTGTTCATGCAGGACTGAAATTCAGATAACCAGGCATAATATTTTGGAGCTCTCCAGCATTAAATGAGCTGTCATCAAACCTGGACAGAGGATGGATGTATCTTGATGTAGAACTGGGATAAACAATATGGAAGATGTCACACAGACTGAAAAATAAATGCAACTCTGTACTATTTTGTTTTGATAAGTTGTCAGATTTTGACCATTTCAAAAAGACAATATTTATTACATTTTGCAATTTTAATTAATGTTTTGATAATTTTGTTGTCAATCTGAAAATGTATTGTTTGGCTGTTAGGAAAAATTTTTATACAAAATTTCACTATAATCTATTTCAGATATCTGGCAACCTTGATTCTGATGATAAATCTAAGAATCTAACATGACCAATTAAAATGGACACAGAAAAGTATGCATGAAAAGAATGTAGATCTTTATTAAAACTCTTTTGATATTTCTTATTTATGGAATGTGACACATGCAAAAAAATAGCAAGATCACTGTGCTAACAGTAAGGATACATTCACTAAGTTTACAAAATATACTTGCGAGGAAACATGATAATGAATTTCTACTACATATAGATTCAGAAGTCCAGGCTTTGATCAATGAGAATCTTCAAACAGATATTATTATCTGCACTTATGGCTCAGTGGTAAAGCATGTAGCTCGTCAACATTCATAGATCAATGCAGAAAGAAGTGTATTAGGGAAGAAATTGGTGCCTTCTGCAAACAACCACTAGTAGTAGGATGATGTAGGTGATGTCGGTGACCAGGGAAATATTATATAGCTGGAGTCTCAGAATGCTACAGGCATATATTTTCTTACTGATTCTATGAGTATTCTTCAAGTATTCAGTTGGGCTATTTACACTGTTAGTAGTTGGAGCCACTGAAGTCTGTAATGAAGAGTTTACTTACATTTTTTTGTACCTGGACATGTTAGTGGTAGGGGTAATGAAAGAGCAGACAGACTTGCCAGCTTGGCCACAGTGACCAGTGGTAGTTCAATGGATGATGCTGTTATTTTTTAATGCAATCAAGGAGTTAAGACTAGTTGGATAATGTGAGATATATTTCTTCTTCTGTGTGTATGGCTAGAATGCAGGATATGGGAGTAAAGTATGGTGTTACAAAAAATGAACGGCATACAGAAATCAAAAGTAGAGTTAACAAACACAGAACAGGAACAATTCTACCAGTTATGATCCTGTTGAGCTTCAAACCAGGTTAGTGATGAGCAACACGAACACACAAATGTCCATTCAAATTCATTCAAAGCCTTACATTCTTTATTCAAAACAAAGAATTGAGTATGACACAGAACACTTTCAAATTATTCTCAATGCTACCTTGGTTGCTTGATCTGAGAGGTGCTTCTTCTAAATTCTGTATTAACAACAATTCAATTCTAACTAAGTAATGACATGTGATCCTTCCCTCAACATCTGTCATCTTTTTGTTATTTTATCAGTCTAATTTTTCATCCTGCAAACTTCCAACACTAACATGACCTGCTCTAACCATGCATCCTTTTTTAAACTATTTTTTTAACATCACCAAACTACCTGCTCTCACTCAAGGTTGCATTCGACTTTGAATACCACAGTGCATTATTTTTAAATCAAGGATTATTCTACATTCTTCCCGGTACCTATGTTAGAACAATTGGTTACCACATGATGAAGAAAATACTGAATATGAGATCAAAACAGCCATGCACTTGTCTGGGGTGCCATGGTGATGATCTGACAACTAACTAACAAAACATAATAACAAAAATAACTGAAAATTGCATACCATTTTTGCATATCATCTATAAGTATTTGTGATAATGTTAATATTAGTACAAAATGAATATATTATTTAAAGTGAAATCATTCAATGTTGAGAATATAATATTGTGTTATCAATGGAAGTTTATTATATACAAAATGAGGTGTCTAAAGAGAATCAGCATAACAGAATAAGTTACAACTAACTTTTGATGTTAGAAATGAAGAGATTACAAGAATTGTTTGAACAATCTCTGTGGTCAAATCGATTGCAAAATGGAAACTGAAATGGTTCAGCTGCTTAATGAGAATGAACCCACATTGGCCAGCAGCAAGAGCATATAACATGAGAATGGAAACAACAAGAGCTGAAGAAAGACTAAGAAAAAGGTGGATTAAAGGAGTTATGGACATCATGAGATGTCACAATATTACTGCATATCAAGTGACCAAATGTGCCATAGATTGAAAATTGATTGTCTTTCAATACTGCAATGCCTTACAGCAAAAGCAGAAAAAAGATAATTATGGATAGATGGACAGATTGTTGAAAATATTACAAGTTTCAATACATGGTGCCCGATATGATGTACAAACAAGCAAATTTTAATTATAATATAACCATACACAACTCATGAAATATGTATTAATTGTTACAATTGAATATATATATATAGTAATCTGATCTGACTGAATTATATTATATTCATCCAATTAATCCTGTATTGAAACTTAGACCAGAGACAAGATGTCAGAATTTGTGACCAATAAGTTAATGTTTTAATTGTGAACACCAACTCTGAGATTGTCCACTGTGATTCCTGTTCCCTGCTGGAATTTCTCCACAGTATATGGAGCAACTGAAATATAAAAAACATAATTATTTTAAAAGTGTAAATTATTAGAAAGAAACATTAAATATAGGGTGTCTATATAGTCACCGTGCACTGACAACCTACAGGTCTATACTAATCACTCACAATTTTTATGATGTTGTGTCACCACCAATGTAGGCTAAATTAATGCAAAGTGACTTGACCCTGTTAGTTATATATGTTATTCAACAATAAACTTATACAAATGTTATATTCTGTGCTAACATTTCTTTCATACATAGTCCCTATATGAAATATTCAATAAACAGTTATATTGATTGCTCTACACATTTAGTATATAGGAAATTGTACAATAATTTATTTTTATCTGTAACATGTTTATGGTGTGGTTCTAAAGAAGAATTCTGAGAGTACTAAGGACAACTAGAAAAAGTAATGAGGATATGCTGAAATGTCAAATGTGAGAAGGAGGTTAATAATACCAAAAAAACAGTATATTTTGAATATGTTATGAGATAGGGAGTACTTGAGAACATAATTACAATAGGCAAATAGAACACGGGAGAAATTGAGGATGCCAGCATAAGAAAATATTAGATAGTTTTACGTGGTGTGCTACAGAGTCAACAATGATGCTGATAAAAGATACTGGAAATAAAGAGTTAGGCCTATGGAGATCCATGATCGACTATGCCAGTCGGCATAGTGCGAAATGATGATGATGTTGTGACATGTTTATATACAGCAAAACATCTATAAGATGACAACCCGTGGTACTGTAGCAAACTTGTCAACATACGAAAATGTCATCACATGGAATGTCTTTTTTTTAATTACTCAACCCCAGGAAAAAAAATAATATGACTCTTGTACCCTTTTGTGCAACAAAGAGGTTTCTGCAGAGGTTTATTTTAAACTCTGAATACTTCCTCTCAGTGATGTGCAATGCTTTGAGAAGAAGTCTCCTATTCAAGAGGGAGAAAAAACATAGCTGTATAGATGAAGTGTTGGGGGAGGGGGGGGGGAGAGAGAGGTTCCCACAAGAGGAAAGTGTCACTATATACATATGTTATCTGCTAGTGGTTTACTTTTGTATGTTGGTCTGATGGGTAACTTGTGAGACTTTCAGATCATCTGTATGCTAATGGAATGAGGTAATTGAACTATTGCGAACGTCCAGTTCATGAAAATGTAGCAGTGGACTGTGGTAAACATTTTAAGTTTTAATTCTTTTTCTGTTTCATTCTCATACTCCTGCAGATTTATTAGCAGGAAGTACTTTGGAGAATGAATTATTCCGTGGCTTACATCTCAGCTGCAATATCTACACCTTTTGGCCTGACACATCTGATTTCAACATGGTATTTGGGTCACTCTATGAGATGTGGCAGCCAATTCCACCCCAAAACCTGCTTAGTTACTTCATATGACATGTAAGGAAGACAACAGTGTTGCTATTTTTGTTGCCCCTACCCCCTAACACATAGGCGAGGTTCTACTGTAATCAGCAAGTCACTAGAACCATCAGCATGCATACACTTTAACATCTATTGCAGCAGACTGAGCACCTATTTGCCTAGAGTGCAGAAATATGAGTTCATAACCAATAAACTATTATATATGCCTGTTATCTAACCAGTACTAATGAAAAATGGAACAGAGTGTTATCTGTTCTCATCATCATCATGTGGTATATTCTTTCCAGAACATGGTCTTCTTTATGCATTCTCTGAACACTCAGTGATTCTGGGTGAGTAGACATGTTTAAGGAATATGATATACCACTGCACCGTCGCTGTCTTGGGCGCCTTCATCCCCAATTGCTGTTAACTCTTCCTTCAGCTATTATTCTGTCCATGTTGTTATGTCTCTTTATATGGTAAAAAAAAACACAGCTTTCTTGTTAGGATTTTGTTAAAGAGTCAGCCCTTACTGTACTGTGTAACCTAAATATCAAAATGTTATATACTAACCAACTGGAAGGAAGACTCTTTGTCCTGTCAGTTCTTCTCTCACAGACTCGATGCCACTTTTGATTGACAGCAAGGCCCCCATAGCAAGACCAATTGGAGGTTCTCCCACAGCTAAGAAATTTTATGCATATTAGTTTGACAAAGTGTACACATAGAATCTATATGAACAGTTAACTTTAAAATTAAAAAACCAATACACCTTTAATAAGAAATATAAGTTACCGGTAGATTTTACTTCCTGCATGCAAGGTGTCTTTGTTCATTTAAACCAGGAACTGTCAACATTGACTAACACTAAAACTAAGATGATAACATTTTTCCTTAGCTATAAAATTAGGTTTTTAATTTTAATCTGAGTTGACTAGAGAAATGATCATATCAAGAACTGACCTCTATAAATTGGAGACTGAACTGAATAATCAGCTATATAGTAAATTCTGACATAATTTAAAGCGTTCCATGCAATAAACATTTATACAAGTTATAAAATGATTTTGTAATATTATAACCATTTATGAGTAATTATTTTTCAATATCCCATAGTTCATGCTAGCAGAATGGAAGATAGAATACCAAAAGATGGACTTTATGGAGAGTAGGAAAAGATCTCAGGGTTTACCTCTACTTCAGTACAAAGAGTATGCAAACACAATATGTATTATACATGCATTGGTACAAAATCATTGGAAACAGGATGCCATGGATCATATTGCATGGAAGGGAAAGATCAAGAACCAATACAGACAAATGAAAAATTTATAACAGTTAACTCAAGGGTTGCACATCTAAGACACACAACAACACCAGATGGTACAAGTGGACCTGTGATTCCCTGTAGATACCGTGGCTTAGATTGGACTTGTGAATCACATCCACTATTGCCATGGATCTTAGATTATATTTCTTATAGCAGAACAATGATACTATTGTCTGGAAAGACGCCAACATATTCCATAATAACCTAATAACCATCATCAGGTGCCATGCTGATTGTGTAGGTGATCATGCATCTTCACAACTCTCTATTTCCAGTTAGTTATTTAGTCCTCGGATCATCATCACTGCAAACTGGACACATCCATAGTTGCTCCGATCTCTCCCTGAGTGTATCCGACATTACTCTTCTGCTGACTCTACCGGTCCTATCCTGGTTGACCATCATTCTTCTGCGTCCTCCAAAATGTTTACTTCTATCAACTCTGCATTTCAAGCCCTTATCTTTAATCCTGGCCAATGAAAAGGAATCATCATCCACACTAGTCTCACTCTCCTATGCTATATCTCTTAAGGAGTTAAAACTATTTCTAGTATCTTTTATTAGAATAATTGTTGATTTTTTAAAATGCCATGAAGTCAGACTATGTAGTATTTTCTCACATTGCATCCTTGATCTTTCTTGCCTTATATTTTGCCTGTTGTATCTATGTTCTCCAGGTCTCGCTGTCTCAAACATATCCAAAAAATAATATTGTCTATTGTCTATATAATATCTAAACAAATTATAAAGAAGTTAAAAATTAGAATGATAAAATGCTACATTTATTATATATTAATGTATAGTTCAGAAACATGGACAATAAACAAACAATTAGGAGACAGAATATTAATTGGTATCAATTGCCTTTGAGATGTGGATATATAGAAGAATAGGGAGAACATCATGGAAAGAGAAGAAAACAAAGAGGTACTAACAACACTTAATATGAAGAAATAATTATTAAAGGAAATAAAGATCAGGCAAATAAAATATTTTGTACACATTAAAAAACATGACACCTTGTTGAAGATCTTACTTGGCAGTAAAGTCAAAGGGAAGCAAGAATGAGGTAGCAGAGATATGTGGGAGAGTAACATCACAAGATAGACAAATTATAGTCTAGCAGAGTACACCACCACAACAAGAGACAATGGATGCTGGTCTGTTGCAGCCAATCTTCATTGTGAAGACGGCACTTGATGATGATGATGAATAACATTAATAAGGATGAAAACAATTTATTTGTATTATAATTATTTTTAATCATCTTTGTTTTAATAGCAGAAAGTGAATAGCATATAGGTAGATATATGTAACATATATTTACTTATTCTGTAGGCTATAATTAC
This sequence comes from Meghimatium bilineatum, assembly GCA_034231615.1. Taxonomy (NCBI): domain Eukaryota; kingdom Metazoa; phylum Mollusca; class Gastropoda; order Stylommatophora; family Philomycidae; genus Meghimatium; species Meghimatium bilineatum. The sequence goes on from CM067320.1 coordinate 71,799,610, forward strand.
TTTGGTATTTGTGTTACTACGGCCCATACCAGATTATTGTATCTTCTCTAGATTTTGGTATTTATAGGCCTTTATCTTATTTCCCACGATTTGTGAATGAGTCTAGAAAATGACCTGAAGAAATCCATTGAAAAACTACTTCTTCTTTAAGAAAGTTAAACTATGATTATTTATTACAATTTTAGTGAACAATCTTTACAATTATATTTCTTACCTTTAGAACTGAGAACTCCTGCTGGATTTGGGGCATCAGGCAATAAATGGATCCGCCAATCTATTGGGATATCCTTTGTGGTAGGAGGTTTGTATTCCTTAAGACATGATACAATTTATTAAATTGTTGATCATTCATGTATATTTCAAAGAGAATTACTAAAACATTTATGTTTTACACAGGTTAATAATCATAATGAACAGGTTAAATTGGCAGTTCTGCATACAGATATAATAAGACAGAATATTAATTTAGATTGCATATAAAGTAATGAGATATTTACAGATTATAATAATATTATTTTGAATGTAGATCAAATATGATATATAAGCTATTAACTTGGCTTGGCAAGAAGAAACAAAAAAGTGCCATAAGTTAAAATGATTTGTTTTTGCATTTGTTCTCAAACTCCCACTGGATCACTATTGCAACAAGACAATGGTCCTAATATATTTCTAGCAGTATATAATTCAGAGAACTAAGATGCATTCTGTCATTGTCTTATTTGCACAAATGGCTCATCACAATTAATTTCATCAGTAAACTGATGATACATAAACATTGATTTACAAGGGAGACTTCTAGATGGTTATTGTACAGCTTTTGTCATTTGGTACTTTCAAGGTTAGGATTGATTTGTTTTTCACTTCATACTGTCATATTGTCTGACTCTGTAGGTAATGATCAAGATACCTGGTTCTATTTAAGTTGCATACAGACTGTTCAGAAAGCAATAGCAACCTACCAAATGTAAAATATTGCCTAGAAAATAAACCCAGAGCTGATTACTGTAGACACCTCTCGCAAGAAAAGATTTTTTTGCAGGGTAGCTGAAGCTCATGATTCCAACTCTGCATGCTGAAGAAAGGTAGAATAACTACAAAACTTATAGATTTTAACCCCTAGATTTTAACCCCTCTAAGTAAGAGACGACATCTCATAGCATTGCAGACCCACTGAGAGTTGGAATTTCCTGGGTATGAAATAAAGCTATGAAGAAATCATATCAATGCACAGAAAGTAAGGGTAAATCACTCATATTTCCTGAGGGTAAAAACAACAATAACAATACATACTCTATTTGTATTTGATAGGGACTGTGTGGTTTGACCATGTGATAACGCATGATTCCCTTTCCAAAACTATCTTAAAGGGAACAGTTGAGGGTTGACGAAGAAGAGGTCAGAGTAAAGTATGGATTGTTAATATTAAATATTGGACAGGATTAAGATTCTCCACATTAAACAAGGAGCTGAGAACAGGAAAGCATGACAAAATTTTTGTGTTGATGGATCCATAGTGGCACCACTATGACCCTGAAGGGTTATGGGTTTTAATGATGACTGGGACTTTATAGTTACTGGATACAGCAGTCATTTTCATATTAGACATATAAGTGGGAATAACCAAGGGTATTATTTAAATAGATCCACTATGCCATCTACTGTCACGCTGCATGTATTCTAAAGTAATGCTAATGCTGATAGTAGAATTATATTTTACTTTAAATAATCTCCACTGATTCTTCTTCTGCATTCATTTTCAAATTCCTGCTGTTTAGAGTGGAATGTATTGTGTCATTTTTTACAGTTTGGGTTGCACCTTTCAACCTGATATATCTTGCCTCAGCCTCTTTAGGGTCACTTTGATATGTGATGGGACACTCACGTTTACACCAAAGCTCCATACCACCTGTTATTACATGGAGATTGCAGTATAGTTTTGTGCTCCACATTAGTTCTTACATGAAGGATACAGTATAGTTCTGTGCTCCACATTAGTTCTATAGCCACGATACAATTTATGATATAAATGTTTAATATATTAAAATATATCATAAGAATAAATGTCTGTAGTAATTTAACATTGCTTACATATGCCATAAAATAAAAACTACAACCATTTCATAGAATACACATAAAACTAACCCATGTTCCATCATTCAAGACCTCGCCAGTGGTCCTGTCATAGATTAAGTTCTCAGAAAGGTACGCTCCAAGCCCCATCACAAAGGCACCTTCTATCTGACCAATATCAATGGTAGGATTCATGCTGTGGATTTATTGTGACAATAGTAATGAATAAGTAAATAAGTGTTACAAATATGTACTATTACTAACAAAAAGATGATTAAAACTCTATAAGCTTATCTGGCTTTGTTGATTATAGGGCCTTTAGGCCAATATTTGTGTTTTTATATAGGACTATATAGGGCCCTACATGAATGTATTCAACTGGAAATTAATTTAGATAAATGAAAATTAACCTCAATAATTAAAAATTAACTTCAATAATCATTTTATCATTCTAGATCTTACACATCAAAGATATGTAGCTTCAGCCAGATCTCATTGTACACATATTAATTCAATTAAACACATTTTTAAATCAGTTTACAGAAGTTTTTTTCTAATATAGAGTGACCTCTTATGGCATATTCCTCTTATCTCATCTATTTGTATCTATCAATAGTGCATAAGTTATGGCATGCACCTTTGTCGCCATTTGCACATTTTTCTCTTTTCTGTCATGTCTAATACAGTGAAATGATTCTGTAGACAATTTCATTGCATTAACAATTTCATAATTTTATTTCTTTATTTATTTTTCACGTTTGATTCTTGATAGAGATCCATATTAGACTGTAATGTAGAAAAAGTCTCCTTGTTTCTTTGTTTTTATATTTTCTCTTTCAAATTGGTATGACTATTTGGTAGTTATATTAGTTACCTGTAACAGTATTACATTATTATAGTTGTTATTGCTTCCTGGTTTTGTTACTGCAGCACTGTCCGTGTCAGATATCCTCAGACAGTTTGGTTATCTATATCCACTACTAACAGCTTTATGACTAAAAGTTTCATGTTGTCATAATGCTCAAATCGAGTTTTTGTTCAATTCAATGCAAAATCTTTGCTCAACTTGTCATGTCAAAATGGTTCAAAACATGAATCTTATTTAACACTATCATCATGAGGGGGGGGGGTAATAGTGGTTTATCATAACTCCCTATGTAACAGAGCTATATAGCATTGACTATACTGATGTGTGTGCAAATAGGTCCAAGATCACATGTCGTGCAATCAAATTTCTATATCACTACTAATTGACTATCATTTATCAGTCTTTGTATTTATTTTCCATACAATACAACTGATTTATTAAAAACAATTCCCATCAGACATATATTTTGTTTATACCATTTTTATATCACAGATACCATACAATCTTAATTAGCTCTTAAAGTTGCCATTAAAATATGTAAAAGTTTATTTCTATATTTCTTTCTTCTATTGTAAATGAAAAAATTTATCTTTTAAAGATTCAAAATTCAGTTTTACAAAATAGATTTTTAACAATTAAAAAAAATATGTTTCATTTACCACATGGTAAGTTTTAGACAGTTTTACTGCAAAATTCCTTTCATTTCTTATATAAACACGCCAAGCTGAATATAAGATATGTTGTACCATTGGTGCCATGAACTCTCTGGACTACATTCTGCTGAAAATCTAGTAAGACAACTGAGCTACTGCAAGAGAGACTTGGGAGTTTCAGAACAAATGTAAACATATAAATATATAATCTTAAGGTTGTGGTCTTTAAGAATGGTCTTTAATTGTTTAAGCAGTTGTTATTATAACTAACTCAATCCTCAATTTAGAACCTCACCTCTCTCCAAAGTCAGCCATGATATCTACTCTTCTGACTTGGAACTCTCCAGTGAGGACATCTACCTCTGTCTCTACCACCCCAGCCATGTATGTGAAGTAAACTATTATTTTTCCAGTATTGTTATGGTGTCTGCAATACATTATATCCAATAGACAAAAATTAGTAACAGTGACTTGTCATGCATCTTGTAAGAGGTTACTAAGGAAGTTTGGGAGTGGAGTTAGCTGTCCCATTACATAGGTCAAAGCCATGCTGAAGTCAGATGTGTCACGCTGAAGGTGCAGATATATCAGTCAAGCTATATATATATATATATATATATGTATATATACTGTTGTAATTGAAGCATCTCAACAGTTCTTAATTGTACACAACAAGTGAATATATTATTAAAAAAATATAAAGACATATTACCACATTCACTCAGTGGTGCTGATCAGCTGGTGTGACTTATTTTCTCAAACTGTCACAATACTGACATATTTCTCAAACTGTCACAGGGCTGACAGATATTTCTCAAAATGTCACAATGCTGATAGATATTTCTCAAACTGTCACAATGCTGACAGATTAGATTTTCAAAAAGTCTATAAATATAAATATACAGAACATAAAGAGGTAAAAAAAAAAAAAGGTTCAGGAGAAAAAAGTGAATCAGTAAGATAAATGGCATTAACAAATGTGAAGACATAAAAATGAAATGTTAATTTCAATTTTTGTGATTTCCTTATGCAATGTGCAGAATCAAATGTGAACACACTATAAAAAATTAAAAAATGGTTACCAGTACTGTGATGCTGGTATAGAATGCCTGACACCCAGAATAGTATTGTGATAGTCACCTTATTCTTTTTCTCTACTTGACATATTTTTGACCAGCTTACAAAAACTCTTTTGCTGTAATTTCAACCCTGCTATCCAGCAGAAAATATCTTATAGGATTGTTTCCAGTACTCAAACCTATGGAGAAAGACATCGCCCACACCAACCAACTTCAAAGAGAAGATATATGGCAAAGCAGAAACTCTGAAACAGACAGCAGACTATGTCATAGAATCTAAACCTTCTTCTTTCGTTCACTTGAAACATGTCTATATCTGTAATTCTGTCTCCTTAATAAAACTCACTGTCTTTTGTAGTTCATACAGTGTCCCATAGAGTTTTGATTCCAGTGTTGTTTCCTCTGGCCAATATGTCTGCCTCAGCGTTTCATGCTCAGAACACTCTTGAAGTATATGTTTGGCACTCTGTGCTACCTGTCCACATGGCTGTATTGCCAATCTTGAACTTTGTATACATGTGACTGCGGAGTCGGTTGTGTCCTGTTCTGAGACGTAGAATTATAACTTGTTCTGGTCTGTTCATAATATGATAGTCATCTTGTGTTGTTGTTTGTGGCTTTCTTATTGACTTGATCATCTGTTTTTTCTGATGGCAGGTGATTGGTATATCTGGTTGGTCTTCAGCAGCACCTTCCTGACCTGACTTAGATGATCACAGAAGAAGAATCTGAGCTACCAGTCATGAATATGACTTAGTGGAAAGGGTAGAAGAAATTTCCTAGAAAAGCTTTTCACATGATTTTTTATTATCCTTTTGATTAGATTGATTATCTAAGTCAAAGCAGTGGCTTTCACCTCCTTAGTGGAGGTGGGGAAGCAGAAGTTTACCATCCATTATTCTTGCTTCATAGTGTTAATTATCATCCATTATTCTTGCTTCATAGTGTTAATTATCATCCATTATTCTTGCTTCATAGTGTTAATTATCATCCATTATTCTTGCTTCATAGTGTTAATTATCATCCATTATTCTTGCTTCATAGTGTTAATTATCATCTATTTTCAAAGGACGGTGTTGAGAACATACCCATCAAATCCTCCTACATCTCATAACTACTGGATTGTTTATCTTTAACTTCTTGAACAGGCATCATCTCACAGTAGGGTTTATGTTATGATCTATGTGAAGTCTGAAAATCTTGAATTATTCTTCTCTACTGAGCTGGTAAAATGTACATACACATATCTTTTACATATATGCCTATTCCTATGACTAGAGTCCCATATGCTCAGTTTCTCACTTTTTAATATGCATTCTCTCAGGACAAACAGCTTGACCTCATCATATGTCATGCTAAGTTGAGGTATTCTCTTACAAACATTCTATTGTCCTATTAATTATTAGGGTTGTGCAATAAAATTAAATCTACTGTAATCTTCTGTTAACTGTTAAATTTACTACAGTTCTCTTAGACTGCTGACAGAGTGTTGAATATTTATTTTAGTTAATTTATGTACAGTAAGTTTACTGTTTGATTTTGTTTATCAGTAAAAAAAAAAGCCATTGCATGTTTCTGTATATATAATTATTGTTGCTACTTAAATGTGATGGGTATGTTCTTTGCAAAATTTTGTCCTCAATGCCATTCTAAGTCTCTTGGTTTTATGTAAGATTTTCCTCTTCCCGCAGTGTCATATTTTAGAGGTTTTAAATATCCTTTATCCATTGATGCTTTAAACAGCCTCTTTTTATCTTTCCTGGAACTAGCTCTTATAAGATTCATCTTTATAACCCACTTTGCTGTTTTATGGGTCCTATTGTGAAACCTGTGTGGCAACTGGGGCCTGTCTTCTGGTTCAGTGTGCAAAGAATTGGGCAATTGTCTTCTTTCCAGAAATGTAGGAGGCGGCTAAAGAAAGTTGGGGAATGGCTGATAACCTGTCACCTGTGAAAAAAATAATTGTCATGTCTTTTCTGAATTTCTTACTTTTATTTTCTATGAAATAATCCCTATGAATGATGAAGAGATGCAGACAAAGCAGACATTGCACATTTGTCCCTCTATGGCAAACTCATAGGTGGCAGGAAATGCTAGATGTGCTAGAACTTCTGATGGATCAATAAATCTGACATGAGAATGATGAGATAGTTGGCACAGAAGTGTGTACTGTGCTTCTGGCAGAAGTCAAAAGCCTCCTGGGATACTGTCACACTGGAATATCTCACTTTGGGGACTAAACATGCAATCCATAAACTCCTCTCACACAGTCATGGCTTTCAGACAATCTTATGAGTCTTGGTGTCATCTCAATTACACAACTGAAAATAACATTTGTTTTTGTCAGAAAGGCTATTGGCTGCCAAGAGATAACTGCTCAAACAAACAAGATTATGTCCTCATCTACTGTGATAGTCTTATATATTTGATACATAAAGTAGTTTTCTGTAGGTCATCATAGGTTTTCTACAACTTGATTTTCAGAGGTGCTCCTGTGGACCAAATTGTCATTCTGTGAAAAACAAAATTGGGATAATCCTGTAGAATGTGATCTTTTATCTTGTGTTGCTGCTCTAAAGATGCAGGCTGCAGAGTAGCTGATGCCGATTCTGTGTAAGTATGACAGAAGGCAGCATCTTGATCTCAATCAAGTGAACGAAAGAAGAAGAAGAAGATCTCAATCAAAATATTTTGACTTGTTAATTTATGTTTACTTTGTTGATGACGTGCTCTGCAGTTTCTATTTTATTCTCTCAATTTTTCTAGCACATACCAGAAGTCATAGAAGCCATATTAATGTACATACGTGCTGCTAGCTTGTAGCTCAATGTTGCTGAATGTTGCAGCAGAAAGAAGGGAGGGCCATGAAGCATTTGGCATCTTTTCTTTCAGAGGCTGCAATCGCTCATTTAATATGGCACATGCTTGTAGGGCAGACTGTAAATATAGTTAAAAGTTGTAATTATTTGCTTAGCAATACTGGACAAAATAATAATAAACAAAATAATTGAAGGATTTGCTGTATAAGACATTGGTATTCCACTTTTGTTGAAATTTGTAAGCATCTCTAATGCATCAAATCATATTGCAAGTACAATGTGGAATATTGGTTTTCATATTGTAAGCAAGCTCAAATGAGTTTAGTTTTTTGAGCTGTTACCACACAACATTCTACTACTGAGTCAATACTGGACAGAATAAGCAACATAATTTTCATTTTTATTATACTATCTCTCTGTTAGTTAGTAGACAACATAACTGATGTAATCATACTCTGAACTCTCATAGGTGCTCAGTCTTCTTCAGTAAATATAGAGTATGTAGGCATGCTGATCATTTCCATTTCTTTTGTCTTCTTAGGTGACATTTCTTATGTCCCATTTGTTTCCAAACTTCTGCAGACCCATTACAGTGTCTTTATCTGCTAATGTGTCATTATTGAACAGATGTTTATTATTTTTTAAGAACACTTCTGCAGTCTGAGTCTAGTGATTTTATCTAATACCATGTTATCATCCAAAAAATGTTTAGAGTTCTCATTTGAAAGGTTTAAAGGGTGTAGAGGATTGACCATTGCACTCGAGTTGCCTCATATGTACTCCATCTCTCTCAATGAAGCAGCAATCTGTCTGCTGAGAGTACCACTCATAGCAGGTAAATCCATAGCTTCAAGCGATAATCTCGAGGGATCTCCAAAAAAAATCCACTTTATAAGAAAGAAAGTGCGAGCAGCATACAAACCCATGACCTCTTGTGCACAAAGTGAAGGCTTAACCACCATGCCAAGGAGATCCCCATTTGTCATTTGTTCCATTTCTAATACACTCACACAAATATCCAGCATTGTTAAAGAAAATGAGTGTTTCATCTGTATTATTTTGTAGGAAATGGCATAGTAGGATTATTAATGATAGACTCATGGATATAACAAAAGACACTAGAAGAGAGAGAATTTATAAGTAATAACTGCAGGAAAACTGTGATCTAACAGGTCAAATAAAAACAGGGTAATGAAGTTTTGCTTATCATTGATAACTCACATAATAAGCTTATACAAAAATTGACGCTTTGACAAAAGGGCCTTTATCAAAAACACAATATAAAACATGATGAGTAAGAAATGGCACTGTCCATGTTCACATAATAATGGTTATGTTTTGCATTATTATGTGATATTTTTGGGGAGGAAAACTGCTTGAGGAGGGGTGCGATTTCCCTATTCTTTAGATTCTCATTCCTCCTATCCTATCTATGGGCTTGAACATCAGCAGGATGGATAAAGAGAGAGAGAGAGAGAGAGAGAGAGAGAGAGAGAGAGAGAGAGAGAGAGAGAGAGAGAGAGAGAGAGAGAGAGAGAAACTCATAGAATTATATTCCATCAGTTTTGAAATTTAAATAATCTGTGTGATATATTTTCAACAGTTCATTGAGTACAGTAAACAAACTATTTTGATGTTAAATAATTTAACTGATAAATAAATGTTTTTTACAGGGAGAGATAAATAACTTCATAAAATATTTACCCCGACACATCTCTCACTGGTTGTACTTCCACCTGTCCCCCCAGCATTTGCACCAACATTATTCTGATTTCGTCTGACCTTCACGTTCTCCAGTGGCACTTTCAGTGAGTGTGCTACAGCCTGAGCCACCTATTGATATTGATTATTTATTACATTTGATACAGATTTGGAAACAAATGGATACATAGTTGGACATGTGCACACAAAGAAGTAATGATAGGTAGACAGACAGGTAAGTAGATGAACATGCAATCACAAGAAAATACTGCCAGGTCGGGTAGATATAAATAACCAAATGGCCAGAGGGTGTCCGACAAAGTGGATGGTGCCGCAGTAACCTAATGAACAAATAGTAATGCAAAATGATGTAAAAAGGTTACTAAAACACTTACCTAGCCTATTAATAAAAATATATTTTTAAGAAAAAAAACAAAAAACATACAATAAAACTAAACAGGACAATTCTCAACGTATCAGCTCAAATTGAAGACAGATAGGTAAGAAGACAGATAGGTAAGTTATTAGGCAGTGTTCTTGCTTTGATATTGGTGGATCAGGTCAGGCTTAGTTCTTTTTAAGGCAGCATATTAACGTAATAGTATGTATAAGACTTTGGTAAAATAAAGGGGGAAAGAAGATAGCATTTCCAAAAAAAAGTCAGAATCACTATAATTTTAATGTTTTGATATTTTTTGGAAAAACCAATAAAGGAGGGTTTTAATCTCAGTTTAATTAATTTATTTGTTTCCAAGCCGGTAGATAGTGGAGAGAGGGAGGGGGAGGGGTTGGTTCATACAGCCCCTCCCTTTTAACAAATCACAGCATTACATTTAGTACTAAAATGCAAAGAAAAATAGGGTAAACCCTCTCACTATAAAATAATACAAGATACACAGTGAACAAAATATTTAACTAATTATGCAAATAATCTAAACAGTTCACAAAATAAGATTTAGTAACACTCATGCTTTCAACTTAAATTTTGTCTGTTTCATTCATTAGTTACTACATTGTTATCAGAAACTAATTCCAGTTGTTCTAAATGCTCCTCCCCCCACCTGCTTATTTCTTTTTTCAGCTACAAAAATAAGAGACTTCACAGTACTGAGTTTTTATTGTCACCAATATATACCATATGGATCAGATGTTTGAAGCAAACTACTGCTTGGTATGTCAGAGGGAAATTGTTTTAGCAATGATGGAGATAGAAAACCAAAAAACAGGTTAACTCATGAATAGCAGTATATAAAGGAATGAGTAAACTCATGCAGTGCAGATAAGGGGTTAACTCATGGAGTATTTTTAGCATTTGGTTGGAATTAATTTTTTTGAAGGTAGATCTAAGACTTCGATCAACATATTTGTCAGATTTTTGTTACAAAATGACATAAATCTGCCTAAAAATGTTGCCAGTAATTGCCAGGTTAGATTTCAATAATTAATGTGACCAAGTAAAAAAAAATAGTTATACTTTCACAAACCATAGTGCGTTTGAAAATATAGGCCAAAACATATCCAAAACTTATCAATAACTTACAAAATTGATATCATAACATATCAAATTCATGGCAGAAGTAATGTGGACAACTTACACTTTTGATCTGAACCACCATTATTTTGGTAAAACTACTGAAAATGACAAAATTAGCAAAAAGTAGTCAGGATCTTTAAAAAGGACACCACGTAATCCCAGATGTTACCTGTGGATCAATTAAAAGATGTCACGTAGCAAAAGAGTTTAACATAATTAACAAGTTTCCATGCTAGAAAAGTCATAATTTGTCAGTTCTTTACCTTAGTGTAGAGACCCTGTCCCATCTCCACACCAGATGTTAGAACAGTCACAGTTCCGTCTCCAGCAAAAATAGAAACATGTGTTGGGAATCCTGAACCAAACCAAGCCATACCATACTTGACAGCAGTCATTGTGATACCACGCTTTCGCCATTGATTGTTCTAGAAAACAGGCATATAGTAAATCAAATTTTTCATAATGAAACACGTTACTACTCTGAACCTTTTTAAAACAACCTGCGAAGATATTATTAACACTGAAGAATGATCATTTTTGTTCTACCTTATTTTATTCGTGATTTTCCATATTCTTCACTTTATTTCAATTTATCACAACAACTGTTTTATTTTCCCAGTCTATCTATCTATCTCTTTTCTCTGTTTTTGCTGTAAAGCATTACAGGAATGAATGACGAACGGTTTTTGGATTGTGACACGTTTGGTTGCTTGATATGCAGTAATATTGTGACTTCTCAGAATATCTGTAACTCCTTAAAATCACCTTCTTCTTGGTCTTCCTCTGTATCTTGTTGTTTAATGTTTATGTTGTATGCTCTTGCTGCTGGATAATAAGGATTAATTCTCATTGTCATCAAACCATTTTAGTCTCAGTTTTTCAATATATTTACCACAGATGTTGTTGCAACAGTTCCTATTAGTGAAACGCATAAACTTAATAGTTGCTCATTCACTTTTGGTAAAGTTTTACCTTACAATCTAATGTTTCCAGTCATATTTGAAATTAAATTCTTACATCATTAATGTACTGTAACAATTTTTATAAATTTAAAATCTTCCCTGGCATTAAGACATTTTCTCTAAGGTTCAAATATCATTTTGTGCTGTCACTAATCGCTGAGATTTTATTCTTTAGAAACTTTAAATTTGACAGAAACTAAATCTTTGGCAAAAGAATTGTAAAAATTATATTCATTAATTTTCCTTTGGCGCTGAAGTTGGCACATATGGCAGAGGTCAGATCTCTCCAATTCTGTCTGTTCAAAGCTATTCTGTGCAGTTCTTGAATAGTATGAATATTGTTTGTTTTAATTTCTCTAAAAATTGTTCTTCTGAGTGTTTTCTTTGGTCTACCCCTGGCTCTTTTGCCTGTAGGTATCCATGCAAATGATTTGTGGTGGATTCTGTTATAGTCTGAACGTAGAACATGTCAGATGTAGGATCAACAGCGTTTTCTAATAATGTCTGTGATGTAGTTTTGATGTGTCTCTTGCCTGATCTTTTTCATTCGATTTGAATTCGCTCCAGTGTGTGTTAGTTATCCTACCAAGGCATTTAAAAATTATATGCCCATGCTTAAAAGACAGGTTGGAAAACAATATTTCATCAGGAAATATATTAGAAGTCACAGAAAACAGTGTGTGCAAAAGTGATCATATGACTAAGGTTCTTTTAAATGTAAAAATACACACAAAATCAACATCAGCGACTCTGTGACCTGTATCTGTGGAGCAACAGCAAACATACCAGAACATACACTACAAGAATATCCCAGCTTCACTGATTGCATAGAGACAGTCTTGCCCACAGGAGTGTCTATGAAAATGATGAGAAACGCACAATAACCTAAAACAAACTGCTCTAGACATGACTAATATCAGACTCTGGATGTATAGTGAGTAGTCACAGAAGAAGAGGTAAAAACAGTCTTTAAATGATGAGAAAGTGTTGATTTTGTCAAAAGTGCACTATTAGAACTGACCTTGTTGAACCTATTCACATCTTCCATTCTATTAGTGACCTCTGCAGTTTGCTTCAGCCTGTTCCACACTGGTTTCATGGAACAGTAGGTTAGCTCAACCCCTTCAAGGTCTTTCTGTAACAATATATACCGGTACCTATTATAAGTTATCATTAACATTTTTTTGAGGAAATCTTTTGCACTTTTATGTAGGCCTATAGACCTTAAATCAGTCATCTCTAACTAACTTGTTATATAGGCCTATGTATACTGATTTTCATACCCTGGCATGTAGGTGATGATCAGAGAGCAACACAGTTAATTTAGATAGATTTTTCTGTCAGTTTGATCTATCTCTGGTCCTGTAAGGACTTTGATGCTCTCTCAGCAAGTTCTTGTTGTCCTAGATGTCTGATGTCTCAATGTCTCTGCTAACACTGGTTGAAAAGTATTGATCTGTAGGTCTTATCTGTTTAATTGACTAAAATCATTGTCACTTCTAATGACAACAGAAAAAAATACAACATAATTTAACATTTTTATGTGGATAGAAGCATGCTATTTTGAGAGATTTATAGAGGACAACCATTTCCACCTAAGCTGCCTTCGTAACATACTCGACTTCCAATGGTGGGATAAAATACTAGATATTGATGTGATAGACTGATGAAATCTAAATCTATAAGCACAATGTTGATGAAGGCACAGGCATCCTGAGCAGGTCAAATGGTCTGCATGAAAGATCATCATCTGCCAAAAATCTGGTATATGGAGAACTTCAATCCAGGTCCTACAAAACTGGAGGATAGAAGAAGCATTTTAAAGACACTCTTAACTGATCGAACTCAATGCATCACATATGAGATGTTAAGTGCTAAGATTTTCGTCTATGTACTGTCTTGTTGCATGTATAAGCCGAGAATTTTTGGAAAAAAATCAAAAATTACTTTAGGTTCCTCGTCCTATAAACGAGTACAGTCAAATTTTTAAAAATATATAAAATCACGGTAACAAAGGGAAAAACACGGTTTTAAAAAAAAAATCCAGTGACAACTTGCATATTCGATATATTAAGCCAGGATAAAATGACTAATGCTCACCAGCAATCTAGAGCGTACTTATGATAAGGCTAGGCCTAGATTTACATTAAATTCTATATATCATACAATATTACCCTTGAATCTCCTATATTTCATGATAAAAACTCCTCTATGATGCTATATCTGTATTCCACACGTGCCGCCATTTTACACAACATAAGTTCCCCGAAAACGCTATTTTTAGTCACGTTATTGCAATGGGTATTTCTGAATTTTACTATTTCTGCTCTATCATAAAAAGCTTGAATGATCATCAAATTTAGTCAGGAAAGTATACCACGAGTATCTGATGTTATTTATTAACCTAACTACGGTAAAGTGTAGGTAGTTACCGGTTATATATAATGTCGTCTGTGGGAAATAAATGACGTCTATATACCAGTAACTCATGTTTATCGTCTAGCCCTACTGGGTAGTGTTTTAACAGGCTAAATTATAATGGGTTTGGCTTGTGTACAACAAAATTAGCTATAGAGAGAGAAAAAACAGAACACAGTATAACATCAAATATCGAGAACAGAAGGAAAAACTTACAGGTGCCAATCCAAACAGTCATTGAATCCTTAAAACATTTGCGCTAGCTTAGTGTGTGTTCGTAGAAACAAGTGATGTCTGTTTATGAAGCAATTGCACCATCCCATTGATGCAACGAAGTCCCCAGATTTGTGTTTCTGGAATGCAGGATCTTTCAATAATGAGAGCGCCCTGATTAGAAAATTGGTGCGGGTTATAATTAATCTGTTCTGCCTAGACTCCATTATCCATTCTGATAATTTCTTCTCCAGCACAGGGAATGAAGCTGTACGGCCGCGTGATGCTCTCTTTGACCTTGGCATCAGAGACAATTCTTCCTTTTTTCCTGTTCATTCTCGCACTTGCTTTTCATTCACAATGAAGTGGCGGGAAGCCATGGAATTGTTGGATTTCTCCGCAAAAGCGATAACAACCAACTTAAAACCAGCAGTATACAATGTTCGTTTCTGTCCAGGCATCCTTCTTATAAAACACAAATAAAATGACAATAAAAATTTATGAACTTGAAGCTAAACTCCATGCGCAGTATTCTTGGCTAGCTACCAAGTAATCTGTTAATTAGTCCAGCCCACTGAGGCCACAGACTGACTACTGGCCCTACCCATTTCAATCAGTTCAACCAATCCAAGTTTCCCTCACATTTTGATAATGCCATTCAGAGAAGTGACCTAATGCAATCTTTCTTTATAGAAGACTTGAAACGAGTTTCCAAATCCCGACATATCATAGGCATTTTGTAGTAAAATTCCACCATAATTGATCCCCCCCCCACCAAACCACTGCACATTTAGTGGCAGACAAGATAAATTTCACAATCCTCTGCCATGTTTATTTTATTACCTTATACTTCCCCACAAGGTAAACATACGAGTAACAAAATTCAAAAGTTTATAATTTCTGAATGCTTCACCTTATCAAATGCATTGCTGTAATCTATGAAGCAGAGATGTAGGTCTTGTTGTATTTCAATGGCCCTCTCCATTAATGTTGTTACTATATAAAGGGCTACATTATTGTTTATCATTTTAAAACTACATAACTGTTGAGTCATCACAATCACCCAGTTCATCCACCTCCCTGTAATTTGACATGATAAGCCATATTTAAACAACTTTCGAAAACACAAATTATGGTGTATGTGTGTAATATTTTTGGAGATAAAAGAATAATTCCTTCCAGACTAATATACTTACATGCTGAATCCATTAAGACATCACTGACTCATTTCAACATAAACACAAACCTAAGGGAGAGTCTTGAATCTAAGACAGATCTGACTGGCATCGTAGAATCAAGAGTAATGCAGCAGTTACAGAGAACCCCAGACCAAAGCTGTGCATAAAAAACATGCTAGAAAAAAGGCAACAACTGCTCAATGTCCCACAGATTCCTCACAAACATACTCATAGTGTGATAGAAAACTTCAAGCAAACATAGGCCTCATTAGTCACAGTCTGAAACACCACAAACATCATCATCCCAGTTCAGGTGAATTGTCAAAACCAACTACGACGGACGAAAAACAACATAGGGCCTAAGAGATTTGTTTTCTACTTTCATCTACCATCAGCAACACAGAATATGTTCATACATGTACCTGTCCAGATTCATACAAGTTGATCTCCTTGAATATGATGGGATGCTGGCGTACTTGTTTTGCTAAATGTTCCATTATAGTCTCTATGATCAGAGATGCTGGAACAGATCCTTTAGATGAAGAAAAAAAAATGTAACACTTATTAAAGTTATTTACCAAAGAAACCAGCATATATCTGCATAAAAATATAGATTTGTATGTACATGTTGACAAGTAAGCCTCATACATAATACTTTTTGGGACTCACATTACAAAACTATTCTATATGCTTTTGTAACTGTTTCACATTTTTTAACAAGTACAATGTGAAATACTTGGAAAGAAGTGACAATACCTATCTCTTAAAATATGAGATGCCACATAAAAGGACTCAATCATTCATTTTTTTTACTAAATGCCACCAGAAATGGCTTTCCAGATTAGTCTCTCACAATAAAATAATTGAAGCATATGATTCGTCTTCTCTTCTTCAGCGTTCATTCTCAAATTCCCACTGGAGTTCATTGTAACAGGACAATGGTCTTACAAGATTTCCATTCGGATGTAGTCCAGAGAATGGAAATGCGTTGTGTTGCCGTTTTATTTGCGCCAATGGCCCAACACATCCGTCTTTGGCGGTAAGTATAGGATTATCCCATAGACATTTATAACATTACTATTCAAATATTGTTGAAATTTTAGGCTCCACTAATACATCCAATCGCATCATCAATATAACGTGGATTATCAGCTTTTCAACTGCAAATAAAATTAATTTTCAATAGACAAAAAAAGTTCATCAAATTTTTTTATTGGATCATGAGTAGTCTTAGCTGAGTTGTGTTTGTAAGATGGTCCTACAAATCACTCTACCACTGAGCCAACAATCTCTCATAAACAGCACATAAAAAATGTAATACTTTCATACAGGCAACATAAATGGATGAGTGCATGAATAAAGCCTACCTGGTCCTCGTGCTGCGGCTGCAACTGGCTTATTTGTCTTCATTTGCATAAGTTTTATCTTCCAGTTTGGACAGAAGTAACCTGTAGATTCATATCACTATTACATCGCTTTAAAAAAGAGCCACAAAAACAGGAGTTAATATAACTAGAGTCAATTTTTACCAATATATTATTTATTAAAAAATAAAACGTCCATAAACATGAACATTGGGTATTTCTGTGTTTGTTTTCAAACTGCTGCTTGTATTCCAGAGAATGGTATGCATTGTATCATGGTTTACAGGTCAGCTGCAATATCTATGACTTTTAACCAGACATCCAACTTCAGGATGGTGTTTTGGTCACTTTTACCTATAGAATGGGACATCCAGTCACACCTCCAAAATCTCCTTAGTCACCTCTTACAACTTGCATGGCAGTGTTTCTATATTTTCTCTCCTTTCAATATGAAAGAGTTTTGGAGCTACCCCCATGATGCACTTAGGAACTAACAGGTTCATTTCATTGCTTGTCATTCCTCAATATCCATATTAATTGTACAAAATTGCTTAAATTTTAAAATAACTTGTGATAATTTAAACTATATATCATGAAACTTTCAGTTTCACTGCTGCTGTTTCTTTCTGATAGCAGAATAGAATACAAATTAAAAGACCATAGTACAAATCAGAAGAAGCTTTTTGTATTTCAAACAACCAAAAATTGTATAGGCCTAATTTTCATCTCTAATTCTTAATTCTGTGTCAAGAGTACATGACCAAAGGTCAATACTAATGTTCAATGTGGGAGTATTCAATGAAACTTGAGTATATAATAATAATAAAAAAAGAAGCTAGGAAAGACATTGATTGCAGAAGCAGAGAATATGTTGCTCAGAGTATGTGAATTGATAGGAGTAGGTAAAGGCAGTGAATGGGTGAAGGTGAACAGAAAGATAAAGTCAGTGAAGAAATTAGTAATATAACTTGGGAAAGTGTGTAGGGGATGGTCTGGTATCAGGACAGAGGTGATAATGCAAGAATTTGTTCAGTTGTACATAAAACTGCAAGACATGATGTTATATACAGATGGCTAAGTCGACAAATAAATAAGTGCTCATGGGGTTTTGTTGCCTACAAGAATGGCAGGAATGTGCATAATAAATTGTCTGCCTACTACACTATACCATCGAGCATGAAAATGGAAATGATTATGGCAGCACACGGTTGGTGACTGAAATATCTACTCATGCAATGATACTCTCAGACACCCACAGCATGTTGAAAATAGAAAAATGCATGTTAGAAAAGGGATGGGTCATGCTACTTCTGTAGCTTGGTTGTCAGAAGTGTTACATTGATATATTGACCAGGACATGCAGTGTTCAGAGGCAATAAAAGAGCAGACTCATTGGTGGACAATGCTGTGGTTGATGGCACAGTATTAAAAAGATATAGGGTTGACCTAATAAGGGCAGTCATTTATTTACTATCAAGGAATGCAATCCTGGAGGTGATAACGTGCACATACAAAGAATTACAGGAATGGGGTTGAGGCTAGAAAGTGTCATCTGACTGATACTTTGAGTCTGCATACTCTTGAATGACTGCTGTAAAGGAGAGAGGAGCACTTATGGGATTATCTCATGCGCCATGATGCTGGTTTCTAATAAAGAACTGACTATGGTCAAATAGGAGTAAAAATATTAACATACCTTGATCAAGAAGAGCTATAAGATCAAAAACCATGGGCGTTGGTTTGATACCTGCGTCAATATAAATATCCACCTCAACAAACTTTAATTTTCCATTGTTGTCACACCCAGCCTGTATTAGATTAAAAATTGTACGTCACAAAAAAGTGAATATTAAGGTAACGCCTCTGATTTAAGACTGTGTCAATAAATCCATATATTGATGGCAGACAACTCCTGCTTCAATTTTGAGGACCTTGTTCATTTAGTCATTTAGTGTGTTTCTGTGAGAGTAATCTCTGGGCATCTCCAGGGCTTAATGATTAAGTCATTTTCTTAGAGCTCAAGAAGTTGTGAGTTTGAATTCGACTCATAACATCTTGTTTACAAGGTGAATTTCTTTTGAGATCCTTGAGGATTATCACAGGAAGCTTCGGAATTAAGTATCATGAGTGGTACTCTTGACAAGAGGGGTGCAGCTTCATTGAGAGGGACTGAGTAAATATGGGGCAAGTCAAGTACAATAATGTCAATCATCTTTGATTTCCTGTACTATTTATGTAAAGGGGTGATGGGTCAAATTGTATTCCCTATATCTATGGACTTTGTTATATCACTCTTTTTTTTTCCTACTATGTTCTAGTCAAAGACGTCTACATCTACAAGAATAGCAGGAATATCTTGAGAAATCATCTGCCTACTCCACTGTCACATCCTCATGAAACTGTAGATAGAATCAGGTACAGCAGTACTTGGTTGGTGATTGAAATTTCAACTCACATGGTGATACTCTAAGACTCCCAAAGCATGTCAGATCAGATAAAAAGGTGTATGTTAAGAAATGAATGAGTCATGCTACTTAACAACTCGATTTAACAAAATATTTTACGATATACTGACTTAGTTGTGCAGGAATCAGAAACAATGAAAGAACAGGCTCATTGGCAGAAAATGCTATGTTTGATAGCACAGTACTGAGAAGAAATAAGGACAAAATAATAATGGCAGTTATTAATTTACTTCAGAGTGAAGGAGATGATACAGGAGATGACAATGTTCATGTACAAAGAATGACAGAAATGAGGATGACTAGGGTTGAGGGGGAAAAGTGTATCCTCTCTACAAATGGATCAATATGGACAGAAGTACCTACACTCTAACTTATTAATATTCTGTGCAGTTTCATATCAACTCTGTCATAGTGTGCGCAACTTTCGTGATGTCACAGTAATCACGTTACTAATAAAGCTTGTTATTAAAATGGTTATGTTGATCAAAGATTACAAAGTTGCTATGACTGCAGCAGGATGAATTGATTTACGCACTGAGAGCCCAAAGTCCACTCTCCCTGCCCTCTTGGGTCATCCAAGAGAAGTGAGCTCTCAGTGTGTAGTACAAAGATCGATGCATCCGACAGAAGATTGATGCATTTTGCAGCTGTACAATGCAATGTGTCTTTATCAATATTTTGTTTCATTAAATAATGTAGGATCAGTTCTATTCAAGTTTAAAATGTTTTACATTAAAATGTAGGTACTTTTCCTCATATTGTATCCTAAAAATACATGAAGATCTCATCTGACTGGGACTTATGCATTTTATGTCTGTTGATTTTAATTCATTCATAACAGTTCTTCTGAGTGTTGTTTTTGGTCTTTCCTGTTCTCTTTTCCCATCTGGTGTCCACATGAAGGCTTGTCGTGGAATTCTGTCTTCCTTCAATTTAAGTATGTGGCTGATGTATGTCCAGCTGCATTTTCTGATAATGTTCGTCACATATTCTTGTTTTGTCTCCTCTCTTAGTATGTTGTTTGATTTGAAATCTTTCCAATTAGTATTTGTGATTTTTCTGAGGCATCTATTCTCAAAGGCAACTAACTTCTTATCCATTATTGTGGTAGATTTCCAACTTTCATATCAATATATCAATGATGGAATCACACTTGCATTGAATAGTCGCAGTTTGATGTGTTTGATCTATGATCTCCAGATGTTTGAGAGTTTGTTAAAGGCATTGGAGGCGAGAGCGATTTGAGTCTTGATTTCTGAATTGGTATCCCTGTCTGCTGTTATCTTGCTTCCCAAATATAAGAAATTTGAAACGTTGTCTAGTTTATTATCATCTAGTTTAATTGATTGTGGGACTGGGACTTTGGGTCTGCATAATCTGAGATACTTGCTGGAATGGATAGCTAAGAATGTATGAGAATGTCTAGTTTGCCATAATGTTGGCTTCTAATCAAGAATCAAGGAATGACTAGGATATCTATGAAGAACAAACTATCTATCATCTTTCCAAATACTCAGCTTTTCAGCTTTATTTGATATCTAAATATTTTATATAGAAACATTTACTTGTTTATAATGCTAGTCATCTATTACAAATAAAGGGATGGAGGTTTAGTTAATGAAATTGTAATGCTTTATTGTCTTGCTATGGAGGATCAAATGTTCAATACAAAGGTACTATCATTTTAGATGGAATCTCATTTAATCGTTGCTCACATGGACAATGAACAAACAACTAGAAAAGAATTGATGCCTTTGAGATGTGGATATATAGAATAGGTAGAAAATCATAGAAAGAGAAGAACATAAAGAGGTTCTAACAACATTTGGTATGAAAAAAGAACTTTTAACAGAAATAAAGATTAGATATATAAAGTATTTTGGACATATTAAAAGACATGACACCTTGTAGATGAAGTTACTTAAGGGTAAAGTTGAGAAGAGGCAAGCAAGTGGTAGGCAAAGATACAAGTGGGAGAGAAACATCACGAGATGGACAGGTTACAGTCTAGCAAGTGCATTACCTAGGTAAAGGATGAGATGTTGGAGGTACATTACAGCCGACCTTCGATGCAGAGACTATGGCACTTTATGATGCTTTAGTTTGATCACAATAATTATTGAAGTTCAACCTGCTAATTACTGGCAACATACCTAAGCCTCAAAATTTTAAGGTTTAAAATTGTCACATGGTGTTTAGTTCCATATATATTTTGCAAAATCAAGAGAACTTTTCCTGATACTTTGTGAATAACAATCAAATTGAGGCACTATGCCTAGATGTTATACATTTTTGTGTTTGCAATTGCATTAACTACAAAACTGATACAGTTTTAGTGGAAGTTATTGATTTAGAAGTTTACATTTTGTAAACACTTGCAAATATAAGTTCACATTTCATGTCAGAAATAATTATAATTGTTATGTTTAGGGGGGATCCTAAGTAAAACAGCGGCGAAGAAGATCAACGCCTTTGAGATGAAATGCTACAGAAAGATACTTAGAATATCATGGAAGGAAAAAAAGAGAAACTCAGATATTATAAACACATTGAAGATTCCAGGGTGTTGGTTACTAAACACAATAACAAAAAGTAAACTACACCTATTTGGCCATATAAAGAGAGACAACTGTTTAGAAAGACAAATAATGGAGGGGAGAGTACCTGGAAAGAGGAGAAAGGACAGACCAAGAAAATGATGGACTGACGACATTAAAGATAACATGAATACATCATTGGAAAATGCAAGCTGCATCACCCAAGACAGAGAGGGGTTCAGAGAATTCATTGGGAAGACAACATTCTGGAAAGAATACGTCACATGACATTAGGGGGCCCATAGACTTACATTATATTTTATTTTTTAAATTAATTAGGATTAAAATTCAGATACTTCAAAATACACTCGTGCTAACCACATTCTGTGTCCAATTATAAATATATGTATTACATCACAATTTATTATATAGGTCTATTTCTTTTGTACAAGCTCTTAAAAACCTAAATAGCAAATGTGTTAATACATAATGGGAAAAAATATGTCAAAGCTGCATAAATATTATTGAACTTAATGTAATATTTAAAATTTACCTTGTATTTGGCATAAATAGGAAACCTTTTGCTGCTGAATTTCATATTAGTGGACAAGTCAACATTCAACCTTACTGGTCTGAAATGTATGTAATAAATAAGGCACTATTAAATTTAAGACTATTAGAGCTTTTGTATTAGACCCTATAGTAACATATAAAACTAGTAGTGGCTGACATGAGCAACAGTGATAGTGAATGAAGTGATAATTGCAGTAGAAAATACTGTCTGGGGAACTCTAACAAGATACAAGGAGGAGAGGCAAATCACAGTTGCACAACAAATTAGCAATAAATCTGGGATATAGTTTTCACACAAAAATTTAGAAACAGAACAAGAGCACATTAAATAATGGATAAATCCAATAATTAACACTCAAATTTACATTGAAAGTTAAAGTAAACCCCCTCAAAAAAATTCATGTAAACTTATCAGGAATGATCCTTCTAAAGTATGTTATTCAACATTCCCCATGATTTTTATTGGTCACTGTTGTCAAAAGATAATGACAATTATGAGAAGAAAATTCAAATAGCATTACTGCAGAAGGATGATTCATGGTTAGTCCATAGTACTGTATTATTGAAGGATTTGAGTTAACTTAGCAGTATATCCTATTCAGAACATAAGTGATCACTACATATTTATTGGCTGTAATGATTTTCTAGGCAATATCTACATTCAATAGATTATTATTTTCCAAACCACGCAGAAACTCAACTGCTGAAGATAAAATGAAATGAGGTAGTAGCTTTTCTGTCCGGGACATGCTCACTATTTCTCTGTCATAGAACCAAACAGCTAAAGTTATTCATGAAAAAATAATTTTCAAAAGATAAGAATTGACAATCAAGTTTCATTGTCTCATACAAATGTTCTCAACTAAACTTAATGACATTGCCATATTATATTTGTTATTAACATAGGCCCAATGTACCGTACCTTCCAGTAACCTCAGCTGCAATAGCAGCAGCACATGCAATAGAAAAAGAGTGCATGAACTTCCCACCAAAAGATCCTCCGAGTCTGGGAATTGTGACATTGATGCTACAAATAAAATTGTAATAAATTTATATTTAGGGGGAATTTAGTAATTTCATAAATGACATTAATAGTGCCAGTAATATCGTTTTTGTTGTTGGTTCTTGTTTTAAGAAAACTGAGCTACACAATCCTGCCTGCAAATGTTGAATATGAGTGTTGCATTAATCAAATATAGTTGTAAAGAGGTTCACAATCATGTAGAGAATTGACTTCATTGTACTTGTGTTTCTTCATATAAACTCCATCCCTCTCAATGATGCAGCATGACCAGATGAACTTGAATATGAATATCCAATTGATCAGATAAAGTTAAATATGAGTGTCAAATTAGATGACATATGTGAGTGTCAAATTGATCATATGAATTTAAATATGAATGTAAAATTGATCAGATGAAATTGATAGGAGTGTCATATTGATCAGATAAAGTTCAATAGGAGTGTCAAATTTTCAGATGAGCTAGAATGTAAATGTCACATGGATCAGATTAACTTAAATATAAATTGTCAAAATGATCACATTAACTTGAATAGGAATGTCAACTTGACAAGATAAAGTTGAGTTTGAGTTAAATTGATTAGATCAAGTTGAATGTGAGTGTAAATTGATTAGATCAAGTTGAATGTGAGTGTAAATTGATTAGATCAAGTTGAATGTGAGTGTAAATTGGACATCATCAGGTTCTGTCTCCACAATAAAGGATGGCTGCACTGAACATCCAACTATTTCTGTCTCCTATCTTGGACACTGCTAGACTGTATTATGTATCACATGATGTTTCCCTCTCACTTGTACCTATGTCTACCTTTTGCTCATCACCTCTTGACCCTACCTTCAAGTAAGGTCTTCATCAAGATGTCATGTCTTTTAGTATGCCCAAGATATTGTATTTTAGTTTTATTTCTTTTAGTAATTACTTTAATTACAGAGTGTTGTCAGTACCTCTTTATTCATTTTCCTCTTTTTCCATGAAGTTCTCCCTATTCTTCTATATTTTATAGGTATAATTTCTGTCTTCTAGCAGGTTTGTTCATTGTCCCTTGTTCTGAGCCATAACATAGCATAGAGTATATGTGGCCTTTTACCTAATTCTCATTTTTAGTTTTTGATTTTTTTTAATGTTAGTAGTTTCTGAAGTTCAGTTAAAATACTTTTAGCCCTTCTCTTATTCTTTTAACTTCTGTTTCACATCTGCCATAATTTTTAATTCTGTGTCCAAGATAGAGATAAAGCTCTACTTGTAGCAGTATGTCTCCATATACTTTTTTGTTTAGTATTTGTTCCTCTTTGTTATTGCTGATTATCATGATTTTTGTTTTCTGGATGTTAATAGCCATAGTCTGCTTGATTTGTCGACTTGATCTACAAATTAATAAGATAAAGTTGTGTATAAGTAAGTTATGTTGATCAAATAAAGATGAATATAGGCTAAGATGATAAGATAAAGTTGAATATCAGTTAAATTGATCAGATAAAATTGAATATGGACTAAAGTGATAAGATAATGTTGAATAGACCTATAAGTTTAGCTGATTGAATAAAGTTGAAAATGGGTAAAGATGATAAGATAGAGTTTCATAAGAGTAAAGTTGATCAGATAAAGTTAAATATGGACTAAGTTGATCTGATGTTTTCACAACAGTAAGAATATTAGTAGCACATAGCGTAGTCAGTGGCAAATGGGACAAAATGAGGCAGCAGGTTTTTTTTAGTCTTTGGTTATTTCTGATACAATACACGACTAGGTCAGGTGTCAACATTCCAATCTGTCACACAATGAAGTTTCATAGTTCAAGGACTGGTCGTTTTTCAACCATGACGTAAAATCATTTTTGGTTCAATACAAGTATCAGTGGATAAATCACGTGACAACAGTCTGACTTTTTAATTCCATATGTTATTGCACTGAGCTTCCATTTCTTGGAGATTAAAAAAATGTAAACAGGATACTGATCTAGCGAGATTTGCATGCAACACACTGGACAACCACCCCCCCCCCCCCCACTCAGTGTGTAGCATGCATATCGAGTAATTGGGAGCTCTCATCACCAAACAAGTAGAATTTTGGCTGTGTAGGAATATGTATTTTATCAGAGTTTTGTTCTGTTAAATTATGTTACCTTTTTTCCCATAGAAACCTGTCTACTAATCCTTGTATAGTACCTACTTTTTCACAGTTTTCTCTTCATGACAGCAGCCATGACATCAGCATTATTTCTTGAGGAAATGACACTCAAGAGAATATCATGACATGGAACTACAACTAGGCAACTATGTTGTAAGAGTGAATGGAAAAATTAAAGGTTCTTCCACCTCTATGTAGCTAGAATAACAGAAATTGTAGCGGATGAGTACATTGGGATTATTAACAAATAAGTTCAGCAATCGCCATGATTCTGCAAAACAGATTAAAAATCATTCCTCACGGCATTGATGTAATTCGGACATTGTCAAAGCCAATACCAAGTAGCATAACACGTTAAAAAAATATGATTAGTTTACAAACAGATCTAAGCATCCATTCTTTATATAACATTTTTTCCATCTGACATTGTCGCATGACAAATGGTCATCAACAATCCTGATAAAAGATACTGGAAATAGAGATTGTGGAAATCCATGATTGCCTACGACAGCCAGCATGTCTCCTGATGATAAATTATCTATTTATAAATAATATACTTATAATTTATTTTTAGACATGAAACATAAAATACTGTTAAAGGTTTATATATAAGCCTATTAAATAATTGTATGGAAGAGGGGAGGACTAAAGATACAACTGACAAAAGAGGAGAGAAACAAAACAGGTTTTCACCTCCAGTTAAGGACTTTTTTTTGTACCAAATCAATATTAAAATATTGGTACAGCCATAAGAAGTAAGGGGGCAGGGGGTTACAGCAATTTTCTTATATTTTTTGTATGTCCTGTTTACTTAAAGGGAAAAGTGTGTAGTCTTGAAATCTCCATCATGTCTAAGGTCCTGGATGAGAGGACAGTGATGAGTAGTAATGTGTTGAGGATAGAAAAATATAGAAATGAGTAATATTCTTACTAGTTCATTGGTTTCCCAATAACCTGTGCCACAGATCTCTGTAACATATCTCCAGCTTGGGTGGCTGAATAGATGTCAATACCATCTTCACTTGGAACACACAATGCCACCTAATGCCAAAATACAGCATTTCTCAGTTAAATTCAAATGAAAATGTCATACAAGTTTAATCATCATGTATGAATAATTATAGAATAATCATAATAGGTTCATGTTTTCTTAAAGGGACTACCTTTTTTGCACAAAATGAAATGCAAATCTGTGCTTTGTTATTGGATTGATTATTTCCCATGGCTATAATTACCATTGGAGGTCAAGATATTTAATTTATGAGGATTGTATGGGTGGGGCTCTCAATCGGTTAAGCACACATGAGTGGGCCTCTCAGTGGATGGTGCCCCCATAGGGGTTCTCAGCAGGTGACATGCACATCTTTGCATCTGGCAGAAGTCTTTGCGACTATGACAGACTTACTACATCTCTAACAAACTTACAGTAGCCATTTTGTATCTAGACCTGAGCTGGCAGTAAGTGACAGAACATTATAAACATTTGGATCTGTGCAAATTTTATAAAAAGGTTGGAATGGTAGTACAGCTGAGCAAACATGAATCTCATATTATGCTGTACTAAAAAACTTATTTATTCTGGATTAGGAAACAGCATTGGGGAGATTCTCATTAATTCTCAGCTCACTGGTCCATCTGCCATCTAAGGATGTATAAGCTCAGTTTCTCTGTCAGTTCTTGGTCTTGCATTTTTCAGATCTTTCCAGAAAGTGATGGGTAATTTTGTGATTGGTAATGTATAACTATTTCTTGTAATTTTTGCTAAAAGATTACAAGAAATAGCTATCACTTTCTTTCCTCTTCCCTGGTAACTCCCATCTCTATCATTATCTGAACATGTACTTCCTGAAGATCAACATCTTCTTCATTACTTTGCAGTGAGTCTGTAATTGCCCTAATTAACTAATTCAGTCAATTTCTTCTCATCACTGTGCCATTTACTTTAACATTTCGGTACAATACAAGAATCAGTGGATAAATCATGTGACAACATACCAACTTTTTAATTTCATATGCTATTGCACTATCTCAGAAACTTAAAAATTCATAACTACCACTGTCCTGCAATGTGACGACTTGGTACAGAACACGTCTGTGACAACCATGGTACAAGATTCAAATCCCACTACAATCAATTATGCAATTGTACTATCTAGAAAGTAATAGCAAACTACTGAACAGATTTATATTGTCTAGAAAATTCCTACGGCTAAAGAAAAAAAAATGATGTGCTGATTGTCAAGTCCTAAATAGGATATGTTGCCTATTTTTTCCCTCTCCCACTAATGCATAAGCTCTTGCATTCCCTCTGAATTTCTGTTTCTCATTTGAACATTGATAACAGATATCTCTGAGATCTAGGCATATTCTTCATAATTCAGTTAGGCCAAACATATAATATTGTTTATCTCTACAAGTTTCCCTGTTATGCTATGTGGTACCTGTGGGATAGAGTATGTAAGTAAAATAAAGTTTCCCTAAATCATGCCTGAGGCATAACAGGAAAAACGGTGTTAATTTCATATTATTCATTTACAAACAGCACATCAATAGATGATATGATCAGCATTATGCCTGCCTCTTTACTTTCCCAGAAGATCCGGTATCCATTTCAATAGGCTGACATAGAATACGAAATGTACTTAATCAGCAAGTCAAGAGAACCATCAGCACACACAGCATTAGATATGCTGGAGGAGACTGAGCGCCTGTTTGTTTGAAGTGCAATACCACCAGTATATAACCAACAAACACAACTAATTATTCAACTTTTGTATAAATAGCAAACAAGATGACTTACTTGATTCTCAATATAGAAATGGTACTGAGTTCCTTGACTCACATCTCCTTCAACAATTATCTGTGCCTCTTTCATACCAGCTGTCAAATTCAAAAGAGTATAAACATACAAATAATTTAGCACTTCACTTAGGCTTACATGAATATTTTTAACATATTAATTAATATGCAACTTGTATTTGTCAATATTTTAATCAATAGACTCTATTTAGGTCTATTTGTCAATATTTTAATCAATAGGCCCTATGTAGGCCCTATTTGTCAATATTTTAATCAATAGGCCCCTTTGTAGGCCCTATTTGTCAATATTGAAACCAATAGGCCCCTATGTTCATTATAATATTTTAATAAATAGGCTCTATGTAGGCCTATTTGTCAATATAGGGAAGCCAGGAGCAAAGGTTAACAGTGTTTTTTTTCTTGAAACTATGGGTTTTCCCCACACACCACATGACTACACCAGACACTAACATCCAAATCTGGCACACTAACATCCAAATCTGGCACACTACAGTTTTCATCAGTCAAGAGCAGGTCAGATTTCAGTTATGAGATAAATTCATTTTTTAACGTTCTCGATAGAAAACAAGGCAACGGCAAAAACAGGTCATGCATGCTTCACCATGGTTAGGTTCAAGGTTGGTTACCAGCATGTAAGTATGGGAACCAGTTCTCTAGTATAGTAGCCTTGTACTAATATGGTTATCGATGTCGACTATTCAGTGAAAGTGGCAAAAACATTGAAAATATTAGCTATGACCACTGAAGTCGGATGCGTTGAGCCATTGTCATAAATAGAAATAATGACACAATGCATTTCCATTCTCTGAACTACATTCTGCCAGAAATCAAGTAAGACCATTGTCCTTCTATAAGAGTATTACCCTGGGAGTTATAGAATAAGAATAAAAGCACATTTTTAAAGAAAATGAAGGATTTAAGCATTCCAATATTTTAATCACCAGTAGATTTTTTCTTTGATCATTGCTACAAAGACCATAGAAAAAAAAGAGGGGTGATAAGGACACGTTATTAAACCCCACCCCTCTCCCCTTTTTCCATAGCACAACAAAACATGACTATTAGTACTAGAATTTTATCCAAAATGTGGTAAAACCCCTCCCTTAACAATTGTCCAGAGAAACGTCATCCCAATTCTCATCAAAAACAGGGAGTTACACATAAAAATGGGTGAATGCCATTTTTATTTTAGATAAAAAACCCCTTCTTGCTGAAAATATATCTATGGCCCTGACTGTGACAATTAGAAAATGTATATTAATGATATGCTTGAGAGAATACCTAGTTCTTGATTTAAAAAATTTTTAAATTGTATTTTAAATAACACTTGTAACATCGTTTTATTCTCACTCACCAATAACATCTCCAGCACATTTCTCCTGTGTTGCACTTTCGTGTATTGAATTTTTCTCTATTGCTGTTTCCAAGTCAATGATTGGGGTCTGAACATTTTCATATGTAACTTTAATCTTTCGTGCACCTTCCTCGGCCAGAGCAGGAGTCTCTGTTTAAAATTGTAAATCACTATAATGAATAATCTCATGGAAAATGTTCATGAACATCTTAAGTCCAAATATTAAGTCATTACAGTTTGAACAAGTATTAGGCCCATATATATTTGTCAATTTATAAAATGTACTTTACAGCTTTTAGCATTTATGCTCCTAAACTGGTTTTTTTTCATTCACTCTTAAGCTCATGAGGGTAAGCTAGATGTAGTCCAGAGAAAAAAATTTGGTTGTGATATCTGCACCTTGCAGCTTGAACCAGCTGACTTTATCAAGGCTTCTGGGTCACTTTGGCCTATGTGGTGAGACAACATACTCCACCCTAAAAACTTCCTTGGCTGCCTTTTATAAAATGCATGGTAGATAACACTATCACTATTCTTTGCTCCTCTTTTGGGATCATGTGTCTCACAGGCAATTCTAAACTAGTAATGTGAGAATTAATATATGTACTTGATGAATTTGTATTTGCATAATTTGTCTTAAAATGCTTAAGATAAATAATTTGTAATATTAATTTGTCTTAATATATGCTGAAAATTTCTTCTAGTTTCTAAATACAGGTACTAGACCCTCTTAGTTACTTTCATATCAAAATTCATCAAGTGCCATGCTGAGTGGCATAAGCGATCATGTTGCTTCACAACTCTTTATTACTTGTGTTGTTAATAAGTTCAGCTGTTGACATTCCTTTGTGCCACAGTGGCAGGCTATCCAGCAATTTTGATTATCACTAGTTCATTTTAAAAAAAAATAATGTTAATATTTAAACATTTATTTTAACAAGAAAATAAAATGTGTAAATGACTAATAAATATGATTTCGGAAATGAAATTTGTCTTACCAAACTTCAGAATCAATAACTTCACTAATACTGTATCTGTTTTGTAGATAATCCAATTATGAACACAAAAATGTATAATTACATATAGGGGTCTATATATAAATGTATTAATGTCATTGATATTAATACTGCGTTTTGATAGTATGTATTTCTTTGAAACAACCATTACTTCTGTTCTCTTCTTGTTTAGACTGGAGCATTTGTTTTCACTCTTTTGTACTACCATGTCTAACAGGGTTTGAAATTCTGGCTCCCAGCAATCAGAACTATATCATCATCATATCTCAGATTATTCATATTCAACTGCTGTTCCTGACATGTTTTATATATTTTGCATATCTTCTATATACAATGAGAAAAGATCTGGTGACATTACACATCCTTGTCTGATGTTCATTTTTGTTTTTAGAGTTCTCCTACATTGCTATCAACTCTCATCGCAGCTGTTCTTTTTTTCCAATACATATTTCTGACTATCTTTAGATCTTTTCCATAAACACTGAGTTTGTCTATTGTCTATTGTCTTTCCCCAGGTGGATAGTTATTCACTCTTGCTGTTAAGCACAGGGGTGATTGGAGCTCGAGCTTGTGTTCTAAAGCCAGATATGTAGTATGTAGTCTTGGCTATGCTATGACCGTGTCTGTTCAGGATGTCCCTGACATTTTCTATCCATCTTTTCTGTGGTCTTCCTCTGGCTTTGTACCCTGATCTCATTTGGTTATATGCTTGTACGGGCAACTTTTCATGATGCATTCTCATTATGTGGCCAAACTACTTGATCTGTTCTCTCTCTATGTAACTCTCAATATGAGTTTGTCATATTGCAATATTTTTATCATTTCTGATTATTTCACCATGTCAAATGCTATACTATAATCTATAAAGCACAGGTAATTTTGTGCTTCTATTGCTCTATCCATTCATATTCTTATTATATATATATGGCATTTCATGCAACTTTTCCTTCCACAAATCCACATTGCTTTTCTGAAATTTCTCGCTTGATCTTTTCTCTTATTCGTTTCTTGATTACATGAAGTAGGATCTTGGTCATCTGGCTCATAAGACTGATTGTTTAGCTGTCTTCACATTCTACTGCACCAGCTTTCTTTGGTAAAGGCTATGAAGATTTATTGCAATAAACCAGATGGAATATAATAAGACCCATAACCCATTAGGGTCATAGGGATGCCACACTGGATACATCAGCACAAAAATATCTTAAACAACTCCACCCTCAGCCATTTGGAGGAGTGTAGAAGAATCATGCTCAGACCATTCCTTGATATTATAAATCCAGGATGTTCTCTGCTCTCCTCTCATCCTTCCATCCTTGACTGTTCAGTGCAAAATCATTTTAGAAAGCAGCAAATTGTGTCTCATTACATTTAAAAATAGACAAGCATATGCTGATTTATTTTAAGATATATATATTATATCAAAATACAACTACAGTATTTAAATACATAAAACTGCCAAATACTTGCCAGCAAGAATAACACCAATTAACTGTCCTGCATATTCTATGTCTTTTGTCGCAAACAGCTGCAAAAAATTTAATAAAAAACCAGACATTTATGAATACGATGAAGAGAAAGAAATATATTAGGGTTTATGTTTTCCTGAAGTTACTAATTTTGAACAAATGAATCAACAATGGGTGGAGTCATTATAAAAGGTTCAGAATTTGGACTGACTGCACAAATCAATCTCATCTTTGTTCTCAAAATGTAGGTATAGAGAAAAATGAGCTACCTAACAATTAGGCTAATTCTGCTTCTGTAACAGATGGTCAATCTATGGACAGAGCAGGCATACTGAAATGTTCTACAAGTCTGCATGATCGCAGGATTCTGAGATCAATGAGTATGACTCAGTATTGATAATGAATGAATTGGGAATTAGGATTGGCATAGCATGGAGAAAACACCTCACAAAACCTTTAAAAAGAACTCAACCAGCACAGAACTGCTATACCCTTAGAGATTTACTGAAGTGGAGATCTGAGAACCTATGAAAATATCTGGTGTGTGAAGATAGTAAACCTACCTAAACATAAATTAACAAAATTTACTACAATCTGGATCAATTTTAACAAAAGTTCCACCTATATTATCTGATGGGAAAATATTCTGGTTTGTTGGTTGGTTGCTGATCCAGCGGTCCATGCGTTCATGCCCTTTGACCCAATGCCATTAAAATAGCATTATATTGCTGGGAAGTCTGTGGATTTTTGGCCAGAGCCAGAGAATAACTATAACACTACCAGGAAGGTAGGTTTCAACCTATGCACTGCACGAGCCACTGTAGCCAAGATAGGGTTCACCATTTCCTGCCACCAATTGACTAGTGATTATGCCGAACTTCTCTATTGCTCCAGGCATGCAACCAAATGTTCAAGTCAAAAGGATTGTGACATCCTGAGTCACTGTGCCTCTATGATGGGCCTCAGAAATAGGAAAAACACAGCTGTTAGTTTCCTCCTTCCCAGTGCTGCACAGTACATCTCTGGCTCCCTCCAAACCACAGAGGATGCATACATATATGCAAATAACAAAAACACATTGCAACAACAAAATAAAAGCATGAAAAGCATAATTGTATAGATGACATGCCATGAAGCTTCTATAAGAAGATAACCTCAATATAATGGCATGTCATCTACTAAGGTTTTCTGTTGCATGGGTGGTTTTTCTAGTGGGCCATTGGTGAGACCCATAGACGTAACTGCATGCGTGGAAATATTCTGCATCTGCCGTTAACTCTTTTTGTTGACTGGCAGTTTCGTTAAAATCAACAATGTAACCACCAAGACTAGCCCGTAGATCAGGGGGGAAGGGGTGTTTGGGATACGTGATATTTTCCTTAATGATTTTTCACAAAAACACCACCACATTTCTCATCATGAGGGAGTTACACATGAAAATGAACGAATGACCTTTTTTTGTTTTTATCATGGTAAAACCCACTCTTTACTGAAAAAATATTTACAGCCCTGCACCAAGGTTATTGCCACTGTCAACCTCTTTGCATAATACACTTTATCTATGTTCCTTCAGCACCAAATACATCACTTAGGCGAAAAGCTAGTGTTCTCCAGTTCGAATGATGTGATGCTTCCATGTCTAGTTTAAGCATATATCTGAGACCCATTTGTTAGTTCTATAGAGAGTACTCCTTATCACACTCCAGAAAAATATTGGGGTTAGTGATTTTTAATCTGAGTCCATGAATTTCTTGACATCCACAGTGCTCTCTCAGGGTCCGTGAAGTATAATATTTTATGAATTTTGTACAATAAAGATTAAATTGAGAAATATATGGCTAAATTAGAAATATCAAAACAATAATAAATAATGCATATATAATTAGAAAACTTTCACAAAATTATATAAATTTTAGTTGTGTATCTATCTACCAAACTGGCTAAACAGAATGGCTATTTCCAGAAAACGACAGTATTTGGGATATATGAAAACCATGACAGCCTAGAGAAGACCATAATGGAGGGGATGATGTCAAGGAGACAAACAAGAAGCAGACAAAGAAGAAGATTGAAGCAAGACATCAAAGATCACCTGAACATGACAGTAGCAAAAGCAGGAAAACTGACTCAAGATCGTTGTATGCGGTTGCGTCTGTGGGTCTCACCAATGGTTCCACTAGACAAAACACCCATGCAACAGAAAAACCTTAGTAGATGACATGCCATTGTATTGAGGTTTTCTTCTTATAACTTCATGGCACATCATCTATACAATTATGTTTCGCATACTTTAATTTTATGCTTTTTTTTAAATATGTATTCACCCTCTGTGGTTGGGAGGGAGCCATAGATGTACTGCGCAGCACTGGGGAGGAGGAAACTAACAGCACTATTATTTCCTATGGCTGAGGTCCATCATAGATTCACAGTGACTCAGAAATGACAATCCTTTTAACTTGAACATTTGGTTGCATTCCTGGAGCAATAGAGAAGTTCGGTATAACCAGTAATCAACTGGTGGCAGGGAATGAGCACATTGAACCCTATCTTGGATACAGTGGCTTGGAGCAGTGCATAGGTTGAAACCTACCTTCCTGTTGGTGTGATAGTTGTTCTCTGGCTCTGGCCGAGGGTGGGCCGAAAATCCAGAGACTTACCAGCAATATAATGCCAGTACACCTTAAACATGCATAAATCACACAATGGCATTGAGTCAAAGGACATAAGCACATGGACCAAGATAAGCACAAGATCAGCAACCAACCCAACTCAAGATCGTCAGAAGTTTTGAAAGGCTGTGATTATTACTACGTCCTTTTAAGGATATGCTACCTGATGATAATGATTTATCTATCTTTATATAAAGCCATACTTGTCAGGGTTGTATGGGTACAAATTTGAGTTGATCCAATGTGGTACCCTTCAGAATCCTCCTACAATTTCTATCTTCAACTATGCGGACAAGTGAGAAAAAATATTATTTGTCCAGTCCTTGATGTTGTCTGTCCATGCTTCTATGTGTTCTTCCACCTTAATATCAGTTAATACATAATTAATTCCCAAACTTTTTCATGTATGGAATATTTTGGGAGTCTGCAGAAAAGAATGCATTATATGGGTGTCCGTAGACGAAAAATATATTTGTATGAGTTCTAAGGTAACAAACATAGATAAGAACCACACATGTTGCACTGTTTATAACTAAGACAAGAATGATGCTAACTGAGAGTACTTTATGTAGGCCTACCAAAGTTTTGTAATTATGCCAAAATAACTAAAGTTTAAATAACATTTTAGAATGCTAACATACAAAAATGAACTGACCTCTTCATGCCATCCACTTGTCAAAAAATGACTAGGAATATAATCATTCTGTCCACCCTTTGGAATATCATCAGCGCATATATATCCCACAACACCAGATAGTTGCTGAAAGGTGTTACAAAACATAACATTTATAATCTATATACAGATATATATTAAATCCTCTTTGAATTTACTCTTTGAATCCAACATCTCAAAACAGACTGATATACCAGTGTTGCAGACCATCATAGACCCTTACTTATATTATTAACTTGAATGCTTAAACATACAATGAAAATGATATCAACGTACATAGTGGGAAAGTAAACTCAAATAATGTCATCCATAGAGTGTTAATTGTTTTTAATCTTGTAAGGGTATGCTAAAAATCGGGAACATTTTTGTTCTAAAAGGTTAGCAGCTGAACAAGCTGTTGAACTTGTGTTTGATGCAGAGGATGGAAGATGAATTAGATTTAGATGGTGGATATTCTACACATTGCATGAAAATTAAATTGGTTATCAATTGAATGTTGAAATATATGCATCATTGAAAGGTGCAGAGGATTTACTTCATTGTATGTGAGTTATTACATATGTATTCTGTCCCTCTCAATGAAGAGGCATGCCACTAGTTAAGAGTACCACTCTTAGCATATACCTCTGTAACTCCAAATGATAATTCCCAGGGATCTTTGAAAAAATTGACTTTGCAAACAAGACACCATGAGCTGGGGACTCAAACTCCTGACATCTTGAGCTCAATATGAACAGATTAACTATTACGCAAGGGAGATCTCCGATTCAGTTAAGTTAATGATCAATAGATTTTATTCGTGGTAAATCATGCTAATAAAGATAAGTTTGAAGGTGGTATATCCTGCAAAGTGTATCATAGAATTTGTAACAGGCTTGCCTCCTGCTAATGTATTTAGGCCAACATTTACAGGTGACAATTAATGCAGCCAGTAACGTGTTGTGCAATAAATGTAACACACAAGTCTGATTTTCCAACTATGACCTACAATGCCCTTCAAGTATGTGAAAACAACATTATTATTTTAGAATTGTGCAAGTTACCTGTGTCTAAAGGAGAAGTTTACATTTCAGGAGGAATAAACAATAAGCAATAATACTGGATAGGTGATCAGATCAGACAACTTGAAAAACATAATGAAATGATTTTGTCACAGAAACTAGGTCTGCTTATGTTCCCATAAGCCTATGTGCATCTTTCTCAGAAGTCTAGAGGAATGGGGCTTTTTAAAGGGTTAATTTACTCCTTCAACTTATGAATTTTCTCACAGACTTGCACACAACTGAGAGTTAGTCTTAGTATGACATTGGCTCAGGAGACACCTCACCATTACACAAAAGCTCTAAATCGTTCCTAATTTATGCAAATTGAAACAGACAAATGGTTGATAGTTAATAGCCAGTGTTCAAAGGGTTACTAGCACTACAATGTCTTTTGTGTGTTATTGTTTTGTTTAAAATACAAAGATTAATTTATATCTAACCACATCTGCCAGACAAATCAATTACATGTAAACTAGCACATGTTTTCATTATACATTTGATAACGATGGCTCTACCACATTAAATGAGCACATGTACATCCAGAGTTTGAAATGTTAACTAAATCTCCGGTAAGCAGATCAAACAGCCACTTAAACTAACCCACTATTCTAGTAAGCAGAAAAAAAGTAGCCATTTAAACTAACCTATTGCTTCCTCAAGCAGGTAAAGCCTCCAATTATATCAATCAATCAATCAAGTGCCATGTCGACTGGCATAGGCGATCATGTTTCTCCACGACACTCTATCTCTTGTGTTGTCAATAAGCTCGGTTTGTGAGCTTCTACCGTGCCACGATACTAGCCCATCTAGTAACTTTTCTCTTTGTCGACCTCTATCTCTTCTCCCTTTGATCTTTCCAGTGGTTATTAAGTGTTCAAGCTGTGTTCTTCTCAGCACATGCCCTAGAAACCTTGACTGTCTGCCTCTAATGTTTGATATGATTGATCTTTTTACGCCAGCATCAATGAGAACCTCTGCATTAGTTTTCTTGGCTGTCCATGGTGTTTTCATCATTCTTCTCAGAAACCACATTTCTGTAGCCTCCAATTCACTTTGAATTTTCTTGTTTATAGTCCATGCTTCACATCCATAAAAAAGAATCGGTTCGATATAACATCTCAGCACACGAATTCGGGTCTGCATTGATAGACTTCCATTGCAAAAAATGTTTCTCATTTTTTGGAATGCTGATTTGGCTTGTGCTGCTCGGCTCTTTATCTCACATGAGCATCTACCTTCTGATGTTAACAGGGTGCCAAGATATTTCACTTTTTCAACTTGTGGCAATTTTGTGTTATTAATTATTATGTTGCATCTTGGTGGTGTATGTCTCTTTGATACAACCATTATTTCTGTTTTCTTCTTGTTTAAACTGAGGCCTTTGTTTTCACTTTCCTTCACTACTTTATCTAATAGGGCTTGCAGTTCCTGTTCGCTTCCTGCGATCAGTACTGTGTCATCAGCATATCTCAAGTTATTTATATTGTATCCTCCCACTTTTATTCCAGGTATATCTTCTATATTTCACATAATGTATTCTGTATACAGGGAGAAAAGGTCCGGTGACATTACACAACCTTGCCTGACACCCATTTCTATCTTTTGAAATCTACCTATAGTGTTGTTAACTCTCATCGCAGCTGTTTGTTTCCAATACATATTTTTTACTATTCTTAGATCTTTCCATTCAACGTTAAGACTTTCTAGCAATTTTATAATCTCTGAATGCTTCACCTTGTCAAAGGCTTTGCTGTAATCTATGAAGCACAGATAAAGGTCTTGCTGTACTTCTATGGCCCTCTCCATTAATGTTCTTACTATATATAGGGCATTTCTTGTGCCTTTTCCTTCTACGAATCCGCATTGTTCGTTTGCTATCTCTGGTTTTACTTTTCCTCTTATACGCCTCATTATTATGCACAGTAGAATCTTGGACATCTGACTCATAAGGCTGATTGTTCTGTGGTCTTCGCAATCTACTGCACCAGGTTTCTTTGGTAGGGCTATGAAAATTGATTGTAGCAAATCTGATGGAATATAGCCACTGTTGTAGATGTAATTTAACATTTTGGTGATAATTTCAAGACGATAATCTCCCAGGGCTTCTAATTCTTCTTTTGTAATCTTGTCTGGACCCGATGATTTGTTGTTTTTAAAGTGCTGTATGGCTTCCTTTACTTCTGCTTTTAAAATACTTGGACCTTCATTGTTGTAATTTAAGTTAATATCATTTCTGTTATCTTCATACTATTCTTTAATATATTCTTCCCATCTGTGCATGACTTCATTTTCTCCTATTAGTATGTGTCCCTGCTTAGATTTCAGACACCCAGTCTTGTGAGCCTGCCCTCTGCCTGTTAATTCCTTTATTTGTAAATGTGTATCCCTTGTATTTCTATGATAATGTTTTTCTATTTCACTGCACTTTGCGTTTAATCAGTCCTCTTTAGCCTTGGTGCACTTATGTTTAATTTCTTTGTTCATCTTGTTGTATTCTTCGATGTTATTCTTCATCTGACTTCTTTTCTTTATCATATTCAAAATATCTTCTGTCATCCAGTCTTTCTTATTGAGATGTTTCTTAGGTGGCAGGATCTCTTTAGATGTTTGCTGCAATGATTCTTTTAACATCGTCCACTGTTCTTCAATGGTTTCTATTTTTTCTATCGCATTGTATCTATTTTGAATTGTTATGTTATACTGTTCTTGTAATTCTGTATTCTTTGTCAGCATATTCACATTAGGTTTGTTATCTGCCCTTGTAGTTTTTAATCTCTTTAACCTAATGTTAATCTTTCCCACAACTGGAACATGATCACTGTTACAATCAGCACTTGGACGTGTCTTAACAGACTTCAGTGAATTTCGGAATCTTTTATTTATTATGATGTAATCTATTTGATTGCGTGTCTTATTATCTGGACTTTTCCATGTCCATAGCCGTCTTGGGTGATGAGAAAAGAATGTATTTCCTATCACCATATTATTATTTCTGGCCCAGTCTACCAGGACCTCACCTCTTTCGTTTCTAGTGCCTAATCCAAATCTGCCAGTAACATCCTCATCTTGGCTGTCCCCTACCTTAGCATTCATATCGCCCATGACAATATTTACTTCGTGTTGTTTGCATTGTTTCATAGCTGTGTTCAAGTCCTTGTAGAATTGTTGTATGTCCTCTTCTGTACTCTCTGATGTTGGTGCATAAACTTGGATGATATTTATATTAATAGGTTGCCACTTTAGTTTTACTAATAGAACTCTGTCTGATATATTCCAGAATCCTATAACAGATCTCGCACTCTGCTTGTCCAATATTACTCCCACGCCATTCCTATGTTGTTCTCCTCCTGAATATATTATTCTAAGATCTTGTGATACTATACTACCTGCTCCCAGCCATCTCATCTCACATAGACCTCGTATGTTGATATTCATTCTGCTCATTTCCTGTTTTATGTTATCTAATTTTCCTAAGTCTGTCAGTGTCTGAATGTCCCAGGTTGCAATCTTGATTGACTCGCATTAGACTCCAATTATATAGTGACTTCTAAATCATTACGGAAAAAAAGAGTTAAATGGGTACATACATATGCATCACATTGAGTTAATTTTAGAGGTAGTTTTATTCCAATCTCTGCTTGGAGGAGCTGACCTCAAAGGGAGTATTTTAAGAATATTTTGTGAAACATGTCTATTTGATCTATCTCTCACAACATGTGGCAACAGGGGTCTGGACTTCTAGTTCAGAGTGCAAAAAAATAGGGCTATAGTCTTTTTTTCCTGCATGTCTTAGGAGGTGACTAAGAAAAGTTGGGAGATGGACTGACAACCTGTCAGTGTGAAAAAAATCACCATTGTCACATCTTGTCTCAGTTTCCTACTTTAGTCTTCTATCAAATAATTCCCATGGATGAAGAGATGCAGGCCAGTGGACATTGTACTTTTGTGGCAGACTCATAGATGACAGGGAATGTTAGATGTAATCACTGCGGATAGATCAGCAAATCTGACAGAAGAATGATGATATAGTTGACCCGGAAGAGTGTGCTTTTCTCTTGGCAGAACTTGGTAATTCTTGTACTCTGGAATGCTCCTTTCAGGGACTAAACACATTTTTAAACCTCCCTTATGCAACCATGTCTTTGAGACAATCTTATCATAAATCCAGGTGTCACCTCAGTTACACAACTGAGAAGGACCTGTGCTTTTATCAGAAAGGCTATGGGATTATTTCATCATCATCATCATCTAATCTTTCTAATATCTAGGAAATACAAAATACTCACAAATGCAGCTGTTGTGTCGACTTTGCTAATTTTACCAACACCCACACTTGCTACCACTAGAGCAGCACTCAACTCATGTCGAAAGTTTGGCATATCATTGACATATTCTGCTTCACCACAAGTCTGTAGAAGTATGAAGCTTTAATGCAGATTTCAAAAACTATTTTCATAAGCTAATCTTTAAACTGCCTGGTTATATTACATTAGTTCTTGTTAAACATATGATTGAATATCTTGTTCATAGTTTTACATCTAATATGAATCTTCTCCAGAATTATACTGACCAAATTGTCTCTAAAGCACATTTCTCCTATAGCACAGTTGATTACCAACAAAAGTAAACCTTATGATATTTCCAATAAGGCACATTCCATTAAGTCAAAAGAGACGTAACTTTTTACTGTGGAATTTGTATAACTTTATTTGATATCACATTACCAGAGACCAAGATCATATATGAGGTGTGGGTTTAAGGAGTTCAAATCCACTCAATAGGAAAATAAGAGATGATATTTAGTACTAAGAAACTAGTCAATCAGAGGGTAAATCACCCTTCTTGGATGTTTTTCAAAAACAGAAAAATCCCACAAAAATTAAGTCATTTTTTAAAGGAAAAGACATAACCATGCTCTCTAACCAATCAAGAAGTATCTACATCATCAGAAGCAGATCCTGCAAAACATGGATAGCAGATTTAAATGCCCAAAATGTACCACCATCTGTTCAGAAAATAACTATTACTGTGAAATAGTATGTTTCTAGTATTTCTCAAGATTCTGAGAGAAAAATTCTGTCACATAGTGTGTAATATTTAAAAAAAATCTTGTTTCAAGCATCTTAAAATGATGCTTAAGGAAGATTACCATATTTTCATAAACAGTATACGAACAACTTTGTTACATAATAAGGTTAATTACAGAGCAAACATGAACATATGCTTTTATAACTATTTTATATACACATTTTTATTGAAGTGGTGCAACAGTTTGAACTATACATTTTTCCCTGTGGCCATAAATTTCTAAATGCATTATAACAAATGATGCTATTATAACAAATAATGTTCCATTATTTTGCAAGGATGTGTGCATGCTATGTAGGCCTTTCATTATAATCAGCCCTCATAGTGTGCTAATTTATGAGCTGATAATAGGGTCTATGCATTTCTTATATTTACTAAATAGAAAATTGGAAAAAAATGTATATACACGTTTAACAGTCACTAACTCCATGTCTGAATCACTAAATCAACTTCAGAAGACCTGCACCTTTTTAAGAATGGCATTGAGTTGCCAAGAATAGAACTGCTTGCATCAATTGGATGTCGATAACAATAAAATAAAACGAAACAGAGTAATAACTGC
Source organism: Meghimatium bilineatum (assembly GCA_034231615.1). NCBI lineage: Eukaryota > Metazoa > Mollusca > Gastropoda > Stylommatophora > Philomycidae > Meghimatium > Meghimatium bilineatum. Next base: position 71,841,887 of record CM067320.1, read on the forward strand.
AGTAGTTCATGTTATCGTATATGAACTTGCCAAATTGAACTGTCTTCACTTGTTCAAAGAGTACAAAAACTGAAGGATTGTTTCCTTAAATATTTGTCCCTCTGTAAATTTATCTTCTGTTCATATCATCTTTAATTTTCTTATTCTTCTCTATCTCAACCAAGTAAAACAATGCATATACCTGTATGGGAGCTGTTTTCTTTGGCGTTGGTTTCCTCAGTGGGAAATCCTCAGTCTTTTCTTGAAATGTCTGCAACCCAGAGGAAATAGGACGCTCCATACTGACTGCTCCAGACTGGATGTTGTATTTACTTGGCTTGTACACTTCCAATAATGTCTGTAAACATGTCAATATTCCTTGACATATACTGTTGATGAGAAGCTATGTAAGTGCATTAACACTGCTGGACAAGATTAAACATCTTGGTTCAATTCTTAATCATTAAAAAGCACCTTTCTGTTGTTCCAGACAATAATATTATTGTTGTGCTATAAGAATATAATCTATGATCCATGGTGATGATGGATGTGACTTGACTAATCTAAACTACAAAGAGACATCCACAGGTTTGATTTCAAGACCTAATAAGGCTGGCGATGAAGTATGACTGGTCTAGCGAACCGACAGTGTGTAGAACTAAAACGCTCGTAGGAAACATGGAGAGTTCTCAGAGACGACAATCACACAAAAAAGGCCATCTCCAGAAATCTCTTCTACTACTGATGTTGCAAGGCATAAACAGGTATAAAGGAAAAAGAAATAAGAAGAAAGATGAAGTATATCTCTCCATAGCATAATGCCCAGGCTGAAATATAGAGATCATGTGTTGCCCATGCAACATGATCCCTTTCTCTGACTGCCATGTTAACTTCAAAAGAAGGTATTACCAATAAATTTGGAACAAGGTATGCTTCAGGAGTTTTCAGATCAGCAAAGCTGTGCTGTGCTGGCACAATGTAGGTTTTCAGGATAGGTAGATGTCTGACATGGCAGCAAATTAAGTGTGCTGCAGTCTTCAATATGCCTCTATTAATGTCAATGGTAGCTGTGTCCAATATCATTTCATAAGCAAAATATTAATTGAGTAAATTCAACATCATTTTCAGAAAATAATATTTTGTCCATATCATAAGAGATGACACTGTAATAAAGATCATAATATATAATAGAGGGGATGATGCCAGGTGATGAGAAAAGAGGTAAATCAAAAAGATAGACACACAATTTTAAAGACCACCTAAAAATAATACTAGACAGCTGGAACAAATAACTTTAGTTCAGCAAAAGTTTCAACAAACTATGATGTCTTACTTCTTGTTCAGTATACGCTAGCTAAAGATGATGGCCTTAATATATTATATGATATTTCACTACACCTTTATCAATATAATATAATAGGCCATAGGCCTATATCTATCCTAGCCTACCTCTTGTACTCTGTTGTGTAAAGTGCTCACTTCTACACACATTTAGTGTACCTTATAGAGCAGATTAACAGCCAACTCTTTTCTGTACTTTGGAGAAGCTGTCATAGGATCTGCCTCTGGATGAAGCTCTTCATGCATTATTTTCAGTGTTTCTATTCATGAGATGAGAAAGAAAATCCCACAAATAAGTAAAGGGTTTAGATTTCACCAAAAATAGTTCCAGTGTGACACATTTGTGAATTAAAAAATAAACTAGGCCTATATGTTTTCAAGCGATGAAAATCTAACAAAAAGTGTTTTTTTCATAACATTTTAGCATTTTGGGAAACATTGTATTAGACCCACATTATTCATTGACCAACAGCTGCCTAGCAATTATAAAATCAGTATCATGTCTGCCACCTTTACTTTTCCAGAAGATGTATTTATTTCGTTAGGCAGGATCAACCTAGAAGCCATTTGTGATTTTAAAATATATATTGTCAGTTAAGTTGAAAAATTAACCTTCAATCACCCAACTAAGAAGCCTGTTCACTTATATCTGAGCTAAATCCTCTAATGGACACACAATAAAAGTAAACCAGTAAACAGTCATTTAGAAGCAGACAGATTGGGGTTTTTTTGCAATAAAACAAAAGCAATGTCTATAGATAGAGAACTTAATACAATCAACATACAGATAAATGATCAATTAATTAAACAAGTGCACAAATTTATATATCTTGGGGGAATTTTTACAGAAGAATGAACAGAGAGCTAGAGACAAAAATCCAAAAACCCAACTACATAAATTATGATTTTACACCAGTTTTTAAACATAAATCTACCTAATGGAAACAAAAAGACAAATCATAAATTCAATCTTCATACCAATATTGTGTTATCAATGTCAAGCATGGACACTAACAAAAGAACAACAGAGAAAGCTTACTATGTGTGAAATAAGATGTCTAAGAAAAATAGCACACAGTACAAGAAGAGATCATGTGAGGAATGAAAAGATTACAAGAACTGTTGGAACAACTATCTGTGGACAAATATATTTAAAAACAGAGACTGAAATGGCTCAGCCACTTAATGAGAATGAATCCTCATTGGCCAGCAGCAAGAGCATACAACAAGAAAATGGAAGATACAGAGAAAGATCAAGAAGAATATGGATTGAAGGAGTTACCAACATTCTGAGACATCATAGTATTATTGCATATCAAGAAACCAAACGTACCATAGCACAAAAACCAATTGTCATTCAATCCTGTGGCACCTTATGGCAAAAGCAGAGAAAAGACAATAGATAGAAACAAAAATATGTTGCAATGTTTTGTAAGAAGAATATATAAGTGTTTCTCCATCTTTGTACTCCACCTCTTGTAAATAATGTTTTTCCCTAATTAATACATTTATTTATGTGACCACATACTTTACAGAACGTTGTCCTCACTATCACTCTTTAAGTCTCTCAGTTCTGTGGAAGCTGCCCAGCCTCTTCCAGTGTCATATTTAAGTTTTTGATATCATATGTCCATTATAGTTTTGGTCTGCCTCTTGTTCTCTTTTCTGGAACTCTTCCCTCCATTATTAATCTTTTTCAGCCCATATGTCCATATGCCTATGTCTCAGCTTTTTATACATCCAGAATATGGTAACTTGCATTTTTTATAGTTTAAAAAAGTATCCTTCTATCAATCTTCTATCAGTCTTCTATGTTCTGGTCTTTGCAAACGTCTGTATTGGTTTATCTACCTGCCAATAATATTTGTATGACTTTTTATAACATTTCATTTCTAATGCCCATATTTTCTTTTCCATTGTGGATGTCATTTCCCATGTCTCACAACCATATGTTAGAAAAAAGTCAATAAATAGTTATCATTAAATTAAATTAAATATAATTAAATTATGGTTGATTGCTTGATCGTGGCTAGAATGCTGGTCTCAGAACCGTGTGTTTCAGGTTCAAACCATGATTGGGACTGGATTTTATCTTTCAGAGGTGCAATAAAAATACTTCCAATACATAGCATGTTGTCTGTTATGGTAAAGCAACCTTTATTTTCACCACCTACAAAAAGTCTCCTCGCATTCCTCAAGAAATTCTCATATGGAAAAATTTGGCTGCTGAATTAACTTTATAACCTTCATAAGATTGATAACTCAGATGCTTAGCACATATTGGAAGGTATGCATACTAATGATTTCTGTGGTTTGCTAGCTAGTTGACTGTCTTGCTAAGGTGGATCACATATACCGATTTTAAGGTACTATCACATTTTATGGAAAGTCAATAAAATGATGAACACATTTTGTATTTTGTTTATCAGTTGTGGTATTTATATCAACATAATGATATTTCTGATCAAAAGTGTAACATGTCAAAATTACTTCTGGCATGAGTTTGAACTATTACAATATCAATTTTGTTAATTATTTATAATTTTTGAATGTATGTGACATCATTTTTCCGGATATTTTTCCACATACATTTTCATGCGAGTATAACTATTTTATTTGGTCACATTGATTATTTAAATCTATGCTGGCAATTCCTGGCAAAGTACCTATGTCTTGTTTAGAAAATTTTAAGCATAAACTTGTCTAATGTACTATGTATACTACTGTTGAGGACTTCTATGTTTGTTCTTAAACTCCTGCAGATTAACAGGATATAATCTAGGGAAAAAAATTAATTGTCATAGCTTACATCTTAGCTGTGATATCTGCACCTATCAGCTTGACTTAGAATTCAGCCTGACTTCTACTAGATCAGTTTGACCCTCTATAGGATGAGCAGCCCTCACTTCCCACTTTCCTCACCTCCCCCGTTTATGACATGAATGTCAAGTCACAATGTCATTATTCTTTGCTCTCTTTTCAGAATTGCAACACACAAGTCAGGGAATCTCTGAGGATTTTGAGCTTGCATGCTTCTGTAGAATTCACCACTAATGTTATTTCTTTAATCACAACTTCCTATGCTGTATCCAACAGGTTTTATACAGGTACTAACTTACCATTAATAACATCATCACACAGAGTTTTATTTGTAATGAACTCCTCTGCCTTGATAGCATGAACCTGAAGTAGAACATGGAAATCAAGTACTGTAATTGAGAAAGTTACTGTATTCAATGCTTCATTAGCCTAGAGCAATGAAGGAATGGCTATGGACTCAACTAGCATTGCCACTCCAGGACTTTTTTCCCAGACCATGGCGTTTTTCTATAAGACCTGGGGATCGGGATCTTGGTTTATTTACTGAGAATCTAGGCTTTTTGTCTAGTCCTAACTTTAATAAGAATGTTAGTTAGGTCAATGTTTCATTGATTGTTGATAAATGTTTCCCAAGCCCAGAGTATACTGCATATAGTTTAAGATCATTACAGACACTAAAAAAACCACAAAATGAAGGTCATTCAGCAATGAAAGATGGACCTCTTTATGGCTAATGCTCAGAGTGAACATAGGTTGCTGTTTTCTATATCTATTGAAATTTTCTTCTATACTGAGGATTAGTTGTTTCTGTGATGCATTGGCAACTATGACTCAGTTAGACACAGACTGAAAGATTGGATAAGACCAGAATGAGGAAATGTGTATCATTCTTGGGTGTATGAGGAACACATCTGTATGAGCAATGCAATTCTTATTTGACTGTCCAGCTATGGAACATACATTACAGTTGTGCTGAGCAAGAGACTACCTCAAATCAGCCCTGATAAAGAGCATAGGTAGACTCTTAGAGCATTAAGACATGTGATAAAGGTAGAATGACAAAAAGAAAGAAAATAGGAAGAACAGAAGGTATGAACATAAACGGGAATGAAGGAAGGTAGAATGATAGGAAATAAGGAGGGTAGAAAGAAAAAATGGTAGGAAAGAAAGTAGAAAGGTGGTAGAAAGGAAAGAAGGTAGGAAGGCAGGAAGAAAGGAAGGAAAGCAGCAAGGAAGAAAGGAAGGAAAGCAGCAAGGAAGAAAATAAGAGAGGAAGGAAAGATGGTAGAAAGGTAGGAAAGAAGGTAGTTGGGAAAAAAGGAAGGTGGGAATTAAGGTAAGAAAAAACATGTCTAAATTACAAAATTAATAGACTATGGCCTATTGTGTTCACACTCAATCTCTGCAAAAGAGATTATGTACATCTTTCAGTATCATCATCAAGTGCCATTTTTTTCCATTGTAGGTTGACATTACCTTGAAGTAAAATTAACATCTTCAAAAAACTGTCATGTCTTTTAAATGTCCATAATGCCAGAGTGTTAAATCACTTCTACACAAGATGTAGGCATATCTGCAGACTTCTCAGAAAAAAAGGCAAGATAACCTGTAGGCCTACCTGATACTGAAGTCCTCACTGAATCAATATTCCAAGTATTCAATTCATGCAATGCTGAAGAAAGCCCATCTGAGATGGGCTGGCATATTGTGCACTTGCCTGACAAATGTATCCCAAAATAGCGAATGAATGTTGGGATTTTTACGGGAAAACAACTGGCCGGTGGACTGAAGAAGAATTTCAAGGACTCTCTTAGTGCCACTAAAGAGCTCCAACATCGACGTCACAACCTGGGTATCTCTACTAAAGTGACGCCTCAACACCAGCAAAAACATCACTGAGAAAAGTGCTGCCCGAAATGACAAAACAACAAGAAACACACAAATATCTGTCTAACTGACCTTACGTGTCCCATATGTAGCAGGGGATTCTTTTATTATAGTATATGACTGGATATAATCAGCATATCTAGTCATCTCCGCAGGCGCACACACCAAGGCGGCGCAACGATAGAAGTCTATAACTTATCGCCTGCAATAGACAGCTGTTCTTATTACCAAAATATTTTACTTGCTTGGTTTTTATAGCATTTAATTAAGTGGGTTTTTTTCATATGTAGTGTTACCCGAAATCAGGCTCCTTCTATTTCACTTTCGACGTACAAGTCATATCTTATCTATGATGGAAATAACTTGCTCCGACTTAAATTACTCTGATTAGTCGTCTGCTAGGAATGCAGAAGTTTTGGTCATCATCGATTACGATGGACGAACAACAACAATTAATAAATAACTGAACTGCATTAAAGCGTTGTCATCTAATTCGATAAAAATAAGAACACATAAAATAATAAAAATAATAAAGTAAGCGTACATGATAATAATATAGAAACTAATTTATTTTACTTACTGTTTGAGCATTGATACCACCTATAACAAAGTTCGGTTTGCAGACGACTTTCCTGTCAACCAGAGTTATCTTGAAGGCAGCGTTTATATAGGCATGGGCATTCTATAAGAGACAAAAAAATGATTTCTATTCTATTTTTGAGAATGTGAATTAACTGTAAAATAACAAAACTCAATGTTTTAATTAAAATGCTTTTTCACAAAAAAGAAAGAAATTTGGATTTTTTTCACCACTGGACCTGTCATCTGATAGTTATTATACCCAGGATAAGAAACAAAAATGCTCCTTTGGCATCAGCTCTGAGACAGGACTGTAGATCTTATCTGTTATTTCATGCATCCACAAATTATTTCTTGTGGTTATGATTGTGGGCAGATCTGAATAACACGTTCTTTTCTGCACAATATCTACAGGGAATCATACTGCTGTATTAAACTCCAAACCACATAGGCCCCTATAGGCCTATGCCTAGGCTACAATGCTATTTGAGTCTATTGGGTCAGTCCTTAATTAAAAATAATTAATGTTTCATTCTTTCAAGCTTGTGTATGGCATCCTCTTTATGGCTACTTGGGTGAACTAAGTTCATTTCATGTTCACTGAGCTTTTCGTGGGAGACTTCATTTCTATAACTGATACTGGGTCTTCTACTTGTTACTACTGGCAGTGACTTCCATTTCTGTCTAGATCAATTATTAAATTCCTCTGATAAGTGAATGTCCTGAAATCCACATAGTAAAGTATGGAAATTGCATTGGGAAACTAACAGAGGAAGGCCAAGGAAAAGATAGACTATAACCCATAACCATCTATCACAAAGACTATGCTATGTCCTGGGGGCATATCATTAGTCACTGCTATGGCACTGCAATACATTATTAGTATTGGGCACATGTGACATTAAGACAATAAACTATAATGTCCAGAGTAAATTTAAACCCTACCTGCCACCTTGGTGTGATCTTAAATGATCGGTAATGGTCATTTTTCTCCCATTTGGGGACCTCAATCGCTGTGATTATCTTTCCTTTCATATCTACATCACGTAGAAACTGCATGAGAGAATATATTTTGAGCGCTCCAGTTCTAGAATCTGAAATATATTAGTATTTTAGAACAATTATGTGGATTTTGGGATCAAATAGAACCAAATTATACATCTTCTAAGCAATAAAATGTACTTCAATCAATCAAGTGTATGACGAGTGGCATAGGCAATTATGTTTCTCCAAACTCTCTGTCTCTTTTGTTGTTAATACGTTCAGTTCATGATATCTTTTTGTGCCACAGTGGAAACCCATCCAGCAATTTCTGTCCTCCTGTCCTTAATCACTTGATCTTTCCGGTGGTTACTATATGTTCAAATTTTGCTTTTTCTGCCTTTCTCATTAAAAGCCCTACAAATTTTGATTGTCTACTTCTATTTTTGCTATAATAATTTGTTTTACTCCAGCATCTCTGATGACCTCTGCATTAGTATTCTTGGCTGCCCACTGAATTTACATCCTTCTTCTTAAAACCACATGTCAGTTGCCTCCAGCTTATCTTGGGCACTTTTATTTACCCCCATGTTGTTCAACCATAAAGAAGGATTGCCTCAAGATAACATTATATCACTGAATTCGCGTATGCATTGATATTACTCCATTGGATAGAATGTTTCTCAACTTTTGAAATGTTGATTGTTTGACATGTGCTATCCGCCCCTTGATTAAGAATATCTTGCTTTTAACATATCAAAATGATGTTAACTAGATACTGGGAAAATGGGAAAACTAAATAGAAGCGGCGATTACTTTTCTGAGGATGCGCTTATAATTGTTGTCTGCTATCAACGAGCTGAATATAAAATTGGAAAAGCTTTTACATGTGATTCTAAATTGTGCTCAACTCAGGCTATTACGGTACTCATTTTCAGGAAATCTAGATAATAACACATGAAAATGCATACGAATATGCACTGAACACTATCCAAATATGGACTAATCACGACCAATTGTCAAATTCTAGCTACCCCAATAGCTTAATAATAGACATTTAGTCGCCAAGTATCTTCTCGTATTCTTACATATTACATTTCCTTAAAATGTTGTAGCTAGAAAGCTACTATCTCCAGTTCAATCATAAATGATCAAATTGTAAATATAATTTCCTTTCACTTTTAACAAGGTATGTCCGGTACATCCTGTATAAAAAAAAATAACTCTTAAAATATCATAAATAATCAAAATTGTAAAGTATTTGCATTAAATGCTAAAATACTATCAACACACCAAAAATCTCAACTTTAGCACCAATAGCTTCCAGTATAGTGAAGAGATCAGAAGGAAAATCTGGGTGTGCATGTTTTATCATTAAGTTCCCAGCCATTGAACCAGCCTGCAAATTTAGTTTAAAATAAATTGGTTATTTTTGTCAACATGTAACATAGATACCGAAGAGTTAAAATATGTGTGATAAAATTTACAGCAAATTGTACATTTTACAATACATTAAAAAAACCAACAGATACAATGGTTTGGTCATCTGGAAAGAATGCCGTGTGATGCAATAGTTTATAAAGCATATATGAAAAGAGTTCTACTAGCAGTACCACCTTCTATATGAAAAGAGGAGAAGCAGAAAGAAGAGCCAAGGGTAGACCTAGAGTACGCTGGATCGACATCAAAGAGACATTACACGAACACAAAATAACATTATCTGAAGCTGCCAGAAAAGCGAGAACAAGAACATTGTATCTCCCTCAACACCCGTAAAGGGTAAAAGAGGAAGGAAAAAAGAAGAAGTAGTACATTTTACTTTCCAAAAGAAGTTTCAGAAAGCTACAATTGGTGATATGTTTTCACACAATTGAATTACTGAAGATACCTATATAAAAACAAGTCATATACAAAGAGCATAGTCAATTCAAGCCTTTGTTATCGATGAACAATGAACAGCAGCAACATCATAAGACAATCATCATCATCAGGTGCCTTGCCGGCTGGCGTAGGCGATCATTGCTCTCCACAGCTCTCTATCCACAGTGTTATGCATCAAGATCGTTGTTGCTTCCCTGCCGTGCCAGGTTGTCAAACTGTCTAATATGTTCTCATGTTGTCGCCCTCTATCTCTGTTGCCTCAATCTTTCCTGTTGTGACTAAATTCTCCAAACCTGCCTGTCTCATGAAGTGGCCATAAAATGAAGATTGCCTTTTTCTTATATTATTTATTAAGGTCTGTTTCGCATTTGACTCTTTCAACATCACTACATTAGTTTTTCTGGCAGTCCATAGTATTCTCATCATTCTTCTATAGAATCACGTCTCTGTTGCTTCTGATTTCCCACTTTCCAGTTTGTTTATTGTCCAAGACTCGCATTGTTATGTTAGTATAGGAGTTATATAGCACTGCAGAACTCACTTTCTCACTTCTAATGATAATGTCATATTACAAAATATATTTTTCTGAATGATGTGTTTGCCTGCCCTATTCTACTTCTTATTTCTGTTGAACGTCTTCCATCTGCTGTAATCGTTGTACCTAAATATTTGAATTGGTGGCCCTGTTTTAATACTATATCAATCACTTTGATATTGTCATAAGACAGTATTGAAAATAAATAGTTTTACTAAACAATAGACAGAACGTTAAATGTATATATATTTTATGAATCAGATGGTGGGGAAAGAAGAGATAATTTCAGTCAGTCTAGTCGGTGATACAGTAAGCTTAGAGAACAAATGACACTCCAGAAATACAATTTTTAGTCGTGAATTTTTAGTCTTGAATTTTTAGTCTTAATTTTTTAGCACCATGAACACTAGAACAAATTTACACAAACTTTAGGCTTTAACTATCTATTGTCATTTCCACTTGTGTCATTAAGCATTGCAGGAGAAAGTTAGTTGTCTGTCTTTGGTCTTTTGGGTTGCATTGGCCATGGTCAGCCTGTGCATCTTTTAGGTTACCGTAGTTCTTGGTCTTCCTCATGCCTTGTAGCCCGATCCTCTGCTGTTTTATGCAAGAAGGTCTGTTGGTGTTGATCACATTCTAATAACGTGACAAACCGCATGATTAGCTGTTAGAAATTTTTTTCATATTTTTCAGAAAAATCTGAGTGATAAAGTTACTTTCATTTTTTGTTTGTTTCTGGACACACTAGTGTCATGGAAAATGAAAGATCAGATTGACTTTCCAGCCTAGCCACAGTCACAATTAACATTCAATGGCTGATATTGTAAATGAAGTCAGTGATTAGGTCAGTAGAAGTAGAAGGCTATGATTATTATGTCTCAATGGCTATAATTCTAGAAACGAGCAGCATATAGAAATTGCAGAGTCAATAAAGATGGAATCGAAACAGTCAGTTATGTGCTGATAGACACTGAATATGAGAACGGAGTACCCATGTGCGTGTTCAGATTGCAATGATGATTTGATAGTAATTAACTAACAAACCACTAACCAACCACCACTAACCAACCAGCCACTAACCAACCAGCCACTAATCTTTCAACCACTAATCAACCAACTAAATAATTGTGTGAACGCCTCGTGCAGGACAGACGTGAAAGACAAACCGTCTCGGCATAGAGTCAGTACACATTCACCGTCTGGCGACAGATAGGAAGGCTGTCACGGGCTAGGGTAGACACCCGAATTGTCAAGGCATGCCGAAATCGGATGTGCTAGGCCTACAAGGCGCATAACGGTGGCACAACGTAATCACGCTCCCGGCGGAAATCGCACGGATATCCGTGCTGGTTACAATGGAGCGAACGCAAAACAAACAAACAAACTAACCAACCATCACTAACTAACCAGCCACTAATCTTTCAGCCACTAATATACCAACTAAATAATTATTCCAAGAAGTATTTTTTAATAAGTTATTTTATAAGTAAAAATTGATAACTCATAACTTTTTGTCTTAAAATATAACAAGATTGCTGAACAGCTAAATTTATATTTTTTTCACACACAAAAAATGATCTACACAAATGACTACTCACATTTCTTACTAGCACACTAGCTAAAACTTTGATATGCCTAATGACTCTAGCACAATAGTGAAACCCTGGCATATGCTGGATCGCTTTCAGATGCGCCTTCAGCTTGGTTAAGGTAGTACCTCCACCAAACTTAACGCTTTCTTTTTCTTCCTATAACGAACAATTTACAAGCATGTGTTTTTGTTAGAGAGCACATACAATTGATTGATACATTTGCAATAACATATAAGTAACAAAATATCATTCATTAACACGAGTCATATAATACATTCATTCAAATTCCTTCGCGCTGAAGTTCGCGCATAAGGCAAAGGTCAGATCTCTCCAATTCTGTCTATTCAAAGCTATTCTGTGCAGTTCTTGAATAGTATGAATATTGATTGTGTTACTTTCTCTAAGTATTGTTCTTCTGAGTGTTTCTTTTGGTCTACCCCTGGCTCGTTTGCCTGTAGGTATCCATTGAAAAGATTGGTGGTGTATTCTGTTGGTGTCTGCGCGTAGGACATCCCCGATGTAGGACAAACGGCGTTTTCTGATAACATCTGTGATTACATTTTGATGTGTCTCTTCTCCGATTTTATCATTCGATTTGAGTTCACTCCAATGGGTGTTAGTTATAATACAGCAATACTAAATTTATATAACTTAATCTGGACATTATGTACTTTGCAAATCACAAATAAAATATGTAATAATACTACGTACAGGTACACCCGAATCAGTACTTTCAATTGAAAAATGATGAAAACTCGAATGTTTGGACATGTCATGTAAGCCAACATGGATATAAATAACCAAAATATATATCGGAGGATGTCCGACAAAATGGAAAATTCTGCAGTAACTAATCGAATAAATGGTAAATCCTAAATAAAGTAAAAGGGTCACTGTTAATACCTAACTATCGATGTAAAACAAATAAATAATAATAACACAAAGAACAAGGGTAATTATCCACGTATCGATCCAATCGGGACCTTTTTAAAAAAAACAAATAACAAATCTTTGTCAAAAACAATTCTGCAGGGAACAGTGGAAGGTGAGAGACTGAAAGTAATAAAGAAAAGCAAAGAAAATGATGGAAAGATACCAAACAACAGATCAGAAATGATTTTTCTACACTCAACCACGTATCTCTGAAGATATAAATCGCTGGAGGAATATATGTTATTTCATCTAATGCTAATGCAATGTCTCTAGGATCTTGAGTGGTTGTGGGTTTTATGGATATGTCTATAAATGATGATACTGATGTATTCCCTTAGCTGTGAGCAGACATTTCTTAACAAACCATAATCTTTCTGATAAAGAAAAAAGTCCCCTCGGTGAGTAAGCGAATTGACATTCAAACTCGCGTAACGTTCGCGATTCAAGGCATATGTGTGTTAGGTCCCCAAACTTAGAACAGGGTAATGGATTTTGTTAATCACTGGTAACATACAACTATAACACGCAAACATCTACGTTCCGACAAAAAACCCTTTATCAAGAACAATATAATACAGGTCGAGTAAAAGTACATCGCAGTCCACGTTCACATAATAGTGGTTAGACAGGAAGATGCATCGATGGATCTAATTTAATCATTATTATGTGAACGCTGACAATGCTCTTTCGTAGCTGTCGCGTGTTATGTTGTATTCTTGGCAAAGGCATTTTGGCCGAAACGTAGATTTTTTAAATTTCATCATGCATATGTGTTATACGTGATTAGCAACACACAATTACCCTATTAAAATCTAGCCTGTTGGCTTACAGTTTTACTGAAATTATTATCCATTATCGATTTAGCCCCCAAATGGAGAGGAGGAATGGGCATACCAATGCTGCAATATCCCAGGATCATCAGGTTCTACTATGAGATAACCTGCACCTTTGGACCAACCAGGTCATTATTCTTCTGTCATATTTGTTGACTCATCTGCAGTGATTGTGCCCACATAATTTTCCTCTAACCAGGAATCTGCAACAACAAAAAAGACAAAGGTGCAATGTCCGTTGACCTTCATTTCTTTGCCATCCATGAAAACCATTTGACAGAAGACAAAAGTAAGAAATCAAGACAAGACATTTGACAGAATACAAAAGTAAGATATCGAGACAAGACATTTGACAGAAGACAAAAGTAAGAAATCGAGACAAGAAATTTGACAGAAGACAAAAGTAAGAAATCGAGACAAGACATTTGACAGAAGACAAAAGTAAGATATCGAGACAAGACACTTGACAGAAGACAAAAGTAAGAAATCGAGACAAGACATTTGACAGAAGACAACAGTAATAAATCGAGACAAGACATTTGACAGAAGACAAAAGTAAGAAATCGAGACAAGACATTTGACAGAAGACAAAAGTAAGAAATCGAGACAAGACATTTGACAGAAGACAAAAGTAAGAAATCGAGACAAGATATTTGACAGAAGACAAAAGTAAGAAATCGAGACAAAACATGCAGTGACAATAATGATTTTTTTCACACGGACAGGTTTTCAGCTTATCCGTAACTTTCCTTTGTCGCCTCCTAGACATACTTGAAAAGAAGAAAAGAGTGACCGTATTATGTGCACCCTGAACACGACCCCCATTGCTTTGTAAATATTGGAGTATATTTTTTTCAACTTTGTGTCAAATAGTATCATGCATTTACTTATTTCTAATTATACTTACTTTGTATAAATGGAGTTCCTTAACGGCTCGGAGATCAATGTAAACTTCATACGGTCCCTGATGTTTAAAAATCCCTATTATAATATTGAAGGAAATAAAATAACATGAAAATGAAAAAGTATTTGTTGATGTGTGCAACAAGTCATTTGTAATTCTCCTTTGATTGCAGTACACTAGGAATGTGTTTGTAACTAATGTTGCAGCATTAACGGTGTAACAGAAGTTAGTAAATTTTCTTGTAACTAATGTTGCATCATTAACGGTGTAACAGAAGTTAGTAAATTTTCTTGTAACTAATGTTGCATCATTAACGGTGTAACAGAAGTTAGTAAATTTTCTTGTAACTAATGTTGCATCATTAACGGTGTAACAGAAGTTAGTAAATTTTCTTGTAACTAATGTTGCAGCATTAACGGTGTAACAGAAGTTAGTAAATTTTCTTGTAACTAATGTTGCAGCATTAACGGTGTAACAGAAGTTAGTAAATTTTCTTGTAACTAATGTTGCATCATTAACGGTGTAACAGAAGTTAGTAAATTTTCTTGTAACTAATGTTGCATCATTAACGGTGTAACAGAAGTTAGTAAATTTTCTTGTAACTAATGTTGCATCATTAACGGTGTAACAGAAGTTAGTAAATTTTCTTGTAACTAATGTTGCAGCATTAACGGTGTAACAGAAGTTAGTAAATTTTCTTGTAACTAATGTTGCAGCATTAACGGTGTAACAGAAGTTAGTAAATTTTCTTGTAACTAATGTTGCATCATTAACGGTGTAACAGAAGTTAGTAAATTTTCTTGTAACTAATGTTGCATCATTAACGGTGTAACAGAAGTTAGTAAATTTTCTTGTAACTAATGTTGCAGCATTAACGGTGTAACAGAAGTTAGTAAATTTTCTTGTAACTAATGTTGCAGCATTAACGGTGTAACAGAAGTTAGTAAATTTTCTTGTAACTAATGTTGCATCATTAACGGTGTAACAGAAGTTAGTAAATTTTCTTGTAACTAATGTTGCATCATTAACGGTGTAACAGAAGTTAGTAAATTTTCTTGTAACTAATGTTGCATCATTAACGGTGTAACAGAAGTTAGTAAATTTTCTTGTAACTAATGTTGCAGCATTAACGGTGTAACAGAAGTTAGTAAATTTTCTTGTAACTAATGTTGCAGCATTAACGGTGTAACAGAAGTTAGTAAATTTTCTTGTAACTAATGTTGCATCATTAACGGTGTAACAGAAGTTAGTAAATTTTCTTGTAACTAATGTTGCAGCATTAACGGTGTAACAGAAGTTAGTAAATTTTCTTGTAACTAATGTTGCAGCATTAACGGTGTAACAGAAGTTAGTAAATTTTCTTGTAACTAATGTTGCATCATTAACGGTGTAACAGAAGTTAGTAAATTTTCTTGTAACTAATGTTGCATCATTAACGGTGTAACAGAAGTTAGTAAATTTTCTTGTAACTAATGTTGCAGCATTAACGGTGTAACAGAAGTTAGTAAATTTTCTTGTAACTAATGTTGCAGCATTAACGGTGTAACAGAAGTTAGTAAATTTTCTTGTAACTAATGTTGCATCATTAACGGTGTAACAGAAGTTAGTAAATTTTCTTGTAACTAATGTTGCATCATTAACGGTGTAACAGAAGTTAGTAAATTTTCTTGTAACTAATGTTGCATCATTAACGGTGTAACAGAAGTTAGTAAATTTTCTTGTAACTAATGTTGCAGCATTAACGGTGTAACAGAAGTTAGTAAATTTTCTTGTAACTAATGTTGCAGCATTAACGGTGTAACAGAAGTTAGTAAATTTTCTTGTAACTAATGTTGCATCATTAACGGTGTAACAGAAGTTAGTAAATTTTCTTGTAACTAATGTTGCATCATTAACGGTGTAACAGAAGTTAGTAAATTTTCTTGTAACTAATGTTGCATCATTAACGGTGTAACAGAAGTTAGTAAATTTTCTTGTAACTAATGTTGCAGCATTAACGGTGTAACAGAAGTTAGTAAATTTTCTTGTAACTAATGTTGCAGCATTAACGGTGTAACAGAAGTTAGTAAATTTTCTTGTAACTAATGTTGCATCATTAACGGTGTAACAGAAGTTAGTAAATTTTCTTGTAACTAATGTTGCATCATTAACGGTGTAACAGAAGTTAGTAAATTTTCTTGTAACTAATGTTGCATCATTAACGGTGTAACAGAAGTTAGTAAATTTTCTTGTAACTAATGTTGCATCATTAACGGTGTAACAGAAGTTAGTAAATCTTCTGAAAAATGTGCACGTGAAGCAGTCTGCTTATGCTGTCAACATTGCAAAGTCTTGACTAAAAGCTGAAAAAACCAACAATCAGTAGTCTGTCTCGAAGTTAGTAAATTTTCAACTACTAATACGAAGTAATGTTCTGAATAATTCGAAATTAATAGACAATTGATTTCATTGGATTCGAGTTATTACATATATACTCCATTTCTCTCAGCAGGGCAGACCCTCCCCCCCCCCCAACCAACTAGCAGCACGTAACTTTACATGGATAATATGCAGGGACACACACAAAATTAATACTTGTTCAAAAAGTGTTACGGACTGGCACAGTGAACCCTAACTTGGTTGCAGTCGTTCGGAGCAATGCAAAGGTTGAAACCTACCTTCCTGGTGGTGTGTTAGTTATTTTCTGATCCGGGGTGGACCAAAAATCCACAGACTTCCCAGCAATATAATGACGTTTTAATAGCATTGGGTAAAAGGGCATAAGCCCATGGACCGCTGGATCAACAACCAACCAACCAACTAAATTAATTTATAACATGACAATGTATCTAAACGTGTACTATAATATGGTCACCTGAAGCTGTATTCCCAAATAACACTGTTGTCGAATGCGTTGCGTGCTGTCGCATGATGTCAGCCAATTGTTTTAAGTCTACTGGCCGATACCAACGACTTTGACAAAGATCAATTTCTAATGGGGTTGGAACACCACCAACTTCTTGCTTTGCTATTCCTCCGGTTGTTTTCTTTACAGAACTGTCTTTGCGGCATGGTTGTCCTGTTTTATGGCAAAGTTTTTTATTCAGGTCCTGTTTCATAAAAGGGATGAGTAAAGTAAACAATTTACATTAATCAATAAAATAATGTAACACACATTTACGGCAATCATATGTGAAGAATAAATTCGCTGCACTCAATAAATGTAATTAACTTTGAATGTACAACATGGTCATTAGGTAGGCGAAGAAATTGTTATGGTTGTACTTTCTAGCACCACATTAGAATATATAATGATGCTGCTGTTTATGAATGATGAACATCCAGGGAGGAATACGAATTTGCAACTCTTGCTCAATAAATATGTCAAGCAGAGAAGTTTTATTTTAAGCTCCAGATTGGCATTTTTAATGTGAAATTCCCCATAACTTTTGCAAGTCGTAGATGGTTATGAGTTGATGTGACTAGGATGAAATGCCATAAGCTCGGCAGTCTTCTACTTCACAGGGGACATTCTTGCTATTTCGCTGCATATTGCAGATATAATAGTTGATTACCTCCAAGATATTCAGTCACTCTATTCTTGCAGACGTCACAGTAGAGATCACGGAGAAGTGTAGCCAGCTCCATGTTTATACTCCTTACTTACCTCTTGGAATAAGCATAAGAAGCGGCAGTGTTACCCATCTTTTCTTAACTTTTAGGTCTAGGAAACACAATGGTGGGCTTGTTAGATAATATAGATAATACTTCCGCACAAGTTCTTAACAAGTAAAAGGTACAAAGATTGAGAAGCACCAAATTCAGGTCAATATAGAAACTCAGATATTATAAACACATTGAAGAAGTCAGAGCGTGGGTTACTAAACAATAGAAAAATGAAAACTACACCTATTTGGTCATATGAAGAGACACAACTGTTAAGAAAAACAAATAGTAGAGGAGAAAGAGCAGGCAAAGAAGACGATGGACTGACGACATTACAGATAATATGAATATGTTGTTGGAAAATGCAAGCCGCATGACCTCCGACAGAGAAGGGTTCAGGGAATTCATTGGGAAGACATCGTTCTGGAGAGAATACGTCACATGACACACACATATGAAATAAAGATATATCAGTAAATACCTAGATATCTTCCAGAAATCTTACTATTAATTCAACACGAGAAGAGAATACTGAAACAAAACTAAGATTTATAGTAAGTATTTCATTCATAAAAAATTAAAATGTTTGTGTTAAGACATTGGAAATAAAGTAATGATTGGAAACCATCGCGTTTTTAATAGAACAAAAATCTGTACATTCGGTATTGATTAGATTAGTATGTGCTCCGTTCTTTAAACAAGTTAAATGTTAAAGCAGATATGGGTAACCTTTTTGTTTTGGCACACCAGGTTGAGCTACGTTCGTATGGCTGGGGGCCAAGAAACCTGTTTTTGTCCTTTAAAGATCCGTGTCACAAAAATATTTGTAGCAAGCATCGTATGCGAGCTCAAGGACCAGCGCATATAGTCATATTAAAGCAGTCTGGTGGGCAAGAGAAATGGCTTTGGTCGTCTGGATTTGATCTATCGGCCGTATTTTACATATCCACTATGTTATTGGACCACGGACGATTACACAGTAGCTCCAACGATTTAGGTGAAATCTGATAAATGAACAACGATCACTAGTTAAAACATCAACATTACTCCTATTGAACTACGAACTAGAGTTGGCAGCTGCACTAGACAGATATGCCTGAATAACGACAATTAAAAACATTGTCGCGTTATTCATGGAAATACAATTAGCTAAGATAACTTAGTGCACCTTTGACTAAACTTGTGAAAAGACTGCTGCACTGTTCTTGATAAATGATTAGGTTATATTTATTAGAAACAGATTACTACTTACTTTTTTTCGAAAGGAAATTCAATAATATATGTTACCTACATTGTAATGTAGATTTTTACAAAAATATGAATTATATTTATTTAAATTTGAATTCTCATAATGTAAATGCCTACTTTGAAATCTCGTGGGAATGCTACTTCCATGATTTTGTTGCCCTCGTTTAGTCGTTACGTCTTAATTGTATGCCACTATTCACAAATGTGAGATTTAGAGAAAAAAATGGATACCTCAATATCGATGCATTTAGCATCTGACGCCGTGGAATCTACAGCGAAAGATTTCATGGCATCCAAGATGGACCTGTAACCAGTACATCTAC
Source organism: Meghimatium bilineatum (assembly GCA_034231615.1). Lineage (NCBI taxonomy): Eukaryota > Metazoa > Mollusca > Gastropoda > Stylommatophora > Philomycidae > Meghimatium > Meghimatium bilineatum. The sequence goes on from CM067320.1 coordinate 71,861,368, forward strand.
ATATATGGCCATCAAAAGAATCCTCAATCTCTTGCTGAGTTGGTTTCTGATCTTGGTGCAGCAAGCTGCAAAAATGTTTAAGAAATATACACATTGTAATTGAATATTTTTGAACTCAAAAGACAACCACAAATTCAAAAAAAAAAGTTGAACATTTTGTGTCTCTGTCATTAGAGGAAGAGAGCTCTTCGGTGTCAGCACGTGGTGATAACTTCTATATCCATGATAGAAAAGTATATGCCCAGAAAAGAATGATGGGACATATTGAATAACTCAATTGTCAAGAACATTACATGGATATACTGCCCTGGTCACGCTGAGATCAGAGGAAACGAGAGAGCCGACGTATTGGCAGGCAATGCGGCGATAGACGGCCCAATGCTGAGAAGAGATAAAGCAGACTAATCAAGGTAGTAATAAATTCATTTCAAGATGAAGATAATGTCAATGAGGCTGAGAATGTTAGAAATGGGAGTATCTAGAGGTGAGGGGAGGAAAAATATTTTTTTTGGAAAGTCGCGAAGATCACGCAATCAACACCTGACCAGGACTCTGAGTCTACATACACTGGAATGGCTGCTGGAACGGAGGGCGGAGCACTTATGGGAATGCCCCACGTGCTGTGACGCTAGTTTCTAATCAAGAAGAATCTATTTCCATGAAATATTGTTTGCTATATTTGCACAATGAAACTCGCGTGTTCTCAAGTTTGAAAACTGAAAGAATAACAACACTGACATGCTATGCATGTTGTAAGAGGTGACTAGGGAGGTTTGAGAGTGAAATATTCTGTTCTACCCCAAAAGCCAGGCTTGAGTCTCATTTCTCACGTGAAAAGATGTCAATATTGCAATCAACCTGTAAGCTTGATACAACCCATTTCATTCTCCAAACTATATCTCACTACTCAGCAGGAGTAAGAATTAATGCAGAAGAAAAAAGGAATGAAAACTTTAAATTCTCAAGTTCATATTACATTGTGGTGCATTCCGAACTTCCTTTTACCTGGAGAGTTGCACATGGACACATCATGCTATATGTAAACATAAATACTTACCCATACATGGACATAACAAATCCAGGGGTGCAGTATCCACATTGTGTTCCATTGTGCTTTGTGATACTTTCTTGAATAGGATGAAATCCTTCCTTGGAATTACCAATACCCTCTGTCGTGGTGATCTGCCAACCATCAACACTGTACAGAGGGCACAGACACTGAGGAACAGGCATAGAAGCCAATTCAAATCATATATAAAGATGAACCAATTAAAATCTGATATATAAATATGGACCAATTAAAATCTGATATATAAATATGGACCAATTAAAATCTGATATATAAATATGGACCAATTAAAATCTGATATATAAATATGGACCAATTAAAATCTGATATATAAATATGGACCAATTAAAATCTGATATATAAATATGGACCAATTAAAGTCTGATATATGAAGATGAACTGATTAAAATCTTATATATAAAGATGAACCAATTAAAATCTGATATATAAAGATGAACCAATTAAAATCTGACATATAAAGAGAAATATAAGATTATAGCTATACTGAGTATCCGGCTAGTGATAGATAAATATATAGAAGTCCAAAAAAGTATCTGTATTTGCTTCATAGACTACAGCAAGGCCTTTGACAGAGTCCAACATGAAAAATTAATCAAATGTCTTCTAGAAATAGGCATAGATGGAAAAGACATCAGGCTGATTAGAAATATATATTGGGAACAAACTGCATCAATAAGGTGTGAAAACAGCTACTCACCATACATAGAAATAAGAAGAGGGGTAAGACAAGGATGCATTTTATCACCAAGCCTATTTAATATCTACACAGAGAATATCTTTAAAAATATAGAAGAAATACCAGGACTCTAGATCAATGGGAAAATAATAAGCAACATTAGATATGCAGATGACACTGTTCTTTTGGCAGAAAGTGAACATGAACTACAAAGACTAATAGATCAAGTCAATAAATCAAGTAATGAATATGGACTGGATATAAACATTCAAAAAAACAAAAACCATGATAATCAGCAAAGACACAGAAGAACAGGAGGTAAACATAAACATACAGGGAGAGAAACTACAACAAGTAAAACAGTATCAATATCTTGGACACATAGTCACAAATGATGGCAGATGTGAAACAGAAGTTAAAAGGAGAATAGGAATGGCTAAAAGTACCTTCAATGACATGAGGAAATTATTAATATCTAAACAAATTACAAACAAGTTAAAAATGAGAATTATAAAATGCTACATCTATTCCATATTAATGTATGGCTCAGAAACATGGACACAAACAATTAGAAGGCAAAATTGATGCCTTTGAGATGTGGGTATATAGAAGAATAGGGAGAACATCATGGAAAGAGTAGAAAACAAATAAATAGGTGCTAAAAACTCTAAAAAGATAATTAAAATCTGATACAAAAAGATGGACCAATTAAAGTCTGATATATACACATGGACCAATGAAAATGATACAAAAAGGTTTGCCATAGATTACAGCTTGCCTGTAAAATTCCCTTTCCGTTAAGCACATTCAACTTCAGCATGACATCTAGGTTACTTTGACTTTCCGTTCAATACTTTAGAATGCGACATCTGGTAGCACAAGTTAGATTGTACTTTAAAGTGGCAGAATACAACCACCACCCATTACACCATAGTCTAGATGAGTCAAAGGGAAAACGAATCAAGCGTGGCAGATAATGGATGGCAGAGGCTGAAGACACTGCGAAGCGTATGTGAATTTCAAGAAATAGGAAAGGGCATTGAATGGGTGAAGGTAGACATTGAGAAGAAATCACTGACTAATGTAATAATACAACTAGATAAAGCGTGTTTAAAATGGACGGGTGTCAGGGCTCAGGTTACATTGCATGAACTCGCAGAGCTACACTACAAGACATAATTATATACACAGATAGTTCCGTTAACAGAAACACAAATAAAAGCGGTTGGGGTTTGGTTGCCTGCGTGAAGCTGGCGAGAAGCTGGTTGAGAAAATTTCAGCATATTCCACGGTCACAACGAGCATGAGGATGGAGATAGAGGGAGTTACAGCAGCACATAATTGGTTAATAACTGATACATCAACACACTCGATAATACTCACAGACTCTCAAAGCATGCTGCGCAAGAAAGAAAAGTGTATGCTAAGAAAAGAATGATGGGACTTATTTATTGAACAACTCAATTGTCAAGAGCATTACATGGATATACTCCCCTGGTCATGCTGGGGTTAGAGGAAATGAGAGAGCTGACTTGTTGTCGCGCACGCGCACGTGCGCGCACACACACACACACATATATACATACATACATATATATATATCGGTATATATCAGTATATCACTATGCACCAACTATATAACAATTGCACTGATCAGTCACGACATCAAAATACTACTTGGTGTCATCATGAAAAGAGCTTATAGCTGGAAGACAATTTTAATGAAGCATTGGCAGGTTTCCGACAGGGCAGTCGCACAAGAGACCATATTTTCAATATGCGAAACATCATAGAGAAATGCAGATAGTTTAATGTCGACATCTGCACATGCGTTATTGACTACACCAAAGCATTCGATTATGTACAAAATTTAAAAAAATGGATTATTATGAATGACATGGATTTCTCGCTACAGCTAATTCGCATAAAATACCCCATTATATCAAGACCAGCAAGCAGCCGAGATAATAAATAGTGAAATCTGATTGGTTCAGAGTAGAAAAAGGAGTCAGACAAGGATGTTTCCTATCACCAAATCTCGTTAGCATGCGATTATGCAGAGAACATAATGAGGAATGCTAGAAATGACCAACAGATAAATATCTCCGACCTATTAAATCGGAAGTCACAAGATACCCGAACCAAGATATGCTGATGATACAACATTGTTAGCACACAGTCAAGCAGGTCTCCAACACCTGATAAACTCCATTAAATAAAATAGTGAAAAACAAAACATATTTCTAAACGGAAACAAGACCAAGATTATATCAAGCGACAAAACTACTAGCAAGTTCTCAATCAGTATCAACAACGGCGAATTAGGAAGTCATCAGTTTGTATTACCTTGGTTCTCTTATTAAATGTAATGGGAATTGTTTGCTATCGCGTCAAAGAAGCTGATAAAAATTGTTTTTAAACATATGGCTGAGCTGCTGCAAAACAACAAAACTAACATTCATAAGAGCTTGCATATTCCCAGTGGCAATACATGAGTGTGAATCCTCGATAATCTCAAACAAAGTGAAGCATAAAATAGCAGCATTTGAAACAAAATGTTACAGAAAATTTCTCAGAATATAATGGACCAAAAAGATCATCAATGTAGCCATCCTGAGAGAAATGAATGTAATTTTAAAATGGCTGCTAAACAGCGTGGTTCTTTCTAGAAAACTATACTATTTAGCCTATCAAACGCCTTGACGACCGATGGCAGGGAGACTACTAACAAGAGGCAGACAAAAAGAAGATAGACACAATGGACACAAGACATCAAAGATCACATGAACATGACAATAACAGAAGCGTGAAGCATGGCTAAAGATAGAAGTTTCAAAAGGCTGTGATGACTGCTACATCCTGTTGATATGTTACCTGGTGATATATATATATCCAAAAAGCTAGTGTTTGTAAAGTCTCACTACACTTTGTATGGAGGAAACATTTGAAAAAGGAATCAAATAACGTGATCACAAAATATGCTCCACGGTCCACCGTGAAGCAATATATAGTGAATGGCTGTCGTCTGCTGGAAGAAAGAATGTTTTAGTCCAACAAATGCTTTGAAATAGCGGTCGTTACACACTGATGGTTGTTTAAACATTTGACAATATGAAAAGGCGTGTGCAATCATTTCTTGGAATCTGTAGTAGACATTTCCAACACCTAGTAAAATGCAAAATTGATTGGTACTTTACAGCTTTCCTAAAACAGCGCTGGACATATAGCAGTAACTATATTACTATATTAATCATCATTATCAGGTGTCATGCCGACTGGCGTAGGCGACCATGGCTCTCCGCAGCTCTCTGTCTACAGTATTATGTATCACGATCGTTGTTGTTTTCCTGCCGTGCCAGGTTGTCAAACTGTTTAATATTTTCTCACGTTGTCGCCCTCTACTCTGTTGCCTTCAATCTTGCCTGTTGCGACTATGTTCTCCAAACCTGCCTGTCTCATGAAGTGGCCAACAAATGAAAATTATCTTTTTTTAAATATATTATTGATTAAGGTCGGTTTCGAATTTGACTCTTTCAACACTTCCGCATTAGTTTTTCTGACAGTTTATGTTATTCTCAGCATTCTTGTATAGAACCACATCTCTATTACTATAATATGACTATTTTGTGTGTGCACATTCTCTGATGATGTATATATAGACTACCATCAGACAGTATATCACAGAAAGCTATGCTGCACAGATACAGTGAAGGCAGACCTAGAGGTCGACAACGAAAACGATGGATCACCGAAATAAAAGAGGCGACAAACTCCACAATATACTCACGAGGGTCATCTCCAGAAAACACTTCCACCACTGACGTTGAAAGGTAACACAAAATTTAGCGGATATATATTATATATATATATATATATATATATATATATATATATATATATATATACACAAATATATCTGCATATAACCACACATACATATACACGTGGTGGCTGACCATAAATGACGTTTACAATTAGTGGATTTCTGGAAATATTTAACTGACCTGGGGGGGGTGATCTGGGCATAAATTGGCGCCAATCATCATCATCAAGTGCCGTCTCCGCAACGAAGGTTGGCTGCAACGTATCTCCAACATCTCCTGTCTCTTGTCTTGGTGGTGCACTCTGCTAGACTGTAACCTGTCCATCGTGTAATGTTACTCTCCCACTTGTATCTCTGCCTACCTCTTGCTCGCTTCCCTTTGACTTTACCCTCAAGTAAGGTCTTCAATAGGGTGTCATGTCTTTTAATGTGTCCAAAGTATTTTATTTGCCTGATCTTTATTTCTCTTAGTAGTTCTTTCTTCATATTAAGTGTTTTTAGCACCTCTTTATTTGTTTTCTTCTCTTTCCATGATGTTCTCCCTATTCTTCTATATACCCACATCTCAAATGCATCAATTTTGTCTTCTAATTGTTTATTTAGTGTCCATGTTTCTGAGCCATACATTAATATGGAATAGATGTAGCATTTTATAATTCTCATTTTTAACTTGTTTGTAATTTGTTTAGATATTAATAATTTCCTCATGTCATTGAAGGTACTTTTAGCCATTCCTATTCTCCTTTTAACTTCTGTTTCACATCTGCCATCATTTGTGACTATGTGTCCAAGATATTGATACTGTTTTACTTGGTGTAGTTTCTCTCCCTGTATGTTTATGTTTACCTCCTGTTCTTCTGTGTTTTTGCTGATTATCATGGTTTTTGTTTTTTGAATGTTTATATCCAGTCCATATTTATTACTTGATTTATTGACTTGATCTATTAGTCTTTGTAGTTCATGTTCACTTTCTGCTAAAAGAACAGTGTCATCTGCATATCTAATGTTGTTTATTATTTTCCCATTGATCTTGAGTCCTAGTATTTCTTCTATATATAATATACGTTGTTATACGTCAATTAAAGTGTTTGAATTTAGAAAAATGCTAAAAATTAGAAACAAAAGATGTTTTGAGTTCGCACTGTATCTGCTAGAATTTTGTTTTTTGCAATGGTGGTTAATTTTTTCTGATACAATTAAGCAAAGTTGTCCCTGAATTCTTGACAGTTGTTGACAAGGAGAGAGAGGGGAAGGTGGTTACCGGGTAAATAAAACACTGCAAAAAAATTGTTTTATTTAATTTATGAACATCACCTATATTTATTTACACATGTATACATATATATGCATTAATAAATATATATAATACCGAGTTAATGCTCATGGTTTCCATTATGTCACCGTTTGAGGCATGAGTAACAGTCACAGCACAACAGCCGCAGCCCGCTTCCTTGCACATGATCTTTGTACCTTTCAAACCTGCCACATCTCGGATGTAGTCGTTGAGAGAAGTTGTAGGAGGAAGCTTGTCCGACACTTGAGATTTAATGACCAAAAGATGAACAACATAATTTACAAATTTATGATGAAGTTATTGATTGTGAACCGATAATATTGCAGTCCGGCTTAATATTGCAAGCAGGAAGCTTGTCCGGTACTTGTGATTTAATAAACAAAATATGAACAACATAATTTACAAATTGAGGATGATATTATTGGGTGTGAACCGACAATATTGCATTGTAGGCGCATCCAACGCAAAGTTAAATCACATACAATCAGGGATCTTCTATTTGCTCATGACTGTGCCCTAAATGCCAACTCTGAGGCTGATCTACAATGTATTATAGACAGATTCTCCAAAGCATGTACCAACTTTGGGCTTACCATTAACACAGAGAAACCAGAAGTCATGTTACAACCAGCACTTGGCAAAAGATATCTCGAGCCCTGCATAAAGGTAAATGGTGTAGCACTGAAAGTTGTGAATAGATTCACATATCTAGGCAGTACGTTATCACAAAATGCCAACGTTGATGATGAAGTGTATACAAGGATCGCCAAAATCAGGAGTACTTTCGGCAGATTGTTTGGCGTAGAAATGGCATTAACCTACAGACTAAGCTGAAATTTTACAGAGCAGTGGTACTTCCAGTGCTGTTATACGCTAGTGAAACATGGACTGTGTATAGACGTCATGTGAAAAAACTCAATCATTTTCATGCAAATTGTCTCAGAAAAATTATGAACATCAGATGGCAAGACAAGATTCCAGATACCACTGTCCTTGATAGAGCTGGTATCCCAAGCATTGACACGATCCTGATGCAGACACAGATTCGTTGGGCAGGTCAGAAGGTGCGTATGCCAGACCATCGTTTGCCAAAGATACTTCTCTATGGTGAGCTAGAGAAGGGTATACGATCTCAAGGTGGCCAAATGAAGCGTTACAAGGACTCGTTAAAGAACTCACTGAAAGCCTTTGAAATAGACCACGATACATGGGAAGAACTTGCACAAAATAGATCTACATGGTGTTCTAAAATTAAAAAGAGCGCATCATCTTGTGAAAAGAAGAGAAATGCAGCGGCTCAACAGCGGAGAGCAGCTAGAAAGTCACGGATATACCAAGATCCGTCTACAGTCGTCATTCAATGTCCGAACTGTCCAAGGACATTTACAGCTCGAAAAGGGCTCATTAGCCATCTACGAACGTATAATCAAGGTCATAACTAAAATTGAATTTTCAAAAGTGGATGTAACATATGGTCATCATCACTTGTGATGGACGAACATCACATGCCCAGTGTCTCTCAGAAGACGTTGAAAGTATGAATAATGACAGTTGTGGTGAGAGGGGAGTTGAACGCATCCTCATCCTGATCCGTAGCTTTCCATCCGTACTCGAGTCATAGGGGATACTCTTAATGAAATATCATTAATCGCAGTCTAGATGCGCCATCTACCATCGTGTCACACCAGATTACCAGGCATCTAAGCTCAGCTACAGAACATTCTGATATTCACCATCAGTTCAGCTACAGAGAACTATAGATAGGTCATACAACTACACGTAAACATACGCTCATTGCAGACTTTTTTTTTACCTATTTTTGGTAACCTATCAACAGATACACTTCACAATATTTCCATATTATATGTCACTTAGGCCAATCAATGAAAACAACGAAGTAACCTCTAGCAGTGATGCACAATATGGTTGTTTTAAGGATTGTTGTTATCGATAGGCTAAGAAAGTATTCAATGTGCGGATGTTTACAAGTTAGTTGTCTTCAATCATTCAATAAAACCCATAACCCTTCAGGGTCGTAGGGGTACCACATTGGAAGCTTCAGCACACAGAGTCCTCCAGCGAATTCTATCCTCAGCGATGCGGATGAGTGTGTAAATATCTAGCCCTGTCCATTCCTTGATGTTGTCTGTCCATGTCTTTATTTGTCCTCCTCTGCTTCTTCCACCCTCGACAGTTCCCTGCAGTATTGTTTTTGACAAGGAATCGTGCCTGCATACATGTCCGAACCATGCTAGTTTTCGTCGTTTCACTATTGAAAGCAATGGCTCCTGGACACCTGCACACATCTCTACTTTATTTCTTACGTACACATTGGTCTTATGTTCCCTATAGGAAATTCGTAGAATTCTTCTGTAGCATTTATACTCGAAAGCCTGTAATCTTCTCTCCATGTCCGCAGTGAGTGTCCAACTCTCACAATCATACAACACAACGGAAAGCACCAGCGACCTATACAGTTTGATTTTCACTCCAACACTGATGTTGCTTTTCCAAATCACAGTTAGCCTTGACAAGGACGCTAAAGCCATCTCCAGCCTTATTTTTAGTTCTGCTTTGCATTTACCATCGCTGCATATACTGGATCCGAGGTATTTGAAGGTATTCACCTCTTTCAAGCTTGTGTCCATTCATCATGATATTAGTCTGGTTTTCTGTGTCTCTGCTGTTTACCAAGATTTTGCTCTTATCTGAATTGATTTCCATTCCGTACTTGCTGGTAACTTTTTCTAACTTTGATGTTAATTCTTGCAATGATTGTTCTGACCCAGCTATAAGATCAATATCATCAGCGAAACGCAAGTTGCAAATTGGGCGACCTCCGATCGATATATACGTGTTGTAGTCATATTTGTCTTATCTTCTATAGTGTGGCCGTGGTTCATCTGCTATAGTTTCAAGTCTGATTTCTCATTACAGGCAATTTTGTGTTCTTCTTTCCTGTTCTCAGGAATTATGAGCAACATATATCTTGAATCCTTTTTTTTTAATTTGAGGGTTTGTCCGCAACTTTATTTCATAACCTGGAGACGCCAATTCTTATCGGTAGCCAGTGCTTTGAGAAAGAGCCTCTAACTTAGGTTTGAGAAAAAACGCAATTGTAATATGGATCTTCCACAAGTGGGAAGCCTTACCATATATACATATCTTCTTTTGATTTACTATTTCATGGTGGTTGATCTGACGGGACTATGGTGAGACCTGCATACCTTCCAATAAACCCATGTGATACCCAGAGACTGGATGCAATTATAGATGTTATCCGCTCAATTTGACATCTGCCGATTTGAATCTTTCGAAGTATGAACTGAGAATCAGATATGATAGCTGCTTTAATAAATGGAGTATTTTAGAAAATTGATGAGTTAAAATCGATATTCTGTTACATTAGGAAGTATGGAGATAGGGGTTTTCCATAAATGGGAGGGGGAGGGGGTACGGTTCTCATACAGCTATTTGTTGATGTGTTTCTGTGGGCCAGTGCTCCTCTCTCCACCGCTTCAATGTAGTGTAGGATATATGTTCCGCGCTATGTGCTGCTTGCTCACATGGACACAGAGGTTATGGAATCAGTGCAAGTAGCTATTTAGTCTGTTGTGTGCTGTATTGATGAGGAAGATAACTTGTTCAGCTCTGTCGAAATAGTGATAGTTTCTTTTGAGTGGCCGATGTTGCTAATAGTTTTAATGAGGGTCCTAATTTCTTGGTATGTGATTTCTTGGTATTTTTATTTCTGCGTTGCTCCATCTTTTGCTAGTATATTTGTCTTTTCATTTCCTTATTGAACACAAGAGAAATATATTTATCCGGCAGAAAAAAAATTGCTGGTTATCGAGAACCACTTTTGGCAGTGGTGAAATGGCCTACACTTGTTTGGTTTGGGCAAATAACGAGACACGACACGCTTCAAAAAATTATTTTACAATGAACAGTCGAGAGTGGAAGGAGAAAAGGAGAACAGAAAAATCCTGGAATGATAATATCAATGAATTTCTAGTTCGAATGGCCGAGTATAGAGTTGTTTGGAGAGCTTTTTGTGATGATGAATCCGGTGTGGCACACCTACGACCCTGACAGGTTATAGGGCTTATTATTTTGCCACAGTGGGATGACATTCACTGTAGTACTACCCAACGTTGGATGATCACTTTTCATATGACTTTCTTTCGTATTAGCAGTTTTCCGCTGTCACGGACTTGTAGAACAGACATTGCATCAATAAGAAACATCACCTTTTGACATTGATCAACGTTGTTATTTATTTCAGCAGCAATGCTCGGGGTTTGTACTTCTGCAGAGTAGTTGGATCAGAAAACTACTGTTAATGAACATCTGGATTAACTTTTATTTTCTTAATTTTTGTATGTACACTCTAGCGCCTCCATCTTCACTACTTTAGTTAATGATCCAGCAGTATATATTTATATCCACTATTCTTTGGGATACACATCTTCAATCATATTGCATACTATTGTTCTCATTTGGAGAGTATTCTTTGTATAAGTGTTGTTTATGGTGATTCTCATAGTGAAATAGAACAATTTGTTGTCGTGCTGGGTGCAGTGTAAATAACGTGATAAGGATGGGTGCAGTATAAAGAACGTGATAAGGATGGGTGCAGTATAAAGAACATGCTAAGGATGGGTGCAGTGTAAAGAACATGCTAAGGATGGGTGCAGTGTAAAGAACATGCTAAGGATGGGTGCAGTGTAAAGAACATACTAAGTATGGGTGCAGTGTAAAGAACATGCTAAGGATGGGTGCAGTGTAAAGAACATGCTAAGGTAGGGCGCAGTGTAAAAACACGCTAAGGTAGGGTGCAGTGTAAAGAACATGATAAGGATGGGTGCAGTGTAAAGAACGTGATAAGGATGGGTGCAGTGTAAAGAACATGCTAAGGTAGTGTGCTGTTTAAAGAACATGCTCAGGTAGGGTGCAGTGTAAAGAACATGCTAAGGATGGGTGCAGTGTAAAGAACATGCTAAGGATGGGTGCAGTATAAAGAACATGCTAAGGATGGGTGCAGTATAAAGAACATGCTAAGGATGGGTGCAGTATAAAGAACATGCTAAGGTAGGGTGTAGTGCAAAGAACATGCTAAGGTAGTGTGCAGTGTAAAGAACGTATCCTCCACACCGATGACAAAATGTTGCATAGATGCATAATCGCTAATGGTCACATAGATTACATACGCTGATCATGGAAACAGTGAATACATCCTCGTATTTCAATTAATATGCATTAGTTATTAAAAGGAGTTAAATATGTAAGAAACTATATTTCTGAGTGGCGACAAATGATTGTGAAATCTGGCCAATGACATCCCAATTAAAAAAGAAAATATAATTTGAAATGAAATGCTGTAGAAAGGTCCTAAGAATATCATTAACATAGAGAACATCCAACAGAGGTTTGTAAAGATCTGAATACATACGATTGGCTGCTTCAAATTAAAGATAAAACGCAAGCTAACATAGGCTATAGTACCACATTTTTAAAGACAATAGATTAGAAAGATAAATAGTGGTATAATGTGTTCCATGAAGATGGGGGGAAAAAAGACGCAACTCATGACTAGGTGGATACATGATATCCAGTACCTTTTAAATATGACATTGAATATTTAAATATGCCGCAAGCAAAACCTCCATGGCAGATCACAGTTTTGCTATTCTTTGTTCCCCTTGTGTACTCGTACAACACGGTATAGTATTAACTATGTGTGGATACAGAGGAGCGACTATAAAGGAAGCAGACTACACCGTTTCAATTTCACAACGGCAAATAAAACAATGGCAATTTCGGTCACACCCAAAACATGTGACAACCGTTGTATTTTTTCTTTGGATTATTTTCCTTTGTGAGATCGTCATGCAACGCGTATTTATTTATTAACCCAAACTCTAACCCTAACCGATACCGCCGGCAGTTATACTGGAGATCGGCAGTGCAGGATTTACTTATAAGCTAAATAAGCTATAGCTTAGGGTCCCACTTTCTTGGGGGGGGGGGTGTCCCTAATTTTTTTATATTTCGCTATGTACTTCTTAATTGTTAAAGGGCCCCATATCTCAAACAGCTTATGGCCTTATCAAGTCTAGATCTGGTCACTTCCTAGCTCACACAACTCCCCTAACCACTCATACAACCGTCGTAAATAAATACCTATTTGAATTAATAAACATAGATACACACATTTATAAACATAACAAAGGAAAATAAGTAAATGAAAAATATAACAATAGGCAAATGTTTTGGGATTGAACCGACATTTTTTTTCAAAATGAGTCCGCATACTCACCTGTACATCTTTTCCCGTTGATGTAGAATGTAATATCTCCTGAGCTAGTGTGCCTGAAGGTAGATTTCGACAAGTTTAAATTTGACAAAATTATTGCAGGCCATGAATAATAGACCTATGTATAATAATATTAAAATGTAATAGGAGATTGTCTGGTGGACACATGGTTGGCATAGTGACCATTGTATTGCCAAATGTGTTTACGAGTTTCACCAATATTACTTTTTCATTGTACATTTATAGCACTGCTAAAACCAAAATCAGATTCACATAATCTTATACAAATAATTGCTGTTTTTCATTAAGCAGTTGTAATTTATTGTAATTAAATTTCGTAAACAAAGACACATCCCATCATACGACACGACCGAGTCAGTTCGCGTAACAAAAAGCACGTAACTACGGAGACTAGTACAAACAATTTTCCAGTTTAGAAACAATCAAGAAAATAAGTCATGAACCAATTACTTGGCCATCAAGAAAATACGTAATAAACAAAGTACCTTGGCCATCAAGAAAATAAGTCATGAACCAAGTACCTTGGCCATCAAGAAAATAAGTAATGAACCAAGTACTTGGCCATCAAGAAAATACGTCATGAACCAAGTACTTGGCCATCAAGAAAATAAGTAATGAACCAAGTACTTGGCCATCATTTTCGCATCTGTATCTTGTTATCTACAAAAGAAAATTTAAAAAATTCCCGTTGTGAAGTTACTGGGAGTATTCGAGTTGCTTGTGTGATAAAAGTCGCATGCCTTTGCTGTCGTCACGTCACGTTCAATGTGGGTTTTTAATTTACACTCCTATAGACAAAAGCAGTCTTTACCGGGGATCGAATATGAACCTCACAGGTGTGAGTTCGACCTAATTGGTGTGAGATAGATCTCACAGGTGTGAGACGAACGCTATAACATCTCGGTTATGCGCCACACCTCGTCATCATAAGTGAGTATTATTTCTTAATTCAGCAAAAAAAAAAAAATGGAAAATAAGTTTTCATGACTCCAAAAGGCACACCGTTATAATAAAGACAGTCAATACAATAATTTAATTGGACATTCAGTTGTTGCGTGGTGAGAAATAAAGTGTATAATGTTACTATTCACAAAACGTCCAAGATCAACTTTCATATTTAGCTCTGTACTTCGACAATAGAAAGTGTTATTCTTACTCGTCTGCAGGGTCGGATTGAGACTTGATAAGGGCCCTAAGCTATTTGAGATATGAGGCCCTAAGCTATTTGAGATATGGGGCCCTAAGCTATTTGAGATATGGGGCCCTTTAACGATTAAGAATATATAGATAGTGAAATTAAAAAAATTGTGCGAGGCCCCCAAGAAAGTTGGGGCCACAGTTATAGCTTGTTTAGCATATAGGTAAATCCTGCACTGCTCTCTGTTATGTTTGATTGTGCTCTTGATAAAGGTCTTTTGGACAAAACGTAGATTTTCATGCATTATCTATGTGCATCCAGTGATTTGCAAAATTTCATCACGTTGTTTCCTAGTTTCTCTTTCACTGCAATAGCAGTTTACTATGTGCCACCATTTGTCATCTATTTTCAGTGCATGTTTCGTCACTTCACTACTTCTGTCATCCCGCGTCATTTATAGTCATATAGACTCATCGGTAGCTTTCTTCAAACGTCATGCTATTTGACTTTTTCTATGACTGTTATTGGTCACTGAGTATACTTTGTATTCACAGCCAATGAAAATCAGGGTAAGATTCACACAGCTTCATTTTTAAAGTAAGATTCAGATTAATCCACAAGACTGTACAGTTGGTGAGAGACTAGCTTCCGACCTGTTCATTAATTATTTTCACCTCTGTAGCCGTTATTGACCGCTGTAAAACTCAGAACAAGCAAATAAACCGTGTCATGAAAGAGCATTTCAACCAACTGAGCGACGATTATTACAATTACTTCTGACTGCTGTCAACGTTCACAAAACATGAATGTAATTCATTGTATTTGTTTAACTTGAATATGACTCAGTGTTTCTCGCTGTTTTTGTTCTTAAACGTAATGTTTCTTAAGTATTATTTAGGTAGAAGAACACAATGCGCTGGCAGAGTTTACAACTAAGCTGCGAAACAGACTGAAAATAAATAGGCCTACGTACCCATTTCGCCTCTCCCGGTCAATCCATACTACCCATACCAATGTGACCGTCGATGTTATTACTGTTTATTTTCTGTTATATGTTTGGTTGGTTGCTGATCCAGCGGTCTATGGGCTCATGCCCTTTGACCCAATGCCATTAAATGGCATTATATTGCTGGAAAATCTGTGTATTTTCGTCCCACCCCGGCATAGAGCCAGAGAATAACTATCACACCTCCAAGAAGGTAGGTTTTAACCTATGCACTGCTCCGAGCCACTGTAGCCAAGATAGGGTTCACTGTGCTCATTCCCCGCCACCAAATGACTACTGGTTCTGCCGAACTTCTCTATTGCTCTAGGCATGCAACCAAATGGTCAAGTCAAAAGGATTGTCAAGTCCAGAGTCACTGTGCCTCTATGATGGGTTTCAGCCATAGGAAAAAACAGTGCTGTCAGTTTCCTCCTCCCCAGTGCTGCACAGTACATCTCTGGCTCCCTGCCAACCACAGAGGGTGAATACATATTTATTCAGGTAAACATGAAACACATTTCAACAACAAAGTAAAAGCAAAAGGAGCATAATTGTATAGATGACATGCCATGAAGCTTCTATAAGAAGATAACCTCAATATAACGGCATGTCATCCACTAAGGTTTTCTGTTGCATGGATGGTAATAGAAAAGAGCTCAATCAAACGGATCAGGAAAAAATACCCAATAGTCTAGCACCCCATTATTATCTTTATTTTATATTAATTTAATCAACGATTATGAAATGTATGTACTTATTTATTATCGTTTCTCAAATATGTATATCTCAGTCAGATTTATTTCACCTTTCTACACTTAACCGTTTTTATTAAACTGCTATATTCTATTAAATTTTTGTTCCTTCTGTTGTACATTCATCACAAAATGTGATTTGTTAATGTGATATGCACTCCTTTTACCCTCCGGTATATTTTCATAGACGGGTGACTAATGCACTGAATCTGGCTCTATATGTTTGCTTTTGTGATGTATTTATTTCAGCTAATAACACACATAATGAAACACACAAATCAAGATTTCGAACAAAAAGACCTTTATCAAGACAACTAATTGAAACAAAATTAAAACATATAATATGCATGTGGTTGCGTTTGTAGGTCTCACCAATAGCCCACTAGACAAACCACCCATGCAAGAGAAAAACTTAGTAGATGACATGCCGTTATATTGAGGTTATCTTCTTATAGAAGCTTCATGGCATGTCATCTATACAGTTATGATTTTGTTTTGTTGTTGAAATATGTTTCATGTTTGCCTGAATATATATGTATGCACCCTCTGTGGTTGGGAGGGAGCCAGAGATGTACTGTGCAGCACTGAGGAGGAGGAAACTGACATCACTGTTTTTCCTATGGCTGAGGCCCATTATAGAGGCACAGTGACTCAGGACGTGACAATCCTTTTGACTTGAACATTTTGTTGCATTCCTGGAGCAATAGAGAAGTTCGGCATAACCAGTAGTCAATTGGTGGTGGGGAATGAGCATAGTGAACCCTATCTTGGCTACAGTCGCTAGGAGCAGTGCATAGGTTGAAACCTACCTTCCTGGAGGTGTGATAGTTATTCTCTGGCTCAGTCCCGGGGTGAGCCGAAAATCCACAGACTTCCCAGCAATATAATGCCATTTAATGGCATTAGGTCAAAGGGCATGAGCCCATGAACCGCTGGATCAGCAACCAACCAGCTCTTTTCTATGTGCAATTGGGATTAGGGGATGAATCTGCATACCTTTTCTCCAGACGAAGATAACTCCACATTTCAGCTGCATGAAATACAATGCTTCGCGGCCTTCTAACTAGGAGGTGGGGGGAGTCTATTGTGTATGTGGAATGTATGTTCCACCATTTTCTATGCAGACATACAATCACATATAATCATATATGTATATGGTGGTATCAATGTTCTGTGGCGACGTGATACAGAGAGCGTCTTTGACAATCAAGATACCGGGTTAATTAAATCTCAGGAAATTGTGTATCAGGACTTTTCAAAATGCATAGCAAACTACTGAACGTATTTATAGTGCTAAGAAAATCACTACAGCTAAAAATAATGATGGTTGTTAGTAGCTTCCTGAATAGAATGTGCAAATGATGGTTTTAATGTTCGACACACACTCGATATAACTGAATGGATTCAATATTTCAAACTGTTTCAGATAAATGTATTAATTAAATCAATCAGTCTGCCGGTGTAAGGTGCCCTTTTCGTGTTTACGACTTTAGCGTTTCAATGAGCTGATATGTTATTAGAGCATATAGGTCACGTTAACCCCTCTGTTACTATAACACATTAATCACGTTGACACAGAGAGTAATCTAAGTTAAAGAATATTGCTTATGCAATAGCACGAGCGCGCTGTGTAGGTCTATGTATCTACACAATTATATAGCCTACAGTATTATGATCGCAGTCAAACCCCCGCTTTTGTTCTTGTTTCACATTAATGCACACCAACGTATTTTGTGTTGCGATCTAAATATTATATCAATAAATAATCAATAATTAATTGAGATATTCATTTTTAGGGTTATTTATGCTTTATATAACTAATCCTAACCCTAAATATAATTATATTTAAATAAATAAATGATAAACATAAACTGATAAACAGAGGCAAGGGAAATAATCACACAGGTTTATCACACATAGTCACTAATAGGCGCAACGACGATTTGGAAAGTGCCAGAGAATATCCGATAGAGTGAAGGGTGCAGCGCTTAACACAATAGGAAGTGATAACATCACAGAGAATCTAATCAGGAGACAGTATTACAGATATAGACATGTTTCAAGCAAACGAAATAAGAAAATGAAAAACTACTCAAAATAACAAAAAAGTAAAAATACTCGCCGCGTTGCCACGGCCAGAAAGAGGAGCAAAAAGTAGCTACACAGTTTACCTTCCATGCATGACATAGGAGGCGACTAAGGAAGTTATGGAGAGGAATTGACTGTCCAGAAACGGTGCTGAAGTCGGATGCTCCAGGCCGAAAAGCGCAGATGCAGTAAAATTTTAAATCATGACAACGTATTCCGTTTGAGAACGAGCGCAGATGAAGAAGTAAAAACGCCCAATGTAAATATTGCAAATGTAAAAAAGAACAAAGGAACACGAAATTTAACATCTGCTACCTAACTTTGTATTCTCTGTCTGCATTGTATTACTTTTCATTTTCATTTATTACTGATCAATTACTATATTATTTAAACATATTCATGTATTCGTTTTGTGGATAAATGTCCCGTTCGGACCCCATCGCTGACAATGTCCCTGTTACTTTGTTTTTGTTTTTATTTACACTATTTTACATTGATATTATTACTTATATAATTAGTTTTATTAGTAATAGTTACATTATCCTTAATGTTAAATTAAAAACAGCTTTCGAGAAACAAAACATAGATTTTTACTTACGTCTTAAACATTTCCTAAAGAATTCACACTTTTCTTCAGATCGATAACTTCAATAATGAAAGTCAGTTCTATACAACACTGTTTCAGTCAGCCTGCAGTGATTAGAGCAAAATCAAGGCATGATGTGAAAACATTGAGTGGGCTAACACGATTATATCTGGATTCCCTACAAGACTGTTTACATTGTGTAACTCAGCTGAAACTGGTATTCTGTGTGCCAGTTTTTTCGTCGTGTTCCAAGTACATATGTTGCGTAGTAAACTAAAAATATCTCGATCTCGATTATAAAGCAATTCTCATTGTGTTAACGGTATCTTAAAGTTTAAAGACTAACATTAGATCTAAATATCCAACACACCTCAAACAAATATGAGTAGTTTTATATTGTGTGTTTACCGCCGAAGACGGATGTGTCGGGCCATTGGCGCAAATAAAACGGTGGCACAACGCATTTCCATTCTCAAGACTAAATCCTGCTGGAAATCTATTAGGATCATGGTCCTGCTACAAGAGAGATCCAGTGGGAGTTTGAGAAGGAACACTGAAGAAGAAGAATATTTTGTGTTCACAGTTGATACAATGAATCGACACATAGTCCCCATGGTACGAAATCTGAAGTAACTAACAGACACGATTAAATACGATCTTCTTCTTCAGTGGTTTGTTTTCAAATACCTGCAGATTGGTAGGATGCAGTCCGGGAAACGAAGTGAATTGAGTCATAGTTTACAGCTGCGATATATGCGCTTATTGTCCTTGCACATCCGACTTCATCATGACTTCTGAGTCACTTAAACTTTTTAAGAGATGGGACAGCCAACTCCACCACCATCTTAGTCGCCTTTTACTGGCAGGTACATACAGGTAACAGTGTCACTATTCCTTATTCCCCTTTCGGGCCCGGCACAACACGGGCGGAAATACGATATATATTCTTGGATCTGTGGAACAATTCCACAGCGTGCAAATTATTTCATAAAAAAATTGCAGACTCCATTCTGATATGATATGTACCAGTTATGTCCAGACGGCTCCATGTTTCCGTTCCAAGTCTTACTGCACTTTGCTTCTACTTAGGCCTATATGAGAGTGGGTTTTCAATGCTTGTTCAGTTTGACATAGTAATCGTGTGTCCACATGGACATGAGTTTAGATTTAACAACATTTGCAAATTTTGAAACATTTTAATAAGTTTAAAGTACACTATTTTGGCTATATCAAGGGACATGACAGTCTAGAAAATACCATAATGGAGGACATGATGCCAGGGCAGTGAAATAGGGTTAGGTCGCGAAGAAGATGGACACAAGATATCAGAGACCAACCACCTGAACATAGCACTCACAGAATCAGGAAGATTGGCACAAAATATCAGAGACCAACCACCTGAACATGGCACTCACAGAAGCAGGAAGATTGGCACAAGATCGGAAGGAGTTTTTACAGGCTGTGATGACTGATACATCTTGTGCAGGATATGCTTCCTGCTTATAATGAACGAATTTCGGTACATTACTTTCTGATGTTTCCATACTTTTAACGAAATAAACGATATATTTAAAGAACTGAACTTCCGCTAATGACGTAATTTATAACTACATCATTTTGGCGTGGTATAGCGTTTGACACACAGCTTTAGAAACACAATTTGTTTGTAGCACCGACTAATAATTCATCGTCTTCTTTTTGAAACGTTTAGTTTTTACCAGGAGGTATTTCAGGGAATGGAATGGTGTATATTATCGTTTATAGCTTGATTGTGACAGCAGTGACATCCTCTTCTTTAAATCAGAAACGTTGAATTTCATCATTACATTTGTATGTCGCTGACCTCCTCCGTAATCGAACTAGCCAACACCACACCAAACTCTCCTTAGTTACCTCATGCGATATACATGACAGGTCACAGTACTATATGTGTTGCTTATCTTTAGGTCTCCTGCACAACACACACAAATTTATATTAAATACCATTTGAAAGATATAAATGGCTATAATTCTGGTATAGATTCGACGTTATTTTAAAATTAATTAACAGCGTAACCACAAGTCTTATAGCACTAGATATATTAATGTATAGCTTTGATTTGCTAGTGCATACGCAATCAATTAAACAGTGGCTGAAAAAAAGAAGCATTAAAGAAGATCATAAACTTATTATTTAAATATGTTGAAGACATTCTAAGAGACGATTCTGCTATAAAACCTTAATAGAACGATAAACTAGTACAAATGTACAAGAGTATGATAATTGTAACGTAAACAGTAGGAGATAGGCAAACAACAATCTGGTAGAATGGAAAGAGAAGAGATCTATTTGATATCAATATTTTGTGATATAATTTGTGCTGTATAAATTGTGAAAATCAATATGTACAGTACATCGCGTTGGTTTGTTTCATATGTAATTGCACAGTTGAACACATCGCTCAATTTTTTTTTTTTTTTTAGCAATCTACCATCACGTACTTAAATAAAATTATTTGGCGATCCGTCAGAGGTAGAATTAGTCCGAGGTTGAACAAGCACTCCTGCATTAGCCCTTATAAACCACAAAATGTTGCCAACTTATACTTTAAATAAGCGCATTATGTGTAAAGAAAATGTAAAGTATTGTTTTTTAAAAATCTCACACATAAGACAATTTCAAAACATAAATGTCAAGGCGTCTATTGGTAATTAACATAGCTTTCTTATTTTTATTTATTGCTGCTGTTCCTTCTTTATGAAGATTGCTTATAACTAGATAGCCATAGCTGATATCAGTGTATATATATACATTTATATATATGTTGGGATGGAGGAAGCTGAACACCTATTATTGTTCTGTCTGGATCACTATAACCTCGAGAATAGCCAATCTGCAGATGCATAGTCCGTTGCTAATTCAGCGGTCCATGGACTCATCCTTTTGACACAATAATATACTGTCTTGCTTATCTCTTGTGCCAAAGGAAAGATGTCTGTTTACTGGACTTGCTAACCTGAGAGTCTATAGTTCGTTTCGCAGATTAGAGATATATTTGTGACCATTAACAGCCTCAGGGTTAATCTAACCTCAATAGGTAGCAGGGCACATCTGAGCATGCAAATGTGGTTAACATGATGCTCACCACTAGTCACCTGGGTCACTAGTCTCTTAAATCCTAGAGTGCAAATTCCCATAGAAACTTAACGCTGTGTTCCCTTACGCTTCATGTATGTGTGAACATACTCTACGTACTCTGATGATGATAATGATGAAGTTGATGTTGATAATGATGATGAAGTTAATGATGATAATAATGATGAAATTGATGATGATAATAATGATGAAATTGATGATGATAATAATGATGAAGTTGATGATGATAATAATGATGACGTTGATGTTGATATTGAAACCCAGAAGGAGTATGAATTTGTCATTTTTTTCTCCTATGTCCGACGGTAGAGTGTGACTTTCAGCTCGATTGATGTTTCTCTTGTATTTGATGGTGAAGCTTTCCAGAGTTCCTGAAAGTCCCACATGACTCTTCACTCAATGTAGCTGTAGGGTGTACTGTCATGTGGTTGGCTGTCTTCTACTCCAAGGCTTTCTTGCAAATTCGAGGTCTCTT
The DNA here is from genome assembly GCA_034231615.1 of Meghimatium bilineatum. Lineage (NCBI taxonomy): Eukaryota > Metazoa > Mollusca > Gastropoda > Stylommatophora > Philomycidae > Meghimatium > Meghimatium bilineatum. The sequence goes on from CM067320.1 coordinate 71,883,748, forward strand.
GCAGATAAAAGGATTTATTTCCTTCCAAACAATTCAGGTATTCAGCAGCTTTATCAATGGGATATCGTGAAGAAGGATAAGGAACCTAGCCTCCTCAGTAGCTACTTAGACATGCATGGTAGGTAGCAATATTACTATTCTTTGCTTCCATTTGTGATCTTGAAATCAATGTGTCATTACTTACTATATATATATATATATATATATATGAATCTCGGAGTGTTAAGAGACTCCATAAGGAAGACCACGTTCTGGAAAGAATATGTCACATGAGACTAGAATCTAGTTGTGCAGTTAATAATATTACAAGTAAACACATGGAAGAAACGATGTCTAAGCTCTGAGCACTAGTGAGCTAGAAACTGATCTATTGTGTTGGAAATCAATACGTTTATCACTTTGAATAATCGATTATTGAGCGGGTTGTCAGAGGTTTAATAATAACTTTAAGGCATTCTCACTCAAACTTCAAATTCCGTTACGTTTAAATGTGGACTGATAATTGATTTTTACATGGATATACTGTTTGGCTAATGCAGGTACTTGAAATATTAAAAGAGAAACCCCGCAGATAAGGCGGAGGGGGTTGTTAAAACATGTATTAAACTTTTAAGAAATTAGAACATGTCGTATAATACTAGGAATTTAGTTAAAAGATCTTTGATATTAACCATTTTTCCCACAAGAGGTCACACATTTCTTATCAAAAAGAGAGATATGCACACGAAATAGGAGAAACTGTTTTTATATTTTTTTTTCAAGATAAAACCTATTCAGAATTGGAATTTTACTTCGACCAAAAAGAAAATGATAGTACAGAAAGGCTGATTCTGGAGGGCAGAGTGCCAGGTAGGAGAAGAAGAATGTATGAACATGTCTCTGGCCCGCAGGACTGCTTGTCCAGGACAAAGAGGTGTTCAGAGTATCTACAATGAAGACACCGTTCTAGAAAGAATATGATACTTGATACATAGGTAAACCTACAGGACCGTAAATATATTTACAGTTGGGGGGGGCACGTTGTAAACATACGTATTTACGGTTACGGTTCTATAAAAGAGCATTGTTGGAGTATATATATATATATATATATATATATATATATATATATATATATATATATATATATATATATATATATATATATATATATATACTACTGTATATAATAGCCAAAAATAACCATCAGCTCATACATTTTCATAAGCACAGACATTCACTATCAGCTACGTAAGTGATCATTAATCAATTTCACACCAATCGAATTGTTAGCCGTGAATATGGTCAAACAGATACGGTTGTTTCTTACAGTGAAAAATTCGCATTGTAAGATTAAATACATAAACAGTTTTATAAGTGTATAAAAAGTGTATAAGAAAAAACATGTGTTTAGATACCAAAAACTTATCATTAAGTGTCATAAATATACCAAAGACGGCTAACGGCAAAACAAGAGCATTCTTGATTATATTTACGTTAATAGTTTTGTATGGGTGTAACGCAAGGACCTATGCTAAGCTGCTTGTTCGCTTAAGCCATTGGAGTGTCTGTATTCTTGTTGTTATGCGTACTGGACTGTTTAGAGCTTAATTATACATTCATCACACTGGCTAGTTGACCTATTAACCTAAGGATTTATGGTGTTTTTTACCATAACACAGACGCATTTGTGTTATGTCTTCGAACTGTTTGAATTAGTTCTAAATAGGGCAGTAGTATCGATGACCCCCCCCCCCCCCCCCCACGCCGCGTGACTTTCACATTGAGAAGCTCGTTGTAAGTTTCCGTGGACATTTTCTTTATCAGGACTACTAGATACAAAATTTCGATACCACCCATTCCACCCTACATACACAAACATATACACACATACACCCGTCCTTTTCCAGTTGTCCAGATTCGTTTTCCGGTTCCAGCCGGTTTTGTTCTGACCACACCTATGCCGATCGGTTTCGGTGACCTCGCATATCCACCATATTGGATGTGCGCGCGCACTCATCACATTCGGCTGCAGGCTCGGCACATTTGGGCCTGATTTATTGGCTATATTCTACTAACATCATGTATCCATATTCAACCATTTAATATTGTGTGTAATTTCATACAACTTCCTTGACTCAGATATTAAAAAAGACGCAACTTCTACTGCCAATGAATATATCTGCGCGCAACACATTGAGAGTCACCCCTTCCCCGCCACCCCAAGGGTCATCCAGGGGTATATGCGTCTTTAGTGAATGCTCATCGAACCTTCATTAGTGGAGCTGTGAATGTTGAAACCAGCTTAATCTCAAGCTTACAGAGCGAAATGATATGCGAAGCTTTTTCTTGTTCTTACAATTTATCTTTCTAAACCACGCAAACATTCTTCCCTGTGCAATGTTCCATAAATCCAATATTCAATAGAACTATACAAAATCATTACGCATGTAGTTGCGTCTTTGGGTCTCACTAATGGCCCACTAGACATACCACCCATGCAACAGAATACCTTAGTGGATGACATGCAGTAATATTGAGGTTATGTTCTTATAGAAGCTTCATGGCATGTAATTTATACAATTATGCTTTTACTTTGTTGTTGAAATGTGTTTCATGTTTACTTGAATATATGTATACACCCTCTGTGGTTGGGAGGGAGCCAGAGATGTACTGGGGAGGAGGAAATTGACAGAACTGTTTTTTCCTATGGCTGAAACCCATCATAGATGCACAGTGACTCAGGACGTGACAATCCTTTTGACTTGAACATTTGGTTGCATGCCTGGAGCAATCGAGAAGTTTGACATAACCAGTAGTCAATTGGTGGCGGGGAATGAGCACAGCTAACCATATCTTGGCTACAGTGGCTAGGAGCAGTGCATAGGTTGAAACCTACCTTCCTGAAGGTGTGATAGTTATTCTCTGATTCTGTCCCGGGCTGGGCCCAAAATCCACAGACTTCCCAGCAATATAATGCCATTTAATGGTATTAGGTTAAAGGGCATGAGCCCAAGGACCGCTGGATCAGCAACCAACCAACCATACAAAATCATTACGAGGCTGAAGATTTTCATGTAAGGATGTGTTGTGATGACGTAAGAAGATTATGTTTGCAAAATGCTAATTTAAGTGTTAACAGGTACAGACAGTTGAGTTATTGAAATGAAATCACTTACGAAATGTTTGCTGAGTCATCTGGGGCATAAATCAGTTGATATCATTAACTTTAGGATTTACATACTAAATGTAATGTATCTTTATATTCATGCAGTTCTAGACCATATTATGACACATTGTATACACTGCTGTGTTACGTTACAAGCAGCGTATTAATGTGGAGTGCCAAATAAATCATATTATCCCATCAGATATAATAACAATATCGTAATCATATGGGGATGTCCATAAAATATACCATACAATTTTGTTGCTTTTTGCTAAGTTTTAACCATCTCCTACTGTCAACAAATTTTAAAGAATTCAGGGACATACCCCCCCCCCCCTCCACGGATTAATTATATCAGATTTATATGCAACAAATATTCACTCTTCCTTCAACACATACGTTTTTAAGAAAACGTACGCAAAAATACATATTTTATTTCACATTTTAATTATTTTTATTTTTAATTGCAAATTCATAAAATTTGATTGGTGCATAAATACAGTACTGTTGACGTCACCATTTGCCACATTCCCCCCTCCTCCCCTCTCAACAACTATCAAACTTTTTCTGACCTTTAATTGTTGTCGTAATATATGGGTAGCACTTAATACTTCCAATATAAACATCATAAAAGCCCTTTACCGTGATGCAACCGGTTGTGCAAGAACAGAATCAGGAAATTCAATGTCGACACGGGAGTAAAATAAGGCTGTGTATTATCGCCAATGTTTTTGGGGTCGCCATCGATTGGATCATGCGTAAAACCGTTCAAGACAGAAAAGCGGGCATGAGATGATTCGGAAACAGTAACTTAACTGATCTTCTTTTTGTATATTACATCGTAGTCTTGAACTCTACTCCCCAGCAAACACAAGATACAACCAACAAGCTATGTACACTCGCAGATCAGACTGGGCTTCAGATCAACGCATCCAAATAAAAAGCCATTAAACTCACCAACTTATCAAATGACATCTCCATAAACAACCAAATACTGGAAAAGTATCCACCTTTACTTACTTGGGTAGCAGAATGTCTACAGACGGTGACTGAATGAATTAAATAAATACACGCGTAGCAGTCGCAGCAAATACACTCACTACACTAGCGAGTAATATGGAGATCAAAAGATGATGATGATGATTCAATCCCTTTCGCTGTGAACAGGAAGCTCTTCTCAGCCCATAGCGCTTCTGGCGAATGCCGGGGTTTTCCTCAGTTGTGTATTTCCTCAGAGTGTGTTGTGTATAGCTGGAAGTGGTGGTAGTAGTTCTTGTCGAATGTCTGTTAGTTTTGGGCACTGCAGTAGTAAGTCTCCTCTTGTGCGTTACAGTGTCTGCAATTTGGTTCGTGTAACAGGTTTATTCTGTGCAGGTGTTTATTAACGGTGGCGTGGACTGTTCTTAGTTGAAATGTGAGACTGGTTTTCTTGCTCGAGTTGTTTCAGAAGATCCATTGGGTTGGGTTTCTGTTGGTGTTCATATAGTGAGCGTCCAGTCTTTGAGCTGGCCCACTGTTGTAACCATTCTTGTCTGTAGTTGTTTTTTTAGGATTTGTTTGCATGTTTGTAGGGAGATTTTGGAGAAAAACTGGGGGGGGGGCGGCCTCTCTTAGCTAGTTTATCAGCCATTTCGTTTCCATGGACTCAGGCATGGCCAGGTATCCATTGGAGGGTGACTTCTGCACCATATGATGTGGATAGCTGGTCAATTTGTCTGCTGATATTGCATCCAGGGGGTGTTTAGTTAGTCTTCAAGGCTTGACGTGCTGATTGTGAGTCGGAGAAGATGACTATGTCTTCAGGTGGAGTAGTTCCGTTCTCAAAGTCCCCCATACAAAAACCTCCATACAAAACCATGCCTTTAAAGAGATCCAAAGAAAGAGACATTTCGAAATTGCTTTGGATCTTACAACATCTACTACCGATCAAAGAAGCAGCAATCACTAGAGCACTGGGCTATTTTTGACATAGATAAAAATCTCTTCCAATGAAGTGCAGAATTCAGGAATAAAAGAAAGAAATGTTACAATTCAGGAATAAAAGAAATATATTTTACAATTCAGAAATAGAAGACATCAATTTTACAATTCAGGAATAAAAGATATAACATTTCAATTTCAGGAATTAAATTAACAAAGTATACAATTCAGGAATATAAGAATAGAGTGTACAATTCGGGATTAACATGTATAAAGTGTACAATTCAGGAAAAAAAACGAAAGCGTACTATTCAGGAATCAAAGCCATCATGTGTACAATTCAGAAATTCAAGAAAAAAAGCGTAGTATTAGGGAATTAAAGAATAACTAACATAATTTTGAAATACAATAAACATTAACAACAATACTGTTGGTCTTAAACAATGTTTAAGTTGACACAATATTCAGGATTAAGTCCTGATATGGGCACAATATTCAGGAAAAAATCCATAACAGAAGAATGGAATAAATTATTCAGATTCTTATTCGCTACATCCGTGTTCATGAGCAAGAAATTAAGTTGAAACTTAGATTTTGCAAACGAAGAGAAAGGGATCTATAGATAATAAAGTGAAAGAAAACTGGCGAAGAATGTTTTGTAAAATATATATATATTAGCGGATAGAGGAGAATATAATTTATCAGCTGGTATCAGAAACTGTTTGGTTATTTGAAACCAGCTCCTTCTACAATAAAAATTATTACAAGTCAAATTAAATATTCGTTCAGCAGGGAGATATTTATTTTTTACATATCAAAACATCATACATTATCATATTACGTGGCACAATGAGATGTTACTTCGCCGGCTGTTTTTTCAATGGCTGGAGAAATATGAGTAGCTCTCCTAGTGACGTGTTATGGTATGTTTCTGTTGATATGTAAAAAAAAAGGCATCCACTATGCGGATGTTTACATTTACCTATTAGGACTTTATATGTGTCGGACGACTTGTTCTTTTACACACTTATTTTATTCATATATGATAATAAGTTGGTGGGAGGGGGGAGTGTGTATTTTTCCCCCTCTTGCCAATAATGGAAGCTTTTGAGAGAGGATGGATGTAACCAGGAATAACTCTACCTAATATTAAATATTACCATTGGAGTATCAGCATTATATGGATATTGTCCTGGGCTGATATGTCCAATTTGACATTCCTACGAGCCCCTTGAAGGATAAGGTTAGTTAGTCTATTTGTTCCTTTCGTGCCAAAGGCGGCACACAGAGCAGAGGTTTTGATTCCCCATGTGTTGCGGTCCGCTTCCTGTACTTTTAGTTCTTGTATAGCCTTGCAGTCTATTATTTCTCCTTCTTTAAGTATGGTGCTCTTTTTTTATGGGAGCCGCGTTAGCGCACTGGCTTCGCATATGATTGGTCCTGGGTTCATTCCCCAGTTGAGGTGGAAATGTTTTCAGATCGCAACGGCTCCCGGGTCGACTCAGCCTTAAATGGGTACCAGATTAATTCCGGAAGTAAAGACTGCGAGGGAGAGGAGATGGCTACCGCCCTCATTTGCAGAGCCTCTTTAATGTGAGATCGCTAACATCTCGTACCCCTACGGCATTAATAAATGCTATGGGCTACTTTACTTTTTACTATGGTGCTTTTTAGGGTAATTTTGGGTCTTCCTTGTTTTCTTTTCTCCTCAGGTATCCACATAAAGGATTGCTAGTTCAGTCTGTTTTGATCTAGTCTTAAAACGTGTCCTAAGTATTTCCATCTGCCATTTATTATAACATTTGAAACATATTCGTGGTGTGTTTTATTTCTTAAGTCGCTATTTGTGACCAAATCGCTCCATTTAATGCTCAACAATTTTCGGAGACATTTGTTTTTCCAAGCTGTTTAAGTTTTAGTCCGTTGCTTGTGTTGAATTCCAGCTATAACTACCATATCTATGATGGAATAACACAGGAATTGCATAGTTTTAACTTGGTTTTTCTTCCTATGTCGTTGGATCTCCAGATGCTCGTTCTGCATGCGACTGCTATGTGTGTATTTCTTCCTTTCATTAAGTCACCGTCTGTAGACATTCTACTAATCAAGTAAGTAAAGGTGGATACTTTTTTCAGTATTTGGTTGTTTGTGGAGATGTCATTTGATGGGTGGTGAAATGTGTTGATCTGGAGCTCAATCTAATCTGCAAGTGTGCATAACTTGTTGGTTGTATCTTGTGTTTGCTGGTTAGTCGATTTCAAGATTGCGATGTCATGTGCAAATAGAAGATCAGTTGAGTTGCTGTTTCCGAACCATCTGATGCCCAATTTTCTGGCTTGAACGATTTTACGCATGATTCATCGATGAAGAATGCAAAATATCCCTTCTTGATTATTGAACTTGCTCTTCTCGATATTGTTTATCCCTTCTTGATATTTGAACTTGCTCTTCTCGATATCGTTTATCCCTAATTGATATTTGAACTTGCTCTTCTCGATATTGTTTATCCCTTCTTGATATTTGAAATTGCTGTTCTATATATGTTCACTTTTCGCATCAAATATATTTTTTTATTGTCAGTTTGGAACCTCATCATTGATGAAGATATATTAGTGTGTAATTATATCAGTCTATTTCTTGTAGCAGCACATTGAGACTATGAAATTTCCAACAAGATGTAATCTTCTTCTTCTTCTCTTGCATTTGTTCTCAAACTCATGCAGGCAAGCAGGATGTAGTCATGACTTCTGCGTCATTTTATCCCTAAATAAGATGGGACAGCCAACTCTACGACATAATCTCCTTAGTCGCCTCTTACAACGTGCACGGAGAGTAAACAGTGGGTGCTATTTTTCTGGTGTAACGCTTCATGTCCCATGCCCCTCAATAATTTGAAAAGAGAATTTACTGCCATTACAAAAGTTCATATTTATTTAATAAGACAAGAGTTGCAGTTGTTCTCATGTATTCAAATATCGTTACTAGTTCAACAAAAAACAAACTCTCCAGTATTAATTGAAATGTTACACGCAATGGAAGAACCGAACTACCAACGAGTGCAGTCTATACAAAACGTATACAAGTGCGTTCCACTTCTGAAATTATAGTTAACCATAGCAAGTCCTCTTTGAAAAAAAAAGTGCGCTATGATCCAAGACAGATTGTAGACTTAATGTTGACTATAGCTGACCTTAAACTTTCTCAAGTATCTTGCAGATAAGATTGATCATTGGTTGTTTTGTGTGTACTTTGTGCCGCCGCAAACAATTCAAATGCACGGAAAAAGTAGGACCAGATAGATATTTAGCTTGGTGTTTGTTTATGGATATATATCTTGAAATGTGTTTACAATTCAATAAGATATCTTCATTTGCCCACTCTAGATCAATCTGGGCCTCCCAATTTAATAATTATTATCTGCAATTCCCTATTACCTGCAAATATGAGTTATCTTGAGAAGTTGTTCATAAAGGAGATTGGGGGGAGGTGGTGTGATTAAAAAATTGCGAAAAAAATGTATTGATGTCATTTATGGACAGCGCATTGTCTACCTTTAATCGCATACCCTAGTTCACTTTTCTTATCTTCAAGATTTTAACTATCAACAAATAGGGGGAGGGGGACACAGTTTTGGTAATCCAGTCACGACAACCTCCGGAAACAACGGTAGACCTACTATCTATTTTTACCATTACAAATAGATGTGTTCTCGGTGAACGACAACCTCCGAGCACTAAAAACATTCACCGTGACCTGTAGCGTATTTATATATATTATTACGCCTTTATAATAAATTGCCAGCGTGACAGATTTGCTATACGCCGCGATTTCCATTGCTAGCGTTCATCAGTGCAGAAATCTGCAAATCATGATTCGTTTAACAACGGGGTGGGGTGGGCTGTTAACTGAGGCTAAATAGAGGAACAACTTTGGAATTTGAAAAAGGAAAACTGTCACTGCATTCAAAGAAAATTATAATAATCTGAAAGGCGTGTTAGAATCTCTGTACTTAATGTTGGCTCAGTTGGATGTACATAAATTACATTTTATGTCAATTTCTACCCCACCTACACACATGGTAATATTATCAAGAATTCAGGGACCCTGCCTATTTAGATTCCTTATGCCATCTATCTATCTATCTATCTATCTATCTATCTATCTATCTATCTATCTATCTATCTATCTATCTATCTATCTATCTATCTATCTATCTATCTATCTATCTATCTATCTATCTATCTATCTATCTATCTATCTATCTATCTATCTATCTATCTATCTATCTATCTATCTATCTATCTATCTATCTATCTATCTATCTATCTATCTATCTATCTATCTATCTATCTATCTATCTATCTATCTATCTATCTATCTATCTATCTATCTATCTATCTATCTATCTATCTATCTATCTATCTATCTATCTATCTATCTATCTATCTATCTATCTATCTATCTATCTATCTATCTATCTATCTATCTATCTATCTATTTATCTATCTATCTATCTATCTATCTATCTATCTATCTATCTATCTATCTATCTTATCTATCTATCTAATCTATCTATCTATCTAATCTATCAAATTATCTAATCTATCTATCTATCTAATTATTTATCTATCTAATCTATCTATCTATCTAATCTATCTATCTATCTAATCTATCTATCTATCTAATCTATCTAATTATCTATCTATCTAATATATCTATCTAATCTATCTATATATCCATCTATATATCCATCTATCCATCCATCTATCCATGTACCCATCTTTCCATCCATCCATCCATTCTATCTTATCCGTCTGTCTGTTTGTCTGTCGGTCGGTCTGTCTATCTATCTATCTATGCACCGACTACTTTAATATTATTCTGAAATATATCGTCGAAATACTGCAGTTTAGTAGTGTTTGCATCGTATTTTAGAAAGAACCAAGTTAAGTAAAGTAGGTTAGTTTGTGAATTTCACTTTCGTCGCTAGATCTGCAGTATTACTGTGTCCTGTCAGAATATTGGTCATAATACTGTGCTGTGTCATAATATCTAGATCAGATTTCTGCGAACACTCAAATCACCTACTTGTTTGCTGGGCCCATTGTAGTTTTACCATTGAATGAACATTTGAAATAGCAATAACATTGATTGCTAGAAATGTATAGTTTATAGTATCAGATTGCGTACAACTGATTTTGTCACAGCACATTGCGGCAGTAAAACACAACAAACTGCACAATTGCATAGATGCCTGAGAAAAGCTGCAATGGTTACTAAACTAGATAAAATAAATGAATAAATTAGAAAAACAGTTGGTATATCATGTATTGAGCATATAATAAAACATCAAAGTAAATGGTTCGGTCATCTTATGGGAATGAACCGAACCACATACCAATAATAGCATATAACAAATGAATATTATGCCAAAGGTAGTCCAAGAAAAAGTAAATTTAAGTAGGAAGACATAGGACAATTCCAAAAACTCCCGAGACCAACGGGAACTGAACCAGTCCGTTCTACGGCACCAAATCGCCCAGCAAAAATTGCACACACGCTTTTCAGCACTTGACCAACCGCATCTCCAAAACAGATGCGATTTCATCAAGCCATTCAAATCGTGCACACAAAGTCACCCGAACGGACCAATCGAGACAAGGACCACCACAACAACAACAAACATCCCGCACAGGCATTAAAACATCCTCAGTAACAACAAACACACAACACAATATCCGCACTAGCCATACAAGGGCCGATAGGTCTTCTTGTAAACATGGATAACATATATAGACAATACAATTTTGCTTCAAATAATTGTTTATACAAGTAAATTTAAGTAGGAAGCCAGAGGACAATTCCAAAAACTCCCGAGAACAACGGGAACTGAACCACTCCGTTCTACGGCACCAAATCGCCCAGCAACAATTGCACACGTGCTTTTCAGCACTTGACCAACCGCATCTCCAAAAAAGATGCGATTTCATCAAGCCATTCAAATCGTGCACACAAAGTCACCCGAATGGACCAATTGAGACAAGGACCACCACAACAACAACAAACATCCCGCACAGGCATTGTGTTGTGTGTTTGTTGTTACTGAGGATGTTTCAATACCTGTACGGGATGTTTGTTGTTGTTGTGGTGGTCCTTGTCTCGATTGGTCCGTTCGGGTGACTTTGTGTGCACGATTTGAATGGCTTGATGAAATCGCATCTGTTTTGGAGATGCGGTTGGTCAAGTGCTGAAAAGCACGTGTGCAATTGTTGCTGGGCGATTTGGTGCCGTAGAACGGACTGGTTCAGTTCCCGTTGGTCTCGGGAGTTTTCCAAGTAAAAGGTGGATTGAAAACACCAAGATAGCCTTGAATAGACATGGACGTAATGCAAACAAGGTGACACATCTGGCTTTGGAACGACAGCTGAATTTCGCACCCCTACGCTTAGCGCCAAGTGTGAATACGATCAATCATTGTCCACCTGGGGACAGACAATAGCATAAATATAGGAGGATCCACTGTAAATTCTAAAATTGGCAAATACCCATTATCCGTCAGTTGCTGTCGATGGAAACTTCCCTTTCCACTAGCGAAAGATGCGGAGCGCAAATGTCTATTGTCTAACCCAAGGTGGACAATGGCTTTGAAATAGACCAATGTACATGAGAAGAACTTGCACAAAATATATCTACATGGCGTTCTACAGTCAAAAGTAGCGGATCTATTGTCTATCCCCAGATGGATGATGGTCAGAATATCCACACTTGCCGTAAAGCGGAATGGTGATGACTTTAGTTGCCTATCATTGGCCAGATGGTCATGACTATATCACAACCTTGGATATGCTGAAGACGGATGTGTCGGCCACTGGGTCAAATAAAACGACGAAACATTTCCATTTTTTGGTCTAAATTCTGCTTAAATTCTATTAGGACCATTGTTCTGCTACAAGAGAAATCCAGCTGGTGTCTGAGAATGAACGCTGAACAAGAAAGAGAATGTGTATGTGTTCAGTGTTGTCTTGATGATTCTTGATTAGAAACTAGCTTCACATCACGTGGGGTATTCCCATAAATGCTCCGAACTCCGTTCCAGCAGCCATCCTAGTGTAAACAGACTCGGAGTCCCGGTCAGGTGTTGATTGAACGATCTTCGGGACTTTCCAAAAAATTGAATTTTACTTCCCTCACCTCTAGATACTCTCGTTTCTAACATTCTCTGTATGTGTGCGTTCTCAGCTTCACTGACATCATCTTCATCTTGAAATGAATTTATTACTGCCTTCATTCAGTGGCGTTCCGAGGGTGGTGCCTTGTAATAATTAACTTGATTGTTTTGTTGAAAACAAAAATCATTTTTGGGAGGGGGGGGAAGGGGGGCATCCAAATCTTCATCGCACCGGGCAGCACTTACCTTAGGTACGCCACTGTCTTCATTAAGTCTGCTTTATCTCTTCTCAGTAATGTGTCATCTATCGCCTGGCTGCCTGCCAATAAGTCGGTTCTCTCGTTTCCTCTGACTCCAGCATGACAAGGGCAGTATATCCATATAATACTCTGGATAATTGAGTTGCTCAATAAGTCCCACCATTCTTTTCTCAGCATGAACTTTTCTATCTTGCTCAGCACGCTTTGAGAGTCTGTATTTCCGAGTGCGTTGATGTATTAGTTATCAACCATTAAGTGCTACTGTAATACCCTCTACCTCCATCCTCATGCTCGATGTAGCAGTGGAATATGGCTGAAGATTTCTCAACCAACTTCACACTGTTTCTGTAGGCAACAAAACTCCAACCGCTTGTATTTGTGTTTCTGTTAACGGAGTCGTCTGTGTATATATTTATGTCTTGTGGTTTCGAATGTAGCTGGGCGAGTTCATGCACTATAACCTAGGTCCTGTCACCCGTCCATTTTCGACAAGCTTTACCTAGTTGTATTATTACTTTCGTAAGTGATTTCTTCTCAGTGTCTATCCCCACCCATTCACGGCCCTGTCCTTATTCTTCAAATTCACATACTCTTCGCAGTGTGTCTTCTGTCTCTGCCATTCATGATCTGCCACGTATGATTCGGTTTCCCTTTGATTCATCTAGGCGTTGGTGTAATGGGTGGTGGTTGTATTCTGTTGCTTTAAGTTACATTCTAGTACTTTAAGATACTTTAAGGCATCTTCTAGTTCTATCGCTGCAGATTCTATACAGATATCTATCTATACAGATTCGTGTTTAATTGATGCCTTGATGTTATTTGTCCCCCTTTTTCTAGGTCTCCCTCTGGCCTTGTATGCGGCTCTTCTTATGTCATATGTTCTTGATAGTGGTTGGCTATGGTTCACTCTCATAAGGTGTTCAAACCATTTTATTTTACGTTTCTGAAGTATTCTGTGCATGGTCTTATACCGATTCTTCTCATGATTTCATCAAATGTGATTGTGCCTTTTTAAACTTCTCTAAGGCAATTAGTCTCACGTTGTAAGTTTTATGAGTTGGGCTGCTGTCAGCGCCTATGTCTGGCATTGATAGCAAAGTGTTGGCATAAAAATACTGTCTATCCTAATCTGTGTATTCTACGCTCTAATATTATACTAGGGGGTAGTGGTTGACGGAATTACATGAGCCGCGATATACATTACTTTTATAGTTATACGCTCAGATATAATTAAATTTGACTAAACCCCTAGACCCGGCACCCGAAACTCCGGGATTTACACTAAATATTGCTACCCCGAGTTAAGCCCTCTTTTTTTATTTAAAAGGAATTATATGTTCTGCTAATGTAAATCAATCTGGAGTCAAACATGAGTTATACAGGAGTGGCGGGAACCAACTATTATCATGGCCTTCCGGGTGGGAAGTGGCTGTCAGTCACCGTGAAACAGTCTGATTGAGGGAGAATAAAAATATACCTTTCATGGCTAGTAATTCCTCTATCGATCTGAGGCATTAGTCAAATTTCGTTATATCAGATTTTTGACTATCAAAATAATTGAGATCCTTGCACCACGACCCTGGAAGTATCACATATTTAATATGAATAGTATATAAAGACATAAGAGTCTGTCTCTGTGGCCAAGTGGTATAGAGTGTGTCTGTGATGGCTAAGGTACCGATTTCGAATCCAGCCACAGGAAATTGTTCATGCGGACCGTTCAGAAAGCAATGGCATACTACTGACGGTATTATATTGCCTAGAAAATCACTACATGAAAAAATGATTGGTTGATGGAATAAGATACGATACCAATTTATTTTTTAAAACACGATAAGATATGAAGATAAGACGATAAGATATGAAGATAAGACGATAAGATAGGAAGATAAGACTATAAGATAGAAAGATAAGACGATAAGATAGGAAAGTAAGATGATAAGATAGGAAGATAAGACAATAAGATAGGAAGATAAGACAATAAGATATGTGGATAAGACGATAAGCTAGGAAGATAATACAATAAGCTAGGAAAATAAGACGATAAGATATGAGGATAAGACGATACGATAGGAAGATAAGTCGATACGATAGGAAGATAAGACGATACGATATGAAGATAAGACGATAAGATAGGAAGATAAGACGATAAGATAGGTAGATAAGACGATAAGCTAGGAAGATAATACAATAAGCTAGGAAGATAAGACGATAAGATATGAGGATAAGACGATACCATAGGAAGATAAAACAATAGGATATGAAGATAAGACGATACGATATGAAGATAAGACAATAAGATAGGAAGATAAGACGATAAGATAGGAAGATAAAACGATAAGATATGAAGATAAGACGATAAGATAGGAAGATAAGACGATAAGATAGGAAGATAAGACGATAAGCTAGGAAGATAATACAATAAGCTAGGAAGATAAGACGATAAGATATGAGGATAAGACGATACCATAGGAAGATAAAACAATAGGATATGAAGATAAGACGATACGATATGAAGATAAGACAATAAGATAGGAAGATAAGACGATAAGATAGGAAGATAAAACGATAAGATATGAAGATAAGACGATAAGATAGGAAGATAAGACGATAAGATAGGAAGATAAGACGATAAGCTAGGAAGATAATACAATAAGCTAGGAAGATAAGACGATAAGATATGAGGATAAGACGATACCATAGGAAGATAAAACAATAGGATATGAAGATAAGACGATACGATATGAAGATAAGACAATAAGATAGGAAGATAAGACGATAAGATAGGAAGATAAGACGATAAGATATGAAGATAAGACGATAAAACAGTCAGATATAAATAATGTTTAAAGAACAAATTGAAAAAAACAACTTTTTTCACACAATCAACACCTGACCGGAACTATGAGTCTACATACACTGGGATGGCTGCTGGAGCGGAGGGCGGAGCACTTATGGGAATGTCCCGCGTGCTGTGAAGCCAGTTTCTAATCAAGAATCAAGAATTGAAAAAAAAATAGGGAACACAATCAACAGTGCTAATTGTACAATATGAAGACTAAAACCACATTTTACACGCTGATTCTAGACGATTACAAAACGAAGTCAATTTAAGCAAACGTAATGACAACTGAATTCTAATTCAAGTGTCGCATATGGTAAATACAAGCACAAATAAAAGCGATCATATAACAGTGTTACGGCGAACAAACACATGGAATCGATGTTTCAACTAAAAGGTCTTTGTCATGATAAGGACAAACAAACAGAAGAAACACAATAAAGAATTGCTAAAAAGAACTACATAGAATCATGTAATGGAAGCTTACAGAAATTTAAATAAGAGTATAACATTATATAGAGTGTTTGTAAAGTCTCACTACACGCTGTATGGAGAAAACACATCCCAACGTGAAGCAATATGAAGTAAATGGCTGTCGTCTGCTGGAGTAATTCTTTGCACGCAAAACTGAGTTGTGAAACGTAGGAGATGATTTATTGTTCGAACAAATGTTTGGAAATGGCGGTAGATACACAAAGATGGTTGTTGAAAGATTTATAGCAAGATTTCCCCATAAACAGCATCCTCATTGCATTACGGTTAACAATTTGTTGAATACGTTTCTTGCTACGGAAAATGCGAAGATGATCCGCGGACTGGTTGTTCTGCTGTGTCAGTAGAAAAATGTGCGTAGAATCCAAAGTAGAGTCTTGTTAAGTCCAAACATGTCATTAAGAAAAATGTCGCAACAAGTGAGCCTCTCAGTGAGCACAGTGCATAAAATTCTTAAACACTGGTTATATTATTTATCCATACAGAATATCTTCTGTGACTGCACTAAAAGAGAGTGATTATCAATTCGTAGTCAACTACTCCACACATTTTTAGCTGAAGAAGGAGAGTCAATTCTCGATGTAACATTCTTCTCCGATGAAGCATGGTTTCATCTATGTGGATACGTTAATAGCCAAAATAATCGTATTTGGAGAAGTTTTAATCCCAATGAATTTCATGAAGCGCATCGACACGATGTGAACATTGGGGGTATGGTGTGCCATCAATAGTAATCGTGTTATTGGACCAATTTTCTTCAACGCCACTTTAAATAAAGATAGATACATCACTGACATTCTGGAACCTTTTTTAGACCTGCTGAATGGAAGTAAAATTGAAGAAGCGTGGTTCCAGCAAGATGGTGTAACGTTTAATTTACATTTGTGTATCATAATGAATAAGAAGTAACCACAGCATTTCAGGGTACATTGGCTAAATGATTCGAGATTTTAAAAATAGTTAATAGAGTTGAAAGAAATGACACGAAGTGTTATTGTATGTATTGTAAATGTACAATAGCTGCCAAGATAAAAGATATTGAGGGACATCTGAGACAACAAAACACGAGAAAGCTAAACAACCATTCCATGAATAAACACAGCTTTCATTTAACACTTTCAGTAATGACGTGAAAGCAACAGAAGCAGGCATATCTTTGTTCATAGCTGGACATTGTTCACTAAGAGCAGTCGATCATTTAAGTGAACTCTGTAAGGTACACTTTGGTGACAGTAATGGATGCAAGAACCTAAAGCATAGGAGATCAAAGTGTAGTGCAGTTATTTCAAATGTTCTCGCACCATATTTCCACAAAGATTTGATATATGATATTTCCACAAAGACTTGATATCTGATATTGGAAACATCAAAATCAGCTTATTAATTGATAAAAGCAATGATATTACTGCAACTAAGCTGCTTGCTATAGCAATAGGATATTTTTCCTTGAAAAGAAAACAGTTTAGTGTTACTTTTTTAGATTTAGCAGAACTATGTGACAAACGCTGAAGCAATACGCAATGCTCTGAAAGAATGTTTGAAAATTAATGGACGTGAGTTGCAAATACTAGCTGCACTAGGTACTGACAATGCATATGTCATGACAGGTGTAAACAATGGAGTGTACACAAAATTAAAGTCTGAAATTCCTCATCTGATCCTAGTTAGATGTGTGTGCCATTCTCTTCAACTAGCTGTGCCACATGCTACAGCAGAGTGCTTTCCCATGAGTCTAGAGTTCATGATTAGAGAAATATACAACTGGTTTTCTCACTCACCAAATCGTCACACAAAGTACAGTGAGATTTTTGCATTAATAAATGATGGGCACTAGTTTGAAAGCTGTTCTACTATTAAATATGGAATAGAAAGATATGGTAAATGCTGTTTTGATTATAAACTACCGAAGGATGTCCTGCCAAAAATTATATCACAAGATGCTTATACAAGTTTGTTTTAATCATCATCTTCTGATACTCAAGTACAGAAGTTGCAGAAGACTTGTCTGACTGGGATGTGGCAGAGCTTGAATAAACATATTTATAATATAAACTGATAATCAAGAATTAGAGTGGGAAAACTGGAAACATATTTTGAATATTATGTTGTTGGTTGTTTGGGTTTTCTCATTATATTGTGTGTGCATTCTTGGCATTAGACTAGTGCCTTTTTGCAAAAACATGTTGATAACACTAAACACAACAGGAAAAAGAGACACATAAAATGAAAAAAAAAATTGTCTGACTGTGATTATGCAATCTGGAATAAAAATATTTATCAGATTAACTGATATTAATGAATTATAATGTGTTATCTTGTATTATTTTAAGGAAAATATTTGGTGCTTTTTTTTTAGTGCTTTCCAAGACATTTTTAGTGCTTTTTAGAGACGTTTCTAGTGCTTTTATTATGAAATGAGTTGGAAAATTGCTGCTGGGAATTGCTTATGGCACACCCAGAAGTGCGCTCTCCTTCCTGTCTTATCACTTCCTTCCAACCCCGTTATTCCGCCACCTACATTTTCATGACATGTCTGAGCACAACTTGACTAACAGCAAGAAGTATCGATACTTTCAAATTCCATGTTGTGATGCCAACAAACAGCGCAAATTGTGCAATTATTCAAACAACAATTAAATGTGGGCGATGTAGGTACATATTTATTTGTGTTTATTTACTATTCGAGAGAGAGCACTACTGGGAACTTTTTTCCAGGTCACATTCCGGTGTTAAATCTCAATCTTGATTACACATCAACATCACGTCACTGGGGGGATTCTCGCAAATGCTCAACCATGACCAAATTCAGTTCTTATAAGACCTATGCACAGAATTAATTAGGACCTCATTTTACGATTTTGATTATTGTCTCGCTTTTGGTTGGTCACTTTATATACGGGGAGTCGTCTTGACTATTTTTGGTATGTGACTCCAAGTATATAAATAGTGACCAAACAAAAGCTGACAATAATAAAAAAAACGTATCGAATGTGATCCTAATTAATTCTGTACGGAGGTCTTCTACAGTCAATGGTCCTAGCTCAACTCACCAGTCTGTCTGCCATCTAGCATGCTAAATGTCCGAGTAAGTTGTTCATAAGAGGTACAGTTTACTTTATAAAATCAAAGTTGTTAATTATTTATTTGTGTGATCTTTCTAGAGAGGCAGCACTTGGTAGCCTTTCTAATCACTAACGTTTCTATCATTCTCTGAACGTTGAGTTTGCTTTAATTCAAGGGTAGACAGAATAGGACCCATCATCGAAATTCGACCCGCTAATACATATTAGGCATATAAGCCATATAGGCCAGCAAGAATTATTTGAAACCAATATATGCTTCGGTGCTCAGAACTTACAAATTACTACCTGACATTTCAAATGAGTAAAATAAACTTGTTGCCCTATCCCAGATTAAAAGTGTTCATTCCGGACTGCTGACATAAACTGACACTCACTTGGTAAGTTAACTTTGACCTCTTGGGTTGAGGTCTGGTCCTTTTACTCGCAGATAGTAGTCCAATTTGGTTATATCGTAGGTTTTTAACAATACAAAAAACTGAAGGTCCGGTAACATTGTCCACATAACTTCCGAGCTAGAATAAGAAAACATTTTGTGTTAAGGTAATATTTTTTTTTGGTACAGTACAAGTAGACTCCACCACATAGAACTTCCATTGTCTATGTATGTAAATTTCACGTTCATCATTTAATAATATACAGCTTTAACTTTAAGGTCTTTGCTTCCTCTAATATTTTATGGTAGTGTGTCCTGCTATAACCTAATTGGATTTTGTTGTCTTCTGGTTGAAAGAAGCACGCCTCTCCAAAAGAGAGGCAAACTCATTAACTACCTTACTAATTCAAGCAGAAACGTTTCAGTGTATGCCAAGTCATCCAATGAAGGAAAGATTCCAAAATTTAGCAATGGCGCGACTGAAAAGAAGCAGCTTTATCCATCAAGCTAAACGACTCCGTTTACAACTTACAGACCTACTTGAAGTTGACAGCCCCTTAAGGTCTGTACCAGAACAAACCCCGTGGAGTGAAAGCCATGGAATGCCAATATACATTCAAACCCATGTGAAAGGAGTACTAAGCGAGGACGAACAGAACAGTGTGCAGCGAAGGACAGTCACCCTCAGTTTCCTGGATGAGGAATATCCACAAGATATATGGGTCAGAGTATACACAGATGGGTCAGCACATAATACTGTGAGGAATGGAGGTGCAGGTGTATATATTATAGAATATCCACACAAGCCTAGATATACAATCAGAGCACCGACAGGAAAATTCTGCAATAATTATGATGCAGAAATCCAGGCAATTAGTGTGGCAGCTAAAAAACTGCTGAACTCCAACTCTGGTCTACAGCCTGTGGTATTCCTGACACATGCAAGGTCAGTGCTTCAAGCTCTCCAGTCTGGAAAACTAACAGACTTGAAAAAACTACTTAGCGAATTGTCTTACCAGTATAGGGTAACCATGTAGTGGATACCCTCTCACTGTGGAATACCAGGAAATGAAAAATTAGACCAACTGGCTAAGGAAGGTGCTGCCGAAGACCAACTAGATATACCAATCACCTACCATAAGAAAAAACAGATGATCAAGTCAATAAAAAGAAGCCACAGACACCAACACAAGATGACTATCACATTATGAACAGATCAGAACAAGTTATAATTCTACGTCTCAGAACAGGACACAACCGACTCCACAGTCACATGTATACAAAGTTCAAGATTGGCAACACGGCCATGTGTACATGTGGACAGGCAGCACAGAGTGCCAAACATATACTTCAAGAGTGTTCTGAGCATGAAACGCTGAGGCAGACATATTGGCCAGAGGAAACAACACTTGAATCAAAGCTCTATGTGACACTGTATGAACTACAAAAGACAGTGAGTTTTATTGAGGAGATAGAATTACAGATATAGACATGTTTCAAGTGAACGAAAGAAGAAGAAGATTAACTACCTACCTATCATTTAATAATTTAAATAGTAATTTATTTTAGGGTTTGGGTTAGGATATTTCGTATTTTATATAACTAATCCTATCCCCAACCCTAAATAAATAAATATTGCAATTAGTAAATAATGAACATGAAACTTACAGAGACAGGGGAAATGATTAAATATGAGGTGGTGTCTACTGGTACTGTACCAATTTTTTAAACCAAGAAAGTTAATTCAATTTGGTTATATCAGGACTCTTAACCATTAAAATATAGTTAGATCGTAGTTCAAGTAATTCAGTCACCTCTACCTCTGAACAGTTTTTAGAAATGAAAAGGTTGCATCAGATTAAATACTTCAATGGGACTTAATCGTTAATGACAATCACAAAAGTGCTGAAACAGTTAAGTCCCTTCTAGAAAGCGACCCTACTTCCTTACGCAGATGACATACTAAACATAGCCATTCTTGATTAACAGAACATGTCCGTTTCCAAAATTAAATCCTTCGTATTGAGTACTATTAAAAACTCTTCATCAGTATTTCTTTTCAAGCACTATACAGCACATATAAATTAGAAATTCACACAAAGTGTTGCAATATAAGATGCACAATCCATGCTGTAAGGAAATATCTTAGTTTTGTGCAGAGACATGTCATCCATTTTCAAGAATAATTGCAGAATAAAGCACGGTGCAATTCGATCTGAGATAACCGCCGAAGACGGATGCGTTGGACCATTGGTGCAAATAACACTGCGACACAACGCATTTTTTTTTGTATTGCTGGAGTAAAATGACAAATTATAGCAAAAACTAAAAGGAGACAGACACGATTTTAGGGCATGTGATGTCATGAGAAAAACTTTAACATTCTGCAACCACAGAAAAAATCAAGGGGAGAACAGAGAGAGAGGAAGCCACAGTGAGAAGTTACTGGATGGGTTGTCAATGACAGTAAAGAATGTCATCAACTGAACTTATTAACAATACAAGAGACAGAGAGTTGTAGAGAAACATGATCTCTTAATTCATTCGACATGGCACTTAATTGACTGATAGTTTTACACACTGAATTGATAGAAGGAGGAGCCTAAGTGAGAAAATATCAAAATATAAACTTGAAATTGTCTTATAAAAGTGTGTAGGCCTATGCATTTCGTAATGTGTATATAGCTAGCTCGATTGCACATAGTTTTAACGATCATCATCATCAGGTGCCATGCCGGGTGGCGTAGGCGGTCATGGCTCTCCACAGCTCTCTGTCCACAGTATTATGTAT
Organism: Meghimatium bilineatum; assembly: GCA_034231615.1. Lineage (NCBI taxonomy): Eukaryota > Metazoa > Mollusca > Gastropoda > Stylommatophora > Philomycidae > Meghimatium > Meghimatium bilineatum. Next base: position 71,905,825 of record CM067320.1, read on the forward strand.
CAAAGTCGTTGTTGTTTCTTTGCCGTGCCAGGTTGTCAAACTGTCTAATATTTTCTCACGTTGTCGCCCTCTGTCTCTGGTGCCTTCAATCTTGCCTGTTGTGATTATGTTCTCTAAACCTGCCTGTCTCATGAAGTGGCCAAAAAAAGAAGATTGCCTTTTTCTTATATTGTTGATTAAGGTCCGTTTCGCATTTAACTCTTTTAACACCTCTACATTAGTTTTTCTGGCAGTCCATGGTATTCTCAGCATTCTTCTATAGAACCACATCTCTGTTGCCTCCAATCTCCCACTTTCCAGTTTGTTTATTGTCCAAGACTCGCACCCATATGTTAGTATAGGGGTTATATAACACTGCAGAACTCTCTTTCTCACCTCTTAACGATAGAGTAGATAATTACAAAAGCACTACATTCACCGTAAATTTCAAATTTCATTTCTCGCATTCATTTTCAATTGTTCTACAGTTCATAACAATCGGTTTTAGAAGAGCTCAAATTGAAAAATATATATATATATATAAAACGTGAAAGCTCTAGATTTATGCAAACACCAAGTGCATCTAACTCGATTAAACACTTACTACCAAATATATAAGCTGCAATGAACAATTAGTCAATGTTGTTCTTGAAACAATTACCAATTATCACATCAGTAACTTTTTAATACATCAGACATTCATATAGTACGCTATTCACACAAAAATGTAAGTGTATGTTTCGATCTATTTGTACGTATGTTTGCTTTTATATTTTGGGATCATGTGAAATTCTTTCATTGAATTTGTCTTTCATCTATCAACATATGAGTGCGATCTACGATGATGAATGCTGCCTGATAGCTTACGTACGTAAAGTTATGATTTAATACGTCACATACAGTTTCAGATTTACCTAGATTTTGACAATTTAAACATAAACATAACCTAGTGGAATGCATGTGTGCGTTTCTATAGTAGCAACCATTAAAAACACACTGAAAACGTGATTTGTTTTCACGCTTAAAATGTTTATATGCGCGAGCGATTATTCAAACCAGAACGCGTGCAAATGATGAAATTAGTGCATCATTTAAACCACGAACTTAGTTTAAATTTCAAGATTAAAAGTGTGATGTATCTTACTTTTTGCTGTCCATCTGTTGTATTCTATTTTGTTTAAGGTGGTAGAGTGTTTATCAGCCTTCTTCCTGCCCTTTCTCCTTTCTTTGACTGCTTCACCTGGTTTAGGTGTTCAATAATGTTTGTATTTCTTGACCTCTCCCCATGGGATACAGTTTTTAGTGGGTGCACAAATTTTCGCGCAGTTTTTGCTGAATTTTACGTTCATGTTGGCTTTTCTGCTGATCTCACTGAATCCAACATCATCTACTAGGCTGTACCTGGCCCAGTTGACTTTCTTAAAGTTATAAGATGGCTTTACAACGATCTGTGTGATCTGATTGGAAGATCTACGAATGACCCCATCTCTACAATGTAGGTACTGAAGACTGCATTAGTGCGTGATCAATCATAGATATGAACGTATGGACAAACACCGTGTAGCTCAACTACGAGTACCATGATCCAGTATTGGTCCGCCAAAGGTTGGCAGAAATCAACATTGCCATCTAGGTTCCTGCAGTTTAGGACTTACTTCTTCATACATGACATTTTTAGTTCTCTTCATTCAGTCCAATATCGGTTATGTATAGATCGATTTGTTTTAGGTCAACTTGGGTTCCCCACAACTTGTTTTGCAGAGAAGCTACTGTGGTGAAGGTTGTCATTCTGTGAACAGAGAAACTGGGACATTCCTGTAGTATATTTTCTGGTGCATATGTTGCTGCCCCGCAGGAGCAGGCCTCATAGTCACTGATACCGATATTTTCAGTAGGTTGATTCAGCATAATTGAATATGTGTGATCAAGACGTGAAACTACAGTGTCGGAAAACAATAGGAAACTGGAAATGGGGGCGAGGAGGGGGGTTGAAGTAACACATGGTAAATATAAAAATAACAAAAATTGGTATAATTGTTACTAATGTTAATCATTAGAAATATCAACGAAACACAGTGACAGACAAATATTCGACTAATGAGTCTGCATTAGGATAAAAACAAACAACAAGAAATGAATATTACAGACAGAATCATAATGTGAGATGGGAGTAAAGGAGAGTGATAAGGGAGATAAAATGATAAAGAAAGAAAAAGGAGAAAGGAGATAAATACAGCAAAAATAGAAGAGAGAGAGCGTTAAAGGAAAAAGAAAAGCAACAGAACATGTATAGTGAAATAAATATAATCTAAGAGATCCGGTATAGTCAAACGGTACGAAGAAAAGATTAAAGAGGGGGGAGAAGCGTGTCATAGGAAGGAAAAGATCAAAGCTGGAAGGATACAATACAGTAGAAGAAGATATGGTTATGACATAGGCAGGATAGATGAGTTGATACATAAATTCTTGCTTAACCTTGGGGTCTTCGTTATCTCTAATATGTTATGGCAGTGTGTCCTGATAGAACATAATTGGACTTTGTTGTCCGCTGGTTGAAAGGGGCACGCCTCTCCAAAAGAGAGGTAAATTAATTAACTACCAACCACTAGCATAGATGAGCTAAGAATTAGTAGTAACACATTTTAGTAATAAAAACGGGTAACGTATCTTAGCCTTGTCTGTTGGAGAATCTGCAATGAAATGGCCAGTTAACATATATAAATGAACCAATTCACAGTGCACATGGACAAAGGACGAAGGCCGAGGTATGAACAAAGCCTTACCTCAACGGGCAAGTGCAATAAAGATATGATCGGACGGAAGACAGGCTCGCAGATAATGGTCATATAAAAGAAGACAAAGGAACAAGGTAGACCCGTACATAAGGTGGGGAGGTCACTTACCGTGTAGGACCCCTAAATCATATGACCGCCCCGCCTCTCCCCTATTGTCACTGAACCCACTATCGCCCTCCTAAAAGGCTTAATCGCCCACTGAGTGGAGGGGGTTGGAGGGGGAGGTACCGTTTACTGTGGGAACATATGCTCTAAAAGATGAGACAGCTAACTCCACCCCTAAATCTTCTTAATCGCCTCTTATGCCATGTATGGCTGGTAGCAGTGTCATTATTTCGGAAGTCTATTTTCATGATATGGAGAGTTGTCAGCATTCAAACAGTCTACATGTGGACATATTTTCATGCATATTTATAATGACCTACGCCAGCTAGTATAACAAAAAAAAACTATGACATTGACTGCGTGATTATGTGCGTTTCAGTGTGCAAGTGTGCTTCAAATGTAGTCCTAATTTAATTAACCAATAAAATGTAGTCCTACAACCCAAGTGCATAAACAAAACCAAACACAAAATATAAACATGATAATTATCACTACAAACCACAATATAATCTACTGTGATAGTCATTACAAGATTTCTCTTTAAAAAAAATATTACTTCCAAATCAGATATTCCAGATCTTCTCGCCATATTGATCCGATTTATTGTCAATAATATATCCCCAATTAATCATTAACAGTCTTATATTTGACAGCATTGTTAGAATATTATTGATTGTACATCCTGGTAATTGATTTAAGGTCGAATGCAATGCTTAAATTTTGAAGAATACTCCGCATACAATATTTGAGAATTTCAAGTGTGTATTGTCATTATGTGATGAAATATAACATACCAGAGTTTCTATAGTGGTTCGGGAATTGAGCAATTGATAACAGAGAGGGCTGAGTAAGGTAATTCTTTGGTTCTTAACTCAATGATTTGTCAACAAATAATTAATTTATCGATTAAGGTAATGAGCTCATGCACTAAAACAATTAGACCTATACCGTAGCGTATAATTTGTACTTGAACATGTAATCAATCGGAAACGGCGAATTCTTCTTCTTCTTCTTCTTCTTTCGTTCACTTGAAACATGTCTATATCTGTAATTCTGTCTCCTTAATAAAACTCACTGTCTTTTGTAGTTCGTACAGTGTCCCATAGAGCTTTGATTCCAGTGTTGTTTCCTCTGGCCAATATGTCTGCCTCAGCGTTTCATGCTCAGAACACTCTTGAAGTATATGTTTGGCACTCTGTGCTGCCTGTCCACATGTACACATGGCCGTGTTGCCAATCTTGAACTTTGTATACATGTGACTGCGGAGTTGGTTGTGTCCTGTTCTGAGACGTAGAATTATAACTTGTTCTGATCTGTTCATAATATGATAGTCATCTTGTGTTGGTGTTTGTGGCTTTCTTATTGACTTTATCATCTGTTTTTTCTGATGGTAGGTGATTGGTATATCTGGTTGGTCTTCGGCAGCACCTTCCTTAGCCAGTTGGTCTGCTTTTTCATTTCCTGGTATTCCACAGTGAGAGGGTATCCACTGCATGGTTACCCTATACTGGTAAGACAATTCGCTAAGTAGTTTTTTTAAGTCTGTTAGTTTTCCAGACTGGAGAGCTTGAAGCACTGACCTTGCATCTGTCAGGAATACCACAGGCTGTAGGCCAGAGTTGGAGTTCAGCAGTTTTTTAGCTGCCACACTAATTGCCTGGATTTCTGCATCATAATTATTGCAGAATTTTCCCGTCGGTGTTCTGATTGTATCTCTAGGCTTGTGTGGATATTCTATATATACACCTGCGCCTCCATTCCTGACAGCATTCTGTGCTGACCCATCTGTGAACACTCTGACCCATATATCTTGTGGATATTCCTCATCCAGGAAACTGAGGGTGACTGTCATTCGCCGCACACTGTTCTGTTCGTCCACGCTTAGTATTCCTTTCACATGGGTCTGAATGTATATTGGCATTCCATGGCTTTCACTCCACGGGGTTTGTTCTGGTACAGACCTTAAGGGGCTGTCAACTTCAGGTAGGTCTGTAAGTTGTCTACGGAGTCGTTTAGCTTGATGGATAAAGCTGCTCCTTTTCAGTCGCCCCATTGCTAGATTTTGGAATCTTTCCTTTATTGGATGACTTGGCATACACTGAAACTTTTCTGCTTGAATTAGTACTTTTGTGTCTCTGCGTTCGCCAAGTGTTTGCATTCTTCCCATTTTCTGCATCTCTGCTATGGGTGTTGATTTCATTGCTCCCAACATTATTCTAAGTGCCTGGTTTTGCACTTTATCTAGATCTTGTAATGTGGTGTTTGATGCAGGACACCACGCAGCTGAACCATATTCCAGGTGTGGTCTTATGCCTTGCTGGTAAACTTTACTGAGTATATTTCCACTGGCTCCCCATGTGGTTCCACTGAGTTTTCTCAGGATAGCTAGCTTCCTCCTGGCTTTTGTTGTTGCTTTGTTTATGTGCTGCTTCCATGTCAGCTTATCATCAAAAGTAACTCCGAGGTATGTGGGTTGTTTGTCTTCTTTCAAGAGCTCTCCATCTATCTTGATATGACCGGCTTTTTGTTTTGGTGAGAGGGTAAAGAGAGTAGTGCTGCACTTATCTGTGTTAATGCTGACGCACCATCTATTTGCCCATAAGGTTAGGGCATCGATAGCTCTTTGTATTTGTTTAGTGGCCACTGTTGCATGTTCTTCCGTGCACCAGATCACCAGGTCGTCAGCATACATTGCCACTTTGATCCCATGTGGTAGTTCAGCAACTAGGTCATTAATGTAAACCAAGAAAAGTGTGGGTGACAGGACTCATCCCTGGGGGACTCCATGACGCAGTAGAACTTTCTTGCTCTTGCAACCATCTAATTATACCCTGGCTCTTCTATTATGCAGGTATGCTTTTACCCATTTGTACATTCTTGAGCTAACCCTGCAATTTCGCAATTTCTTTAGGAGCCCTTCTTTCCAGACCTTATCAAATGCTTTCCTGAGGTCTATCCATGCTGCTAGTACCAGTTTCTTTTCTTGGAAGGCATCCTCAATCTCTTGGGAGAGGTAGGTTGCCTGATCTTCAGTAGAGTAGCACTGTCTGAAACCTGCTTGCTGTGATACCAGAAGGTTTTCACTTTCAAGGTACCACTGCATCCTAAGATTGATAATGCGCTCCATTGTTTTACATAGACAGCTTGTGAGGCTGATGGGCCTGTAGTTGGAGACTGTTGCCATCTTTTCCTGATTTGAGGAGTGGTATCATTATTGCTTCTCTCCACGCCTGTGGTACATTACCTGTGGACCAGTTGTGTTAAAGATCTGCAGTAGCTTTGCTCTTGCTGCAATTCCCAGGTTTCTAATCATTTCATTGGACACTCCATCAGCTCCAGGGGACTTTTTCATTTTCAATTTGGATATTGCATGCTCCAGTTCTCTCATTGTGACTGGTGCCTCCATGACTTCAGGTATAGGTTCACCTTGTCCAATGTTTTGCTGGTTCTCTCGAACCTCCTGTTGTTTGTCTGGGCTGACTTTGATGTTATTGTCTTCTGCAAAGGAATCTGCAAAGTAATCAGCTGCATGTTTACCTGTTAAAATGTTTCTATCTTTATAAAGTGTGATCCTGGTATTTCTCCCTGTACCTTCATCATTTAGTTGTTTTACAAGTTTCCATAATTTCCTAGTATCTCTTTCTAGGTTCAGCGACTCTGTTTTTTCTTTCCAGCTGCTCCGTCTGGCTTGTAACATGGCTCTTTGAAATTTAGCCTTTGTTTGCTGATATTTGTTGTGATGTTCTTGGCTAGGTCTGTTCTCAGCCTGCTGTCTAGATGTTTCCATCTCATTTTGCAACTTTTCCAGTTCATCATTCCAGTAGGGTTTGTAGTTTTTGCGTGCCCCCCTGGGTATGGTTTTACTAGCAGCATGTAGTATAAAAAGGTAAAGGTAGGTCCCATGGCATCTGCCGTCGGGGATGAAGATAACTCTCCATGTACTAAGCCGCAGCAACTATTAGGTGGGGTGGCCAGTTCCCTTCCTTGCTGTTTTTTACCTTCCCTAACTCATGCGTCAGGTACTCATTTACAGCTGAGTCGACTGGAGGAGTGGTCGTGTCACGTGAGAAATCACAACCCGGATTTTTTTAAATGTCCGGACGTGGTTTCGAACCTGGCACGGCGTAACCAGATGATAGCAAGCAAGCTCACTATCCACTAGGCTACCGCGCTCCTCAGCATGTAGTATACATCTATTAAATTCACTCACTGCTCTATTGGTGTCTTTGGGAAACGGCGACTAAATCTCTCCAAGCTGAGATTTTTTTTGCTGTTTGGTATAGTACAGTTATTTCCTTGCACTCGTGCTTATGCTATGATTACGGATGAGTCCGTATTTGGCGAACGATGTGCAGTGGATTTTATTTAGGTCTATCATTACGGTTCTGTATCTGCTGTGTTTATTGTTTCCCTGTACGTTTACTTAATCGCACATCTATGAGCGATAAGTTACCCTACTCTATTGTGTCTATCTCTTGTGTCTGTGGTTAGATACTATCGTGACTGTCAGCTGTATAGAAATCCTTTGCTCAAGGCGTGTTCCCAGTGACATCAAGATTTAAACCCCATCGCGTACATGCGAATGCATGCAACTGACTTGATGCAATAATAAGACTTACGTAAAACACAGGTTTATATATAGCTTCAATGAGACACGACAGACTAAAACTAAAACTAGTAGGTAATGATGCGCACACAAGAAATCATACAAATTACAATACACAAATTATATTCAACGTTTCAACCAAAAGGTCTTTATCAAGACACAAACAAAACATCAAAAGAAGACCAATGGAAAAATTATCACAACAACCAAACGACAGATGATAAACATCATCTTTATTCCAACGTTATGTTACCAGTGCCAGACATGGGACCTGACATAAACACTCTTGAGAAAGATTACAATATGTGAGATGAAATGCATGAATAAGGCTATAAACGTCACCAGAAGAGACCGAATGAGAAATGAAGACATTAGAAAGATAGTAAAGACCATATCATGCAAACAATATATAGAAAGATAGTAGATCAACTGGTGCGGGAACCTTATGCAAATGGAACCATCACAACCAGACATTCAGGCGTACAACAGCAGAAAGGGCGGTTATAAGGCAGGAGGAAGGCCAAGAACAAGATGGGAAGATTCAGAGAGATTGTTAAGAACCACGGCCTGATCATGGGAAGCGTAACAAAGCTGACCAATGATACAAAACTTCAACTCCCCACATGCCTAACGGCATTTGTGGAAAAAAATAGACAGATAGATGTCATGTTATCATTTTTAGAAGTTTTTTTTTTTCAGATAAAGTCTTATACCCACTTATGTCTCTGATTTGTTCAGTAATTGCTCAAATATTATCAATATAGTATGTGTTCTTACAATGGTGAAACATAATAATACTGTTAATAATGTAATGTTTGTTTGTTTTACTTGTTTGAGAACTCGAGGAATTGTAAGCGAATGGCTCTTACTTTCTGACCTTTATTTCATACCCTGGAGATTTCAGCTTTCGGATTAGTACAATGCCTGTTGAAAGAGCCTTCTTTGTGATATATGGGGTATATGTCACGAGATATATTTTGCTTGGGTCAATATGCATCTTTCCTCCAACGAGGCGCTTTGCAGTCGGTGAACTATTTTTCGTGTAAGAAGACCATTCCATTACAACCCTTTGTACCAGACCAATTTTTTTTTCTGTTTGAGCCGTTTTTGGAAACGGCGACAGTCGAATTCGACTCAGGGTTGATACACCTTCCTAGACGAGATGCTGCTTTGCCAATCACGTAGGACGACAGCAAGAGCGATTGTCTTTCTGTTTACAGGGTGCACAACGTGGAGGTGCTTTTAGGATCTTGGTTATCTGCAAACCCTGAGTCCACCGAGAGCAATGCAGTATCATGTGCACCCCAGTATATAATTTTATGTAAATGTGAATTCATGTAAGAAAAATACAACAAAATATGAAAGGAAAATCTTACTTACCACTCCTCTATACCATGTCATTGTTTCAAATGTTCGAGAACTAAGGCCTACACAAATATTTGACAAAAATTGAATACCACTGATGTACTGTACGTGGTCCTTGAAATGGTATGGAAACTACTTTGAATGATATTTTCCAAAACAGCTGTTGGTCTTTTCCGCAAGATTCCGCACTGTTATATTAAATAACATTGGTGATAATATGCATCCTTGTCGAACTCCTACAGTTGTTTTGAGAAAGGTTCCGACATCACCATTAATTAAAATAGTACTAGTTGTTACTTTGTACTAGTTGCTACTTGAGTCTGTGACGTTAGACAGACATATTTTATACCAACCTCTCCTTTGCATTTATGTCTAAATTAAAGTGAACCAGTGATGTCTTGTAGGTCGTTCATAAATTATATCAACAATGGTTTTTTTTACAAATCTCCTATCCACTTATCAGCAACCGTCAATAATTGAGGGACCTCCCTCCATCCATCGTGCTTAATTATACCCACAAATTTCCAACACCCTAAATAATCGTTGTCAACGTACGAAAGAAAGGAATTAATTCATTCTGATTTTCAGGAAGAAAAGTTTAAATTTAAGCAATTTAATTGGTGTATTGTTGACATCAGGGACATCCTGAACAAACACAGTCATAGCACAGCCATGATCTAAAGCACATCTGGCTTTAGAACGCAAGCTCGAGCTCCAACCAACCGTACACTTAACTACCAGTTTATAGTTCTGCATATATCAGTTTTTTTAACAGACGGATATCTTTTATCCGTATTAAATAACCCGAGGTATAGTGATGTCTCGTCATAGGTGATGGGAATTGCGAGAAAAATTGAGAAAAACGTAATGTACATTTGATAACTCTTGAATTCTGACAGACAATGATACCAACAGTCTGTCGAGCAGATCTTTACTAAATGACGTACATTACAATCACCTGGTTATATTTTAATCGACTTTTTTCTCGCAACTGTGGGAAATAGTCTAATGGTGATTGCTCGCCAATTTTTAATTCTGAAAATAATTTCTCTAAGCTTTCTAACAATATGAATGTGATATCGCAATAATAAACATCCCACAGAGCTGAAATAGCAGTTGCTTATACGCACTGGTGAATTCACTTGAAAAGCTAGCCCACTTCTACAAGAGGTACACAGTCCAGTACCTACCAGCACATAACAATGTCGCAGGAAATGAAGCCGCAGACAAACTCGCCATGAAGATGGTTCATTTGAACAGAGTGACATTGGAACTACTTACGAGACCGTAAAAACAGCAATTAATTAAAGCTACTCTTAAATCAAAGTGTGGACCTGATCGTCCAGATGAAGTAAAAAGAATGACGCCTATCATCAGCTCTCCAGATAGCACAAGGTTATTCTTTTCCTACTATGAACATGACATAACAGACTGTACCATCTCATATATCACAAATACAAGATCGACATAACAGGCGTATGCACCTGTAATATCAGAGAATAACAACCGTACAATTGTTGCAGACCTGACCAATGTACACCGAAGAGACACTTGGCTTCTTCTGTCTCCTTTCATAAAAACGGAAATCCACGGAGTCTGGGGATTGACTGCTACCTCTTTTAGAGTAATCACTTGGTTCTTGTTTGCAATCAGTGTCTACCCACATATTTTATGGTCAATTAAACTAAGTATTATATCAATAATTCATCAATAATTATTTAATTATTCATTTTTTAGGGTTAGTAGTTAGGATTAGTTACGTTTTACATTTCATTTTTTAGGGTTAGTAGTTAGAGTTAGTGTCTTTTACATAACTAATTCTAATCCTAAATAAAGTTATATTAAATTAATAAATGAGAAACATAATCTGATAAACATAGCCAAGGGAAATAATTACATAGGTAGGCACTACTTCCAAACCAGTTCCAATCAATGTTGAAGTCTGAAAGTGAACAAATATGAACAAGAAGTAGAATGTGATCTCTTTTTTAGGAAGAGCAATATCTTTCCAGGAGTACAGGGGGAAAACGGGGGCGGGGGGGGGGGGGGTAATGGAATTATTAGGACTATAGAATAGGTACATCTTCAGACAATTGGCGAGTGGGGGGGGGGGGTATTTAAAAAAAAATTCACCACTTTGTGTCTGTATGGTTTCAAATTAAATTTTATGGGGATTTCCCTTAATAAATTCTTAACCGTTTTTCTTGCCTCATAAAGGCCATGTTCTAGTTTCTGGGTGGTGGAATTGCGAGTATTTAACTCAGAACCCTTCTCATCTATGGGGGTGGGTTTTACTATCATTTGTAATTATTTTATGGTACACATTATAATATTGTATTTTCCGAAAGGAGGGGAGGGGGAATGACGGGAAGAGATTTAAACTAGACAAAATACTTGTATCTATGGGCTTCGGCAATCATCATAATGTGAATATGAACGAATAACGCTTGTCTTTCATCAACAACAAGATACTCCCAAACATAAACACTACAACTACATATCGTGTAATACACAATTGTTTATATACCAGTGTCAGTGTTAGGCTGACCTCGTGATGTTTATTTCATACTTTTCAGGTGTCTTGGCGTGGAGATTATGAGTATCATTGTGTGGCTTGTGTCTGCTAGCTGCTGTAGTATTCTGATTGGTAAGGGCTATATATTCATTAATAAATATGAACTCATTATTACAAGTCAAGACAAATTCCCTACTCGGAGCGCAACCAATAGCCAAAGATCTAACAGCAGAATCAAAACGAGGCAGAATCAGGATATTATTACGTGATGGGTTTATTTTTTGTTTCCTGCAATTTTCGTTGGTCAATATTTATGTACTTTGTGTCGCCCGGGTGCTGCCTGCCAAAGCTGATCAACAAAATGCACGGGAATAATTGAAAATATGACCCAAATGGCTTGATTAAAATGATGGTGGGTGTTTTATTGCCGAAAGACATGCTCGTGGCAGTATATAAGACTTAATGGGCAGGTTTGAGCGGTTTAAACCCGCTCCTTAGGAAAATAGAAATATTTAGTATTAAGAAACTGGTAGAATATTTAACATTCGCATGTGTTTGGACTGTCCTCATAACACATTTATAACACCAAGGAATGGTTAGAGCAGGGGTGAGCAAACTACGGCCCGCCATTGGATATTTTGCGGCCCTCAAACACATTTTAAAATAAACGAACGATCGTCACAAATGATTTTGTCCCATTAATATTACACAGAAATCCATTGGAATTTTAATTTGACTTTCTTATATATTAAATATACAATATTTTTTTTCTTCCCAATTTGACATCATTTAAATATTAATTTTTATATATATATATATCGTCAATGAAATTTTACTACGTTTAATATGCGTGTTTAATATTGAGTAATTTACTGTACTAGAATTGACATAATTTGATTGGCTGAATGTTTCTCAATGATTATAAGTACTCGGACGATATTATTTTATAAAGGTTGAAAATTGCCTTTAAAATTATAAATAATTGTTTTTTACTTTTAAGCATTATGTCGGGATGTATGTTTAGTTTATATTAAAAAGATGTTTCATATAAAATAGAATATCGCTAAAAGCTGTTATAATTAATAATACATCGTTACAACAATAATGTATCATCAGAAATAAACCGCACCCCCCTCATATCCTACGAATGGAATGCGCAAATACTCGTTGTGCCTGGGGAATTCCCGGTGTGTTTTAATAACCATCACGTTTGTAGTTTCCATTCATAAATTTCCGTATTCATATTGCAACCGAGTTCTCTAAATCTAAATAATTATATTCGCGCTGCCGCAAGCACATTTGTTTTTAGTTAATTTTGCAACATTTTAAGATATTTTTATGATAACGAGAGCATCCAACAAAACGTAAGATTGAAGACGCGTGTGGGGTTTTCAAAGACGAATGGATTACCAAATATTGTTTTATTCAAGTTGGAAACACATCTCTTTGCTTGCTGTGTCACGAATCAGGGGCTCTTTTTAAAGAGTATAACTTAAAAAGACATTACAAGACAAAATATCCCAATTTCAGACACAATCTAACATCCGAAGAAAGGAAAAGAAAATGCATGGAGTTGGTAGAAAGTCTGGAGAAACAACAAACTGTGTTTACAAAACAGTCTTCAATTCAAGATGCCGCAACAGAGGTCAGTTCGGTGTTGCCACACAAAATTGTGAAATACAACAAGCCATTTTCTGATGGTGAATTTATTAAGGAATGTTTATTAGATGCAACAAACATTCTGTGTCCAGAACAAAACAACAAATTTGACAGTATTACATTATCCAGAAGAACTGTGTTCAGACACGTTGAAAAGATAAATGAAGATTTGATCCTTCAACTTCAAGATGCAAGTAAGCATTTTTTGTGGTACTCTCTTGCATTGGACGAGAGTACTGATGTACAGGATACTGCTCAATTATTAGTTTGTATACGTGGAATAAACAATTCTTTTAAACTCTTTGAAGAGTTACTGAGTGTTGAGTCGATCAAAGACACTACCACTGGCCTCGATATATTCAATGCTGTTAGTAGTTGTACTGAAAGAACTGGGTTAATGTGGAACAAGATGGCCAGTATTACAAGTTATGGTGCTCGTGCTTTAACTGGAAAAAATATTGGACAGATAAAGTTGATCAATGATAGGATTAAGTCAGAATATCCTGACCACGTAATATTACCACTTCACTGTGTGATTCATCAGGAAAGTTTGCGTAAATCTGTTTTAAAAATTAAGCATGTTATTGGCCCAGTTGTCAGTGCCATAAACATCATCAGATCAAGAGGACTCAATCACGGGCAGTTTAGAGCATTACTAGACGATCTAGAAACTGAACATTATGATGTCCTGTACCACAGTACAGTTCGATTTGTTGAGTCTCGGAAAGGTTTTAATGAGAGTATGGGATCTTAAAGAAGAAATAGTAATGTTTCTAGAGATGAAGGGCATAGAATGTGACTTCAATGCTAACATTGTTGATGCAGAGTGGAAGCTTGACTTTATATTTGCCATTGAAATAATGTTAAAGTTAAATGAACTGAATGTTAAACTTCAGAGCAATGGTTTCTTTGCACATGAAATGTATGTTCATGTAAAATGATTTCAAGCCAAACTCTCACTGTTTTCCAGACAAGCAAGTGGAAACATGTTTTGTCACTTCCCTTTGCTGAAACAAGAAACTATTTCTGATGAAATGAGTAAAAACTTCAAAATTCAGTTAGATGTATTGGTTGAAGAATTTGGAAGAAGATTCGAAGATTTCAAGAACTTGGAGCAGCACTTCAATGTTATCAGTTCTCCTCTCAGTGCAGAAGCTGATAAAGCCCCAGAGCACATACAGTTGGAGTTTCTTGAATTACAAGCCAATCATTACCTGAATAAATAAAATTAAGTCTGAATGTTTGTTGGATTTCTATGGTTCTTTGCCTGAACAATCATTCCCAAACTTAAAATATTTTGCAGCTAAATTTTTGCTAAAAATTAATTGGATCTACATATATTTGTGAACGGGCATTTTCTTGCTTTAAAATCAACAAATCTAAGAATAGGTCTTTATTATCTGATTGCAACTTAAATGCAGTCATGCAAATTTCTACAAGTAAACTTGTTCCAGATTTCAAAGGAATTATAAAATCTAACAAGCAATTACATACATCTCATTAGAAATTAATTATATCAATAAAGTTGTAACTGTTGTGACTGTATGTGTATGGTGTTTTTAAAAATATTCATTAAAACTATTGATATGAACTCATATTGTAACTGTATGCAACTTAATATTTTTCAAATATTGTTAAAATATTTGCAAAACCTTTTATCCATATTAGAAAATATACTGTTATAGTGTAAGTCTGTTAGAAATGTAATTTATTTCAGAAGTTATCTGATTATGTAAAACTACCTTTCTTCACAATAAAAATATTTCATTGATTACTTACCGAGAAATTTAAACAAAAACATACATTATATTATATGTGGCATTCCAATGACTTTACAATTTTCAATGCGGCCCTCTGTACAAAATGTTTGCCCAACCCCTGGTTAGAGCATAGTTTTTCTACCCTCCTTCAAATAACTGAGGGCAGGGGTATTTGGTAGGCTTTTTGTGCTAATGTCTTCACAATAGCACCCCAAGGACCATGACGGGTCATATGTCTTATTACTATTATTATTATTATTATCATCATCATCATCATCATTTTTATTATTTGTTTAGCACTTGTTAATAGCGCTGTTGTCATTAACTCTCAAATAATTGAATCAGACTTGACTCCAATGCATATAGTTGTGTATTTTTTACGACACCAGTACCATTTGCTACTTATGTTTACGTTTGTATCGTACAGGGTGTCCATACAGTAGCTGTACATTCAAATTTGAAATGAAATAAATGTTTTAAATATGACGTCATTGAAAGTGTTGTATCTACATTGTCCAGTGTACAACGTGACTCTCAGCAGATTGTTGTTAGCTAAATTGTATTCGCTGACAAAGAATGGTTAGTTAGTTAGTTAGTTAGTTAGTCGTCGGATCATCATCACTGCAAACTGGACACATCCATAGTTGCTCCGATCTCTCCTTGAGTGTATCCGCCATCACACTTCTGCTGACAGTACCGGTCCTATGCTGGTTGACCATCATTCTTCTGCGCCCTCCAAAATGTTCACCTCTAGCAACACCGCATTTCAATCCCTGATCTTTAATCCTAGCCATTGAAAAGGAATCATCATCCACATTAGTCTCACTCTCGCGTGTTATATCTCTTAAGGAGTTCAAAACGTCAGCGCGATCCATTGCACCATCGCCCTGTGCCACAATCGCACACGATGCCAGTTGATCCGCTCTTTCATTGCCTCGAACGCCCACATGTCCCGGCACGAAAATAAATGTAACCGCTTTCAAGCTCGCATTTCTCAAGGCCTCAATCCACTGTTCGCGAACGAGACCCACTTGTACCTTCTTAATCATACTCATAGAGTCACTCAAGATGCAGACCTGCGTTACCTTCTGTGTGCGTAGCCACTCAAATGCCTTGGTCACCGCCATAGTCTCCATGGTCATACTACTCGTAGTGACCGCAAAGGCACCACTTTCCTCCTTGATCGTTTTACCTGCGCACTGAGCTGTAAAGGCCCAAGCACTGCGAACATGTCTAATTACAGATCCATCAGTGTATCTAATCACATCCCCCTCTTTGGTATTCTCACTGATTAAAGCCTGCACCTCTTTCTCCACAGCTGTGGGACACCATTCTCTGCATTCCCTACTAAGTGATATTACTACTCTCAAACAAGTTTCGAAATATGTGGGTAGACCTATCCATTCCGCACCTGCTGCCACATCCTGTAATCTGCACACGCTATGTATTACATCCTCAGCACGTCCCATCCACGACCTTCCTCTCTTGAGTCTGCTGCCTTTAACTTTCTGTATTTCGGAATGCAACGAGTGTTCCTTATATGCATGTATTTGAAGGTACGCCCGTGCACGGCAATACTGTAAGCTATGCTCAGCTGTTGGGCAGTCAAGTAGGTATCGCATAGCTCTTGTCGATGTGTCTCTTGTGCATCCCAGAATGATACGCATTGCTGCATTCTGGACTCTATCCAGTCTTTCGATCTGAGTTTGGCTAAGAGTTAGAATTGCCAGTGAATATTCCACCACAGCCACAACCAAACCCTGGTACAAAAGAAATTACAATCTTTGCTCACACTGCGCAGCAGCCATAACCTTCATTGCTGCTAAGCCTTTGCCTGCCCTTATGATAATGTGGTCAACATGTTCCCTGCAACTCAGGCTTCTGTCAAAAAACACACCCAGATATTTCATTGTGCTAGTTCTTTCTAAACTTTTCCCGGACAACGAAACTTGTGGCATGGGTGTCTTTACCATGTGATTGTTCAAGGAAAACCACGTCACGAATGCCTTAGACGGATTAACCACTGCTCCCGTATCTCGACACCAATTTGTCAGTCTGTCCAGCTTCTTCTGTAGTTTCACGACGCACTCTTCTCGATTTCTGCCCTGTCTAAACACCAGGATATCATCGGCATATGACATCGTTCTGCCAACACCTGTGATTTGATTGCCAGCGATATGTACTGTGTATACATTGAAAAGTACAGAATGGTGCTAACCAACAATGTAGCAGCCATGGGATCTGAAATTATAGTTTATGGTGATAACAATAGGACCACTGTCTCCTTTCAATGCTTGACCTAGGTGGCAATTAAGGAAAATTGGGGGATAGGCTGACAACCCATTAGCTATGAAAAATCATCACTGTCACTACATGTCTTGTCTTGATTTGTTTGCTTTAGTCTTCTATTACATGGGCACCATCACGAAGCGATGCGTACCAGCGAAGATTGCACCTTTGTCCTTTTATGACAGACTCTAAGGTAGTAAGGAATGCTAGGTATACCATTACTGAAGATGGGTCACCAGATTTGACAGAAGAACGATGAATTAGTTGGTCCAGAAGTTTAGCAGCGCTCCTTGTAGGAAGTGAGGAGCAACGCATACTGATGCACTAAAATGCATCTCTTCAAGGGCAAAACATACAGCCATACCCCCCCCCCCAGCATAACAATTCCTTTGATTTCGCAAACCTTATAAGAGTTCGGGTGACTCCGGGTGACTTTCGGCTGTAGTAATTGGTCACATTGGCAATTTAACATGGGTGGGGGACTTGTGCTTTTGTCAGAAAGGCTATAATCTATCAAAAGACATCTGCTCATAGCTAAAGGGATTACTATATCATCATCATCAATACTATATAATCATAACCACTGAACACAGAGTATTCTTTGTGAAACGAGTGTTTGATAATTATGATAAATAAACGTAGGACGCTATTAGAAATATTGTTCCGGATATACAAAATCCTCACCGAAATTGTACCTCGATTTCTGAAGAAACGTATTTATATCCAAAACGGGTTTCCCCCAGAAGCCTTCCGATATGACTTGAGACCAATAGTCAGAATTTCCAACATCTGCTATGGAAATAGCCTATTATGTTACAAGTCACTTTACCAGATATCTGATTGACACGCGCAGTAATTTTTTGGGTTCATAAATGTTGTTGCGTCAATGACGTCTATGTCATTGGTCACCTAGGGTCAACATCAAGCCCGTTGATAATGAGGTAGGGGAAGTTGGTTTCAAACCCCTCCCCCTCCAGTTAATTAGAACATGACTTATAGTACCAGGAGTCCAGCCGAAAGGTGGATAACACTCTTCCCTTAACGATTTTTCAAAGGAATTGCACACAAAAACGAACGACAGGTGTTTTTATAGGTAATACCCCCTCCTTACTGAAAGTGTATCTACGGTCATGTTCACCATTAATGTTAATGGGTGCATAATGACTTTGTAGACACTCTGTCTAATTAAACACCACAAATATAAATCTAATAATATTACCAACAGGTGTGTTTGCAATTCCGGATAACCAGAATACCGTATTTACGCTATTGTCAAACCCCAAATATGGCGCTGCCAGACTTGGCCACGAGTGGATCTCTACAGATTTGTTTGCATGTGCTGTCACGTGCCAGGCGCTTTACCCGACTTGCTACAGCCTAGCATACAACAATAAAACCGGCAGGTGTACACCAGGTAATATTCACTTGTTTGAAAGCAGTACTTACAGGGATTATACGTGTTGTGTAGCGGTTAAGTCATTAGCATTGTGTACAAAAGGCAGCCAGTTTGCCTCTCGATCGAGGCGTATAGTGTATACGAGCATTTGTTTAGGAATTTTCTGAGGATTATTCCTTGAAATTGTGAATGTATGGCTCAGAAACATGGATAATAAACAAACAGATTGAAGCAGCAAACAATTGATGCATTTCAGATGTGGATATATAGAAGAACTTCATGGAAAGAGAAGAAAACAAATACGCTCTGACAACACAACGTATTAAAAAAGAGCTATTTGAAGGGAAAAAGACAAAATATTGCGAACGTATTAAAGGACTTACCTTGTTTACAGTAGACGGTACTTGAAGGTAGAATTGAGGTGTTGCGAGCAAAATGTAGAGATACAAGTTTGAGGAAAACATTATGGATACAGTTTATCAGAGTGCACCACCAAGACAAAAGACACATAATGTTAGATGTCCGTTGCAACTAACATTAGAAGCAAATACTGTATCGATGATGATGATCACTTGAAGCTATGGAGTTGCGAGCTTAGAGTGGTAATCTCGAGAGGCTGCGGGCTGCTCTATTGAGATGGTCAGCGCATGTATAGGAAACACGAGTACAGTGAAGTAAATCTTGTAAATACTTTTGAGCACTTAAAAAATCATGAAGAATACAGTAAACATCAGCACTATGATCATACAATGTTCCAGTTCATATAATCATGTAACATCCAACTCCTATTTTTCCATCTATATATACGCTAAACCCTTTGTTGTCTTTCAGCGTTAGGGGTAGAAGAGTTATCTGGAGATGACCCTCGCGTGCGCTGCGTTTTTATGGTTAGTTAATGTATTTATATAGAGTAGGTATTATGCTGAATGAACGTATATATGTTGGAGCACATAAGCGTGGTTAATCATTGTATTGATGTTGAACACTTATATATTTTGTTCTTCAAATCGTTTAATCTAAACTAGACTAGGAACAGTAATCGCAGAGCATACTCCCTACTACTTCCTGATCACAGTTTTTAAGAATTTTGCGCATGTAAAACATTTTCGCATAGACAGTCAATAAATGCTATGGGTTGGTCATCTGGAAAAAACGCTGTGTGATTCATTAGTTAATACATCATATATGACGATAGGAGAAGCAGAAAGAAGAGACAGGGGTAGACCTGTAGTACGTTGGATCGACAACATCAAAGAAACATTACACGAACACCAAATAACATTATCTGAAGCTGCGAGAAAAGCGAGAACAAGAACATTGGATCTCCCTCGACACCCGTAAAGAGTAAAAGAGGAAGGAAAGATAGAAAAGTTTTTACTGTTTTGGAATGCCACTGAGACGGGGTCGGACATGTACTAGCGTTAGATTTATTGTAAACACTATATACAACTCTCATCGAACTCTTATCATACAGAGGAGGGGGTCCCAGGGTTCTAAAATCTAGCAGTATCCTGCAGTTGTACTAACGTTCTGCAAGTGACATCATTTCTTAGACCGTGCAATAAAATCAAAATAATGCGCAAACAATCACACACTACCAATGAACATGTGCATTGAATCTTGTTTTGTTCACATGGAGCTATAATAACGAATTATGGGGGGGGGGGTTATATTTTTAGATTTTAGGACCCTAGACTATATAATAAAATACTTTAAGATTGTTTAAATTACAAGACTCTTGAAAATAAAAAGTTGAGATGTACTGTTTCAGGATCGATGATCAAATATGGAGTTCCTTCTCTGAGCTCATCTTTGGACGATAATTTCTTCTATGGTGACTACTGCAACAATACATCCGGGTTTCAGTTGGTTATATACAACAATTTTGTAGAATGCTTATTGATATCAAAAGTACAGAAACATTACTTTGCATCTAAGGATATTTGTGCAGGTAACTCATAATTATCAAGTGACATGCCGGCTGGCGTCTGCGATCATGTATCTGCATAACTATTTCTCTTGTATATGTATAAAAATCGTTGACTCTTTGCAATACGACGATGTAAAACTATCTGCTGTTTCTTCATGCTGTCGCCATCTGTCTCTATTTCCTTAATTTTACCCATTCATTACTTCATTACTGCGTGTTTTCCTGTTATTAAGGAATGCAGGGAGATTTTTTGGCTGTGGGAATAAAGGCCGCTTTGCCATAGCTGCCACCAAGACGTGTGCAGGAATAGTTTTTATTGCACCTCCGAAAGACAAAAATCCGTGTCCAATCGTGGATTTAACCAGGGACCTCAGGGATCTGAGGACGGCGTTCTAGCCATGCGACCACGCGCTCCCCAAATTATCCAAACGTTACTGACTCGAAGCCTGGACAAAGAAAAATAAACTGCATTTTTCTGATATTATTAAATATTACCCCCCCCCCCCCCCATTCCCGTTTAATGTTTGACTCATTAAGTACGTCCTCGGTAGTTTTTGTTCTAAATGTCACCACGTTACTCTTGCACAGTATAATTTCTAAAGGTATTTCCTATATTCTTAGGAACAATGAATTAAGCTACAAAGCACGGCCGTAGATATTATTTTCGTAAGGGGATGGCATTTCCTAAAAATAAACTAAATATTTTTATTGTTTTATATTATCTCTTAAAAAGTGTTGGGGGGGGGGGGGTATCCTATTTTATTTTGCTACTCTAGTAAGTACTAACTGTAAAGTTTAATTTTCCTAAATGAAAGGAAGGTTCAACTCCTACCCCTCTTATCTTCGAGCATGCTACGAGGTTAGTAAATTATTTAGTTAGTCGTAATGTCATCATAATGTCAATCAGAGCCCTAAATATGTGCTTCGATCTCGAACTCCGTATGCATTCCGGTATATGATAACGGATTGATACAATTCTATGTTGATTGATAGCACTTCTTTTGATTGCTGCTCGTTATTTAAAAATCCATTGGTCACTCTCAGGTCTTGCATTCTGGCCATAGACACATAGGAACAGACACAATCTGCATCTATCAATAGGCCTAATTTTTTTTATTGCCTTATAAAAAAACAAAACAGCACGGTTCAATGAACTACGATTTGCCATTGTAGTCAAGTGGAATATCCGCTTTTTCATTGCCCCTAACACTCACGTGTACATGAATAAGCATGAAAAAACAAATAAACTTCAGCAGATACTTCGTCATAGACTTCAGAAAATACCAGCATAGATAACCTGACTAAGTATTGTTAAAGCATAATCATATAATCGGTAAACAACAGACGCCTGTTACACTTTGAGTCTCAAGCCATATCAATTTCCAGGTCACCGCCATCACCTCAATAGTTATACTACAAATGGTTGTACTGAAATCACCACTTTCTTCTATAATACACTTTCTTCTGAATTAAGCTGTGACTGCCTAGCACTGCACATGTACCAGCCACCGACCCGTTAATTGCAGAAAATAATATCTCCATTTTTTTTCTGTCGGAGGGGAAAAAACTCACCCTGTACATGACGTGGCGACAGCAAGAGTATGTGGCCTTTATCACACAGCTACAACCCCCCCCCCCTTTTTTTTTAACTGATTCCAGCCGGGGAGACTTATACAAGTCAGTAAACCTAATGTCTTCTGGCCGAAAAGACTCCTATAAGTCATACTCCAATGACATTCATGTTGTTTTTTTCGGTAGTTATATCAACATAAAAATGCTTCCAATCGAACGTGTAATATGTCCACATTACTTCTTGCATGATGTTTATGTGTATTGATATCAATTTTGTTAAGTTATTGATAAGTTTTGATAATGGGGGTCTGTGACGTCATTTTTCCTTATATGTTTTATATATTTTTCCAATTTACTTATTTTCGTAAAATAATAACTATGTTATTTACTTTGGTCTCATTTATTATGAAATCCAACCTGGCAAATGCTTCTAGCATCGTGTTTGCAAATTTACGCCATTTTGTAAAAAAAAAATAGCCATATTTTCATTTGAGTTTCGTGTAAAGTTAAGTCTACTGTTTTTGATAGATGTCGAAATTCTTTCTAAATAATAAATTTTTGACGCACTATGCATATATATTATACATTATTGTGTTCGTAATTGGATTATCTAACAGAAATGATACAGTTTGAGTGGAATTTATTGATTCAAAAATGCGGTAAGGTCAATTATCATATCTAAAATAATATTTATGTGTCATTTACATATTTTCTTTTCTGTCTAAAATAAATTTTATATATTAACCACATTTTTTTTTCAAAATGATCTTGTGATAATCACATTCTCTGTCCATTTCTGTTTCGAAATATATATATTACTTTTTCATGTAAATATATTTAGAAGTACTATTTCTTGTTTCCGTGATGCATGTGCACACACAAAAATCGAACAAAATTTAATTACGTTTAAACGCTAAAAATATTCCGGCCAGAATCAGTTAACTCCTTAACGGGAAAACATGCAGTATTTGACAGTTTGACAATATCTCCATCTTTGATATTACCACTTATCAGAGCCTGGACTTCTAATCTGACTTCATCGGAATATCATTGTCCAGTTTCCCGACAAGTGTAGGTTACTGACCGCTTGATTGGAAGTTGTAAACTTGATAGAACAACTTTGATCATTCTCCATGCTCTTTGCTAGGAAGTTACATGATCTAAGCAATACGCTGCACTATTAAGACTGGACACATCAAAGTAAATGGAGGTATGTTTACCACATCGTCAGAATTTTGAACTATCCGCAAATAAATATTTTGTTATCCGGATAAGGTTTGTCGCCGTTGATCTTCGTGCAATGAATTTGCTTCAGTAACGAATGAATTGGAAATGTTAACATCAACGGTGCCGGAGACTGCATGGCAGAAATAAGGAAGAGATTGGCTATGGCATATTGCAAAATAACACGGCTGAAAAACATATGGAAAAACAACAAAAAAGAAACGAAAGTTCTAATGTTACGAACTTTTATGTTTGCGGTTGCAATATACGGCTGTGAAACATTGGCCCTAAGTAAAACAGCGGCAAAGAAGACCAATGTCTTCGAGCTGAAATGCTATAGAAAGATATTTAGAATATCATGGAAGGAAAAAATCAGAAACTCAGATATTATAAACACATTGAAGATTCCAGAGTGTTGGTTACTAAACACAATAATTAAAAAAAAAAAGAAAACTACGCGTGTTTGGTCATATAAAGAGACACAACTGTTTATAAAGACACATAATGGAGGGAAGAGTACCTGGGAAGCGAAGAAAGGACAGACCAAGAAGACGATGGACTGACGACATTAAAGATAACATGAATACATCGCTAGAAAATGCAAGTCACATCGCCAAAGACAGAGAGAGCTTCAGAGAGTTCATTGGGAAGACAACGTTCTGGAAGGAATACTTCACATGACACACAACGAATAAATGTTGTACAAGTAATTATAGCGAATGATATTTGTGAAGTAGTAAAAACTAAAATAATGAAAAATCAGATCATCAGAGGGTTCTATATCATCCGTACATGTTTTAGCTTTTCTTCAACGTACAAAAATGATCGTTGCAAGTGATCTAATGCTAACAAATATCAAACAGATAACTTGAAGGCATACTCTTCTTATATTATAATCGATAGTGTATACCTGTCGATAATATATGAAAGCATTATTGATAAATAAGTATCTTTTACAAAGTTTGAATTGAGAAAATAATATAAGCCTACATCTACAATTGGGTTATTCTAAATGGCGAAGGGATGACAACAAGAAGTTTAGCAATAATTTTTCAATAATATAACAATAATTTTTATTGTTGATTTTTTTCGTCTTCAATTTCAAGTTTTGGTTATTGTTTATGAACAGATGTTCTTGCACTCAAAGCAAATCTATGTGACCAGTCTTCTCGAAAACGTGGACCGTATTCAAGCGTATAGTTCCCGTTCCTGAATGGTGATTACAATGAAATAACTTCTTTAGCTGTAGGAAAGTAGATCTTCAGCCGATAATCTTTCGGACAAAAGCGCAGGTTCAACATTTTATAACTGTTGCGACACAGGGCTTATTTAAAGTTGTCTGACAGACATGGCTGTTTAAGGAGAAGTTTGTGGATCCATGTTTAGTACCAGAAAGGAAGAATTCCAGTGTGCCAGTATCCCATGATTACCACTCTTGGCACGGCACACACTTCTGAACCAACTATTTTATCATTCTTCTGTCAGATTTGTTGATCCACCGACAGTGAAGGCACATCCATCAACCCTCACTCACGACCTTGAATCCTGCCACAAAAAGACAAATGTGCAATATCCGCTGGTCTGCATTTATTCGTAATCCATAAGGATTAGTTGATAAAAAACAAATGTAAGAAATTGAGATAAGATTCGATGATGATTTTTTCACAGGTGACAGGCTGTCAATTTATATCATAACTTTCCTTAATCGTCTCCTATGACATTCCCGGAAAGAAGACAGTGGTCCTACTCTTTGCATCCTAAACTAACATTCCAGGCCCCGGTTCCCACAATGATCGACGTGCTGACTAGTTACACATTGTCTCTTTCCAAAATTCAGGAGCATTCTTACTTGTAGGACGTATAATACTTGAATTCACTAAATTCAGGAGCCTTCTTACTTGTGGGACGTATAATTCTTGAATTCACAAAATTCAGGAGCTTTCTTACTTGTGGGACGTATAATACTTGAATTCACTAAATTCAGGAGCTTTCTTGTGCGATGAATAATACTTGAATTCACAAAATTCAGGAGCTTTATTACTTGTGCTACGTATAGGCCTAATACTTGAATTCACAAATCGCAACAAAAAAATTGGACAGTTGTTGACAAGTAGAGAATTGACAAAAAAGATTCGACAGTTTTTAACAAGTAGGGGATTGACAAAAAAGATTCGACAGTTGTTGGCAAGTAGGGAATTGACAAACCTTCACGTCAACAAATATTGTTTATTATACACCAATTCAATTTATGTTTGAATTTGAAACTTTTTTCTAAAAATAAAAAAAATACTCGAGATCATCCATTTTTGTGTGTTTACTTTGTCTGCTAGCTTTTTTTTTTAACCTGTTGAGGGTGAAGGGGGAGAGGTTTAAGATTTTAGCGAAAAAAGAAGAGGGATGCCACTGAGTTCTTGACAGTTATTGACAAGGGGAGGAGGGGAGTGTCAACTATTAGCAAAATATTGTTGTCGTAATCTAAAGCATCTCCTACCGTGATGTATGTTGTTTTCAACCGCGAACGTTAATCCAATTTGGTTATATCAGAGCTTTTAACGAAAGAAAAAAATTGTGGAGTTCACGGTTCTGGTAATGCAGTCACCACGTCTCCCGTGAAGGCTGTCCACCGTGAACAAAGCCCTTTTCCCATAGCATAGGTCATGTGTACTGATCTGTTAGCGTCACTCATCTTGTCTAATGTGACTATTCACGGTAGGTTGCTGCCATGGGACCTACCTTTGCTTTATACTAAATGGTGTATGGCAAGACAAGATTTCACTGTGATTGATAGAACTGGTATCCCCAGCATTGACACTATCCTGATGCAGACACAGGTTCGTTGGGTAGGTCATTTGGTGCGTATGCCAGACCATCGTCTGTCAAAGATACTTCTCTGTGGTGAGCTGGAGAGGGGTACACGATCTCGGGGTGGCATAGGGAAGCGCTACGGGGACTCGTTGGGGATCTCAATGAGGGCCTTTGAAATAGAAAAGGATACATGGGAGGAACTTGCACAGAGTGGGTCTACATAGCGTTCTACAGTCAAAAAGAGCACATCATCTTGTGAAAAGAGGAGAGGTGTAGCAGATCAACAGCGGAGAGTGGCTGGATGGTCACGGATAGACCAATATCCGTCTACTGTGGTCATTCCATGCCCGAACTGTCCAAGGACATTTACAGCTCGAATGGAGCTCGTTGGCCATCTACGAACTCATAATCAAGGACATATCTTTAATTGAATTTTCCAATGTGGATGTAACAAATGGTCATCATCACTTGTGATGGACGAACAACACTAAATGGTGTTACATCTAGAAATAAATGTGTGCACCTGCTGTTGAAATCCCTATGTATAAATAAGTAATCCATAGTGTAAATCAGTAAAGCTCTGCTGTATCGTGGCACAGAACGCGCCTCTGACGGCCATGGTTTCGAGTTAAAATCACTCTATAGGAAATTAATTGTTCACCAGGACCATTCAGAAAGCACTGGCAAACTACTGAACGTATTTATATATATTAGAAAATTACTACAGCCAAAAAAATCCTAGATTTGTGTCTACATCCTGAATGGGATATGCTACCAATTATAAATAATTCCTATAAATAAATAATGAAATATGTTATGTAAATCTTGAACAATCACCAATATGGCGAGAAACAAAATTTCAACATGTGAAACAAAATGTTACAGAAAAACGTTCGAAATATCATAGACCAAAAAGAGCACCTTAGGGACATTCCGAGAGAATTGAAGGCAAGAGAAAACTGGCTAAACAAGGTTCTCTCTAGAAACTGTACAATTTTTTGGCCATATCAAACGACATGACATCCTAGAAGGAATTATGCCAGAGCAACGAAAATGAGATAAACCACAAAGAAGATGGGCACGATATCAAATACAATATGAACATGACACCCACAGAAGAAGAACGATTGACTCAACAACGCACGAGTTCACAAATGGTTTCCTGGAAGACTGAAATGGTTTTATAATAAAACAATCAATGAGATACTCACGGGGAGAAGTAGGGCTAAATCTACAGATAGATAGATAGATCGATGGATGGATGGATAGATTAGACAGTCAGACAGACAGATGGATACAGCACACATAGAAAGATCAAGGTAAGCTGAGTTGTGAACCAGCGTCATAAGCTCACGGTTTCCCACAGGTGCCTAGCTGCCCAGTCATTGGTTGACCATAAACTGACTAACGTCGTCTGCAATTTTTGTTCGGTAGCGATGGCGCCCCTCACCGACCTTCACACAACATACGTCATGGTACCCTACTTTCAGGAAGTTTGGGAAACCAAGGGAGTAATTTTTATTTAAAACCACAAATAATGAGTGAAATCGAGGCCAGGGTTTGGTAGTCAGCGGATGAATGGCTTAGGCCCTAATCATTACACTGCCGCGGCTCTCAGTAACACACATTACCAAATCCAATAGAAGTGGTTTCATGACAAGCATTGTTCTGGAATATTTAGAAATATGGAAGGGCAGAGTAACACCTGATGAAAAGAGAAATATTCTTGTTCCTCAGCGTTCATTCTCAAACTCCCACTGGATATCTCTTGTAGCAGGACAATGGCCCTACTAGATTTCCAGCAGGGTGTAGTCCAGAAAATAGAAATGCGCTGTCACCATTTTATTTGTGCCAATGGCCTGACACGTCCGTCCTTCGCATGCCACATCAGTCTTTGGCGGTAAACATATGCAAGATTCTTTATTAGAAACCAGTATCACGGCACACGACACATTCCCGTGGGTGTTCTGCTCTCCGGTAAAATAGCCATCTAAGTGTATAAAGACTCAGTCCTAGTCAGATGTTGATTGTGTGATCTTCCTATATTTCCACAGAGAACACACTTTCTCCCGTCACCGGTTACATCCCCATATCTAACATTCTGTGTATCATCATTATCATCATCAGGTGACATATTGTTTCCAGAACGCACTTTCCTAAGGATCTCTTGAATTCTCCGCAGTTTTGAGCAAGATGTTCTGCCTCTTCCAGTGACATGCGCATGCATTCCTGAATGTCTTTTGTCCAACGGCGTCTAGCGCGGCCTTTGCCCCTGTTGTCTTCTATCATTCCCTCCAGTAACATTCTCTCCATGCCGTCGTCTCTCCTAATGTGACCGAACAAAAATTACCTTTTTCTTTAATATTGTGTTCAGAAGCCAGCCTTTCTGGACGTTAATTGTTCGTAACACCTCCTGGTTTGTTTTCCTTGCTGTCCATGGTATTCTCAAAACTCTACTAAAGCACTTTATTTCAAATCATGTTATTCTCTTATTCTTTGTATGTGCACGTTATTACTTCCACCATAATCTTCATTATGTACTTCACACTACAGTAGATCAATAGAAAAAACGTTCATTACTGCGTGTTTTCCTGTTAAGAAGTGCAGGAGGCATTTTGGCTGTGGAAATAAAGGCCGCTTTGCCATAGTTGTCACTGTGACGTGTACAGGAAGGATATTGCACTCCCGAAAGACAAAAATACATGTCCCAATCGTGGATTAAACACGGGACCTCAGGTCTCTGAGGACGGCGATCTAGCAGTACGGCCACGCGTTCCACACTACGCTCCACGTAGACCAAGAAATACCCCTATCAGGTCGGTCCTATCTCTCTTCAATACTGTGCCATCAGCACTACCCGTCAATGAGTCTACTCTTTCGTTTCCTCTGACGCCTGCATGTCCAGGACAGTATATCCATGTTTATTTTGTGTAACAGCGTTGTTCGGCAACGTGATCCATTATTTTCTTAATATGTACCTTTTTTTTTACATCGCATCATGCTTTGGGAGTAACACAGATTCAAGAGAAATATGTAACATTAGAAAGAACTGGAAGAAATAGCTCTTGAGGAAATGATTGACGAGACTCGTGAAAGAGCCGTGCTACGGGGAATAGTGATATCACTATTGGTATAGGCCCTATACAACTGAAGTGACTTGTGTTTGTCTAATGAGCAATAACAACAGTGAAAGTATTTATACCGATCTCTGGATGGTGAAAAAAACAACAACAATCTCTTTCCTAAATTTTTACCATTTCCCCTCATTCAGTCAACGTGTTCCAGCACCAACAGTTTCAATGAATTGTGTCAAACACTTCATCTTTCTTCAGTCAACATGTTACAGCACCAACAGTTTCAATGAATTGTGTGGTAAACTTCATCTTTCTTCAGTCAACATGTTCCAGCACCAACAGTTTCAATGAATTGTGTGGTACACTTCATCTTTTTTCAGTCACGTTACAGCACTACATGGATAAGAGCATGTTACATGGACAAGATTACATATTAAAGCATTTACAAACTTTAGTTTCTTTACTTTTCATAAATTCTGTCAATCTTCATAATCATCGTTATCCTGTTATTTAGAAATTAAAAGTGACTAAAGTATTCCATGCTCGTTATTGACTCCATCTCGTAAAATCAGATGCTCCAGACAAAAATGTACATAACCCTACGTGTGCCTATAGACCTATATCAGACATGCCGTAAATTTAGATGCAGTACAGTTCTTTCTGTGGGTTACATCTTGTTTAGTGGCAGAAATTTGAGAATTAAGAAGATTGTTTCATTTCCACTTCCTTAATTGAGACTTTTACTCTGTCACTAATATTTGATAAAATTGTATCTTTATATCAGAGAAAAATGGCAGGCTGTTTACGGCCAGTATTCAGGACAGAATGAAGTTGTTTGCTTACATTGTTGAGACTAGAATAGTGTCTAACACTTGGATCGGCCTCTGCAACAATAACACAGCACAGAGGTGGATCTGGGATAACATGGAACCATTCAACATGAGCAGTTTAACAACAGTGTTTAGAAAAAGTGAGTTGTGCAACACATTAGATGTTACATGTATTGCTGAATTATATATTATTAATTGCATCATTTACATTGCACCCATAAGCATTGAAAATTGTTCAGATTAGGTGGAAGGTCTCATTACTGGCCTATCATGCCAAACAGTAAACTCTCAGTAGATGACACGCCATTATAGTGAGACTTTTTTCTTGTGAAAGCCCCACTACTATGAGCTGATGTCACGGCACTATGGGCAAACCCATAGATACTCAGTCTCCCTAAGCAAATATCAAAGTGTATACATACTTAATGGTTCCCGTTGCTTGCTGATTGAACACATTCCTCATTTTTCCTCTCAGATGCCCAGTCCTACTTGCGCGACACTGAATACCAAGTTCTCTTAATTGTATCCTAGATACATCATCTATAGTAGTGTCTACATTCATCAGGCACTCGCAAAGCAACTACAAAATGTCTCTCTTATCTATTCTCATTTCACCAATATAGGGACACTCGACGAAAGTATAACACAGAGTATAATGAAAGCATAATGTAGACAAAAGCTCTCTCGTTTCTGCAAACATCAGCATGCCCTGAGCAATAAATTCATGTAATACCCAGAAGATAGAAATAGACTGTAGAGTCTAGCCATCAGTACCGGCATTGACCGTTTTGAGTCTTTCGAAGAGTGGACTGATAATCAGACACTATAGCTGCCCTATACTGCCTATTAAATTGAGTCTCAGCCATTGGAGAACTGTCGTAACAGCCTCAAACTCCATCCTCATACTTGAAATAGTTGAGGCATTTATATATATAATTACTTAGAAATTCTCTTATGTGTACTGTACCATATATATTTACTACTTTGGACATGCTGAAATTTATGGTGTGCAGAAACACATGCATTAAAGACATCTCTTTGAGCTGATGATAGATAAGTAACATCTGTTGAAGTTGCTTAGTGCCTGCTGGATGTCAACACTATTAAATGCAACATGTTTAGGACTAATCATCTGTGGAGATGAGTTGGTCCTTTCCCTAAACTGAATGCAAGCCTAACTCATTTGATTATTTCCCTTGCCTATGTTAATCAGACAACGGGTATTTATTAATTAATTAAAATACTCATTCTATTAGGGTTAGAAGAGTAGGTGCTTTACATAACTAACCCTAACCCTAAATAAGTTAATATTTAAATTAATAAATGATAAATATAAACTGATAAACATAGCCAAGGGAAATAATCAAATGAGGTAGGCATGCATTCAGGGAGTAGTGCGTTTAACTATCAAGTCATAAGGAAATATAAAAATTAATTTCATATGATATTTGCTAGTAGAGACTGAGAACCTATGCGTCTGCTCAGAATACAATGACTTCGCTTTATAACTAATATCATGAAACACCTTCAAAATCATTAATACAAAACTGTATCAACTAAAGCAGGAAGAGAGATTACGCCACAGCTGTCAACTTATTGTATCATAACTTTCATTTTTTTTTACAATTTATATGCCTATTTTTTTAGAAATATCACTATTTTGCACCACCCTAAAGACCATTTTTTAATTTAATTTATGTGAGAAAATATATATTTTTGGCACATCAATACATGTGGTGTGTGAGATAAAAATGTCAGCAATAGTAATAATCACTTAAATTTAACACCAATTGACAATTTTTTTTAATGTTAACTTTGTTTGTTTTGTTTTCACCAAATCCATATCAGTATGGATAATCTATACTATAGTCCGTTCAGAATCGTTTGCCGAGATGTTAAATTATTTTTATCAAAAACGTATTGTTCATTTGGATTGATCATTTGAAGTTAGGTTTAGAATAATAATGTCGCTATAGAAATATTTTTTTATCAAAGAAATGTGATCCAGTTTCAAAGATACCTTATTTAACCTATATTAAAAAAAAGTTAATCTAAACCGCTGGATTATGTAGATGCTTACATCTCACAGCTGATTATTAAATATAAAGGCATGACCCTCACGGTAGAATGTGCACCGTTCTAAAAGTAGTTGTTTCCACTGTACATTTGTATAAAGCAATGTTACATATGGAAATACCCGTTTAGCACCAAATATTATTTTTCCTGAACTTAGAATTATGTGAAATCAAAAACGGCTATTTACTCGATTTCAAGTCACAAGTCAGAGGCACGTCTCAATATTTACAGAAAGTAGGTGGCACTAAGCATATTACCTTCTGCAAGTCTATGTGAGAATGAATCTGAAAGCGAAATATTTTACTGAGCATAACATTGCTATAAAGATTTATCAATACTTCTGCAGAGAGCGTAAAAAGGGACATCTTTATTGTTCTTTATCAAATCCTGAGGAGAGAACAATGCATATTTTAGGTTTGTGTAAACGTTCATTTGATCGAATAGTGGAAGCAAGCGGATATTTATTGCCAACAAATTCACGAAAGCAAGGAAGGAAAGAAAAGATAGACAGTTTCGATAAGGACCTAGTAAAAAGAGAAATATGTAGAATGTTTGATAAAAACGAAGAAGTGACACTTAGAAAGTTGAAAATTTGGCTGAAAACTAATAACGACATTGAAATATCAAAAACTTTATTATGGAAAACTGTAAGAAATGCAGGCTTCACCTTTAGAAAGTATGCTGGTGGAAAAAACATTATTTGTGAAAAGCCACATCTGGTAGCTCTTAGAAGCAAGTATTTACGTGAAGTGAAGGGAATGCGCGAGAATGGTTATGATATTGTGTATTTAGATGAAACTTGGATCAACGCTCATCATACAAATGAAAAGGAATGGCAGTTAGCAGATGGAAGTATTAAAAGATCAGTACCAAGTAGTAAAGGGCAACGTTTGATAGTTGCACATGCAGGTAGCAGACATAATGGGTTGTTGCAGAATGCTCATCTAATTTTCATTTCAAAATCCATTGACAATAGAGACTACCACTCCGAAATGAATGGGTACATATTCGAAGACTGGATCGAAAAAAGTATTCTTCCAATATTAGATAGACCTTCTTGTCTGATAATGGACAATGCTTCATACCATAACGTAGTGAACGTAGAAGATAGAATCCCAACATCATCAAGTACAAAAGATGCAATCAAAACGTGGCTCATAAAAGAACACATACCAGTTACCGACAGGTACTTGAAACCCGAATTGCTTAACCTTGTAAAACAGACACAACGAACAAAGATATTTAAAATAGACAAGTTAATTGAAGAACATGGTCATAGATGTTTGAGACTACCTCCATATCATGCACACTTAAATCCTATAGAGCTAATTTGGGCAAAAGTTAAAGGACACGTAGCATCTACAAATACAACTTTCAAATTATGTGATATTGAGACACTTACAAATCAGGCTCTATCAAATATACATAAAGACTACTGGGTGAAATGTGAGGATCATGTGTTACGCCAAGAAGAGGAATATTGGAAAAAGGAAGGTTTGTTGTTTGTTCAGCCGAAAACAGTAATCGACCTATTTGACTCGTCTGATTATGAATGATCATTACTCTGATTAAGTCTACACTAAAAAAAGTTTGATTTGCAAAATTTACAAGTTGATTTGTAAAACATTTCATTGCTCAATACCACCCAAGCAATTCAAAAAAATGTTATAAGCAAACCATCAACCATTACTTATAAAAATTAGCCCGCTTGATTCAATACAGAAGTTCAGATATCTTGGATCAACTATTACAGACAAAATGTCCTTACATGAAGAAATATATGTACTTATTTCAAAGGCAGCGACAACATTTGTGAAACTCACACCAAGAGCATGGAACAATATCAAATTGACTCTACGAACAAAAGATATATTTTAAATTTTTTTTACACCTGCCACCATGTAAAATTTTGTGGACACGCCTATGGGTCATCATTGCACTAGATTACTGTAAAATATTTTGTTTATGGTCGAAATCATATTTACATGGGCAAACATCAAAAGAATTCGCCGCTTTCAAATAACCGTTACAGCTAGACATCAAGTAACACATATGTTTTCGCGACATGGACATTTTAACAACGTATGCCAAAATTCATGTGAAATCATCAAGAACTTTTTGAATTATAAATCATAACATCTCGGCAAACGATTCTGAACGGACTATAGTTGACTAGTTTTCCCATAAAGGCTGAAATACTTAACCAGGTGTTGACCAGAAATAGCTTGATTGAATCATTATCTTTTATCATTATCCAATGACAGTTTGCTACTTCTACAAATATTTTCAATAGCATTTTTTAATCATTATTTTAGTCTCTTTTAAAATCGACTTTTGTATTGCTATTGTTCTTACAAAGGTATTATACTGAAACACCACTCTTTATTGTCCTTATTATTCTTTATCATTACCTTTCTTAACTATCAGTATTGAATTTTCATAACACATCCTTACATATTTATGTAATATTTATTACCATACTGAAAACAGTTGCCCTGTATTCTTCATTCCTCCCGCAGATGACCTCACCATATATATTAATTTGAAAATCCAATTCCATTTCTTTAAATATTTCATACTTTATATGTATATATTATAACAGCAATATATACAGACACATGTATAGGTTGGTTTGTTTCAATTCCCAGGGATAGAGCAATATAGTTTTTGTGTCATTTCATACAAATGGAAGGTTATTCCAGAGCTTTATTTGATACACAGAAGTATAACACTTTTAGTGGCTATACAAATCTTTGATCACAAGCCTCGTACACAGTGAGAGAAGAGCATATTAAACATATTTATATAGATGAAGTACTGTGATTTTTTTTGCAAGAGTCATTATATAGACATGCGATATACTCTACTAGGATTAGGCTGTTGCAAGGTGTTTTGTCAGGAGACCTTAAATTCTTTTGTCCACATGCTGAGACACATTATATAAAAACAAGTTCAGATTAGATTAGGAACACTCATTGCATTCCAAAATACAGAAAGTTAAAGGCAGCAGACTTGAGAGGGGGAAGTCATGGATGGGACGTGCTGAGGATGTCATACATAGCGTGTGCAGATTGCAAGATGTGGCATCAGGTGCAGAATGGATAAGTCTACTCACAGATTTCAAAACTTGTTTGAGAGTCGTAATATCACTTAGCAGGGAATGCAGAGAATGGTGTCCCACAGATGTGGAGAAAGAAGTGCAGGTTTTGGTCAGTGAAAATGCCAAAGAGGGGGATGTGATTATATACACTGATGGATCTGTGATTAGACATGTTCACAGTGCTTGGGCCTTCACAGCTCAGTGCGCAGGTAAAACGATCAGGGAGGAGAGTGGGGCCTTTGCGGTTACCACGAGTAGCATGACCATGGAGACTATGGTGGTGACCAGGGCATTTGAGTGGGTATGCACACAGAATGTAATGCAAGTCTGCAACTTGAGTGACTTTATGAGTATGATTAGAAGGATACAAGTGGGTCTCGTTTGCAAACAGTAAATTGAGGCCTTGAGAAACGTGAGGATGAAAGTAGTTACATTTATTTTCATGCCGCGATATGTGGATGTTTGAGGCAATGAAAGAGCATCATGCACGATTGTCACACAGGGAGATGGGGCAATGGATCGAGCTGATGTTTTGAACTCCTTAAGAGATTTAGCACATGAGAGTGAGACTAGTGTGGAAGATGATTCCTTTTCAATGGCCAGGATTAAAGATCAGGGTTTGAAATGCGGTGTTGCCAGAAGTGAACATTTTGGAGGGTGCAGAAGAATGATGGTCAGCCAGCATAGGACCAGTATTGTCAGCAGAAGTATAATAGCGGATACACTCAAGGAGAGATCAGAGCAACTATGGACGTGTCCAGTTTGCAGTGTTAATGATCCGACGACTAACTAAGTTCAAATTAGTAGACAGCCATGAAAACAAAGAAGATATGTAATTAGATATCTATATAGAAACAAAAGGAGTTGATGCTATTTTTGATTATGTTTTCATTAGATCAACCTGACAATAGAGGTGGCATCCAACACTGCTGCATTGGAGTTTATGATACTCAAGCCATTCTTTTGGATGATTCCAGGTGCATTAGTTACAATTTCTACATCTGTGAAACTCTGTGATAATATCATATAGGTTTACCAGATGTGCATGAATAAACAATTAAAAACAAAGAACAACTGTAAGATATCATATGTTGTTTTAACACTATTACTATCTATTGTCTATTGTCTTTCCCCAGGTGGTTTGTGATCCACTCTTGCCGTTAAGCGTAGGGGTGATTGGAGCTTGAATTTGTGTTCTATCGCCAGATGTGTGGCCTCGACTGTGCTGTGACCGTGTCTGTATAGGATGTCTCTGATGTTTTCTATCCATCTTTTCTGTGGTCTTCCTCTGGCTTTGTACCCTGATCTCATTTGGTTATATGCTTGTACGGGCAACTTTTCATGATGCATTCTTATAATGTGGCCAAACCACTTGATCTGTTCTCTCTGTATGTAATCTGTACAAGATATTATACCTATTCTTTCCCTGATATATTCATTTCGCAATTTATCAAGCCTGGTGACCCCGGCAGCTTTCCTCAAGCATTTCATCTTGCATGTCACTATCTTTCTGTAATGTGAAGATGAGAGAGACCAGGTTTGGCACTGTTAACACAGTGTTGGTAGGAATATACTGTAGAACACTATTACTGTGAGGTACAAAACTTTGTGGATGGCCAAGAAACAAAATTCGATCTCCACTGCAGGCAATGTGTATCTGAACTGTTCAAAAAGTAAAGCAACCTATTGAAGTGAAATGTTGCCTAGAAAATTACAACGGTCAGAATATATTGGGTTGATCACTACACCCTGAATAGGATATTCTTATCCACTATTTTTTGAAGCTGTTAATAGAACACCAGATTGGTATCAATAAATGACAAAAGACAGAGAAAGATATAAGAAATATTTACAAAACATACAAGTAGCAATACGATTATCAATAAATGAATTGACATAAAAGGCTCTTTTCACACTTTTTTTGTATAGGCATATAGTGTGATTTCTGTAATACTCAAGAAACAGGTGAGTTTTGAAACTAAAAACTTGACTGATTCAATCTCCCAAGGGTTGTAAACCAACTTGTCAAAGAGATGACGTGTTCTGCATACCTCTGACAGATTGGATTGCTGTGATAGCCTAGAGAAGCTTACTCAAAACATAGAGTTGTTGACATTGGTTGTACTAGGTCATATCCGCAAATGAAACAGTCATACACATTCTTCACACTCTGGCTCAAATCACATGAGAAATCATAATGGTTGATTGAGAATGAGCACAAATAAGCAAATAACAGGCACACTCATAAAATGACATAAAAAAATTGATCTGAACAATCTTATGATTTGATAGTAGTCATACTGAGTTAGCAAAAGGTCATAGAGAGGGAAGAAATTGCATCTTTATTGGAAAGATTTGATGAACTCACAACCAACAACCGATAGGGGCACTTCAGGTATACACCATTTTTGGTTAACTGAGTATTATGGGAATTCCCTCAGTGATATGATGCTAGTTATCAAGAATACTGTGAGTCAGAGTAAGTTACAAGCAGACTAAGTCAGAGTGAATGTGACAGCTGTGGAGAGAGAAGAGAGAGAATAAATTAGACAAAAGGTGAAGAATTAATGATGTTTAATAAATACTCAAAGAAGTATATATATATATATATATATATAAATTTATTTAAATCAGTTTAATGAAATAATCTGCACAAATTTTAACACTTAAGTAGATACATTCCACAACCATCAAATGAAATGATCAAAATTTTAACTTAAAATACACATTAGTCTTCTGGTCAAGCATGAAATATGCAAAATATTTTGTGTTTAAATTATCATTTATTGCAAATAGTTAATGCCATGAATAGTGAAAATTAAGAATCAAGAAATGTTATGAGCATTGGAAGATGGTTGGCTGCTAAACATCTTAACAAGAAAACATGTCTTTTTTATGTACATAGAGAAACAACAGATTTGAAAAATTAGTAATGGAAGCCATGCTTGTTGGTAATTCATGCCATCATTTTCAACAGGCGTAACATTGACAACTTTTTATGTTGCTATATCTTGGAA
Source organism: Meghimatium bilineatum (assembly GCA_034231615.1). Lineage (NCBI taxonomy): Eukaryota > Metazoa > Mollusca > Gastropoda > Stylommatophora > Philomycidae > Meghimatium > Meghimatium bilineatum. Next base: position 71,943,922 of record CM067320.1, read on the forward strand.
TGTATTCCATGACATATCTTGGAATAATATTGACAGCTTTATTTGTGCTATATCTTGGAATAATATTGACAGCTTTATTGGTTGCTATATCTTGGAATAACCTCTGATCATTAAAGGATGGTAAAAAGTAAAGTAAATCTCTGATAACAGTAAAATTTACAAATACTATGACATGTTAAATTATACAATTAAAAGGAATATTCAATAGGGATCAAGTACTCTTAACTATGATAATTGTATATCTAGAACAATGACAGCTTGTTCTCTCATTAGCTGATTTGTGTCTATACTTTAGGACTGGCTGATAATCATCATCATAGGTACAGAGTTGAGAGGATGTCATGTTGCAAGGTAAAGACCTTCCAATTGGACAAAAGAATATGATACAGCATTATAAAAAAAATGAAAAAAGGGTATACCCCTTCCCCCAGCAACTTCTCCTGCCTTCCCTAAAAAAAGGTGATAGCAAAAGTACAAAGCATTTTTTTTAAACCTCTCCAAGCAAAGTCATATCCATGGTCCTGCTCTTAACATTCTTAATATTTCAACATGACAAGTTTAATTAAAATGAGAAATAATTATAAACATAACAAAATGACGATTGACTATATGACAATTGACTAGTAAAATCACCATTTGGAGCTAAATGTGAACCGAAAATGTGTTATGAAATATTAATTAATTTATTTTTTCTGGGTGCCAGCTGCTTGAGTGTTCTGGTTATTTGAGTACCAGAAAAGAGGGTGTTTACTACAATAATATTTCAACAAATTTATTACTTTAATATTCTGGTCATTAAAAAAATTATATGAAGACAATTTTAACCTGAAATCCCCCTAGATGCCATGGCTCTTCTAGATAGGCCCTATACAGCAAGATGTAGTCCAGAGAATGGAAATGGGTTATGTCACCCTTTTATTTGTGACAATGGCTTGACTTATCCATCTTCTGTGGTTCCACCAGTAAAGCCTAAATGTTTACAACGAGGAAATAGCTTGTAAATACATGGGTTGATTTTAGCACTCAATCAATTCATAAACTTGCCTTCAAATATTAAATATTAATTTATAATATTATTGTTTAAATATTAAAATTTTTTAACATAGTTTAAATATTAATGTGGTCTATATTATATTGGTGGGGTGAAAAGGGTCTTGCATTGCTCTCGTGTGGAACCAGGGTTAGCAGATAACCAAGATTCTAGAAGTACCTACTCGTGGTACACCCTGGAAACATAAATACAGCTGTTCTTGTTCTATTCCTGGCTAATACTTTTAGGCTCGTGTCTGTGGATGTGGATGCTGTAGATGGAATGAGAATTACCTGCAGAGAGACAGGAAATATCTCCAAAACTCTATGCCATCACATCAAACATCACTGTCTGTGCATGGTGATGCAAGGCATCTGTGCATTCCGACTGGGCCATTTTAAAAAGCAAACACATTAGAGGGGCAACCAATGTCTATGTCCCTAACACAGGGTAATCTTACAAGTTCATGCTGAATCTGGAAAAGGTAACACATGCTAGAGGGCAGGTGAATCAATTCAGTGGCAATGAAGCTACAATAGTACAGCACAAGACTGACTGGCCGAAATGCTGTTCATGCTCGAGAACACACAGAAGCCCACATGTCTCATCACAAGTGACCACATTCAAAGCAGGAGTCATGACTCAGGTATTGGATACACCAACTTGAACATGCACTTCTGGGTATGGAAAGAAGCTTTGAATACAGCTCCTCATTGCACACAGGACAAGCATTTAACAAATGTTGGGGAGTACATTGTTCAAATGCCTGACCGAGGAATTGTTGAGACTTGAACTCTGGACACTGTGGGCAACATAGACGGGAATACAAGTCTAACAAAACTGCAAATCATGTCCAACTCGAATGTCAGACATTGCCGAACACGGCTCAAGCAAAGAGAATTGGGTTTGGTACCCAAAGGCCCACTGCAAAACTCCTCATTTAAGATTCATATTTTACATACTCCTTTGGGTAATATACATGGTGATGAGTCAAAATACACAGACTACACTGTGATGGATTGGAAGGCCATCTTAAGCAGATGAGGTGAGTGCATGAGAAATGCACAGGTCAAATCCCAGACCCTCAACATGTTTGACAAAGCAGTACCTTGTCTTGAAAGGTGTATCAACCCTGAGTCTAATTCGTTCATTGCTGTTACCCAACATGGCTCATACAGAAGAAATTAGGTCTGGGACCTAGAGACACCAATTGGGGTAATGGAATGGTCTTCCTACATGAGGAACAGCTCACTGGCTGTGAAGCGCCTCATCGGAGGAAAGACAAACAATGGGTGACGCAGGAAAACTATCAGTTCATCTCATGACATATAACCCCTCTGAGTTGAAGGCTCCTTCAATAGAGATTGCACTAAGCTGAAATTTGAAACCTCCTAGGCATGAAAGAAAGCTCAGAGAAACCTCCGCACTGCACATAGGAAGTAAGATCTAACTGCTTGAAATTCCTGGGGTTTGAGAAAAGAAGAAGATATTATATTGGTATTTTGATCTGAACAATTGACTTGCACATAGCAAATGTAGATGAAGATAAATTATGCAGAAGAACATGTAACAGTTTCAATTATTTAGTAAAAGCACTATTGAAAACTGGGAAGATTATTGTGTGAGAACATTATTACATGGAGATAACTTAGTAGATAATCAAACTTTTGCATCCAAGTTATACATCCACAGATTCATGATGTATTTTTCAATCTTAGGGTGCTGCCATTTAGGATTTAGCACCAACTGTAATGACTAGATTAAATTTTCCATCATAAAGAAAAGAAAAAGATATTTTCATGTAACAAAGACCATAACATTGGAGAGAAATGAAATATATCAAAACTTTTATAATTTTGCAATTATTTTTTGAAATGTATGCCTAAATAGTAACAATATTGAGGACAAACAGCCAACATATATTCATAAACAGACTGAAGATTTTTATAAACAGATTGCAGACATTCATAAACATTCATAAACAAATTATAGCCATTCATAAACATATTGCTAACATTCAAAAACTGATTTCAAGCATTCATAAACAGCTTATAGACATTCATAAAACGACTGCAGACATAAACAGAAGATCAGCTTTCCTAAAATCTACATGAATGAATGAAGTTAAATATAGCTACAAATAGGATACGAAAAATATACAGTTGGTAGCATAATCCCATTTAGCATGTAGAGACAATATCAGCATTTTCTCATTGTAGTGATTTTTTTTATATGGGAAGTAGTCATGACTCTTGACATGACATGACTCTATTTTATGGATGTAGTTGTGTTCTTCGTACTTGCTATGGTCGGTTGATCTGTGTCCTAATAAGCACAATCGTAAAACCCCCATTATTCTTGAAACCCATTCTTAAAGAAGGGGAATTAATAGGCTGTAAGACCATCTAGGTACTAAAGCTGCAGGCAGCGGACCGCATCATATGGAGAACTAAAACCTCTGCCCTATGTGTCGCTTGCGGCATGAAAGGAACAAAATAACTAAGTGATTTTTTAATGCAACATTTATTTTCAGTAGGTAATAAAGCCATTGCTTTATGAATGGTCTAAATGTGTAAATGCTTGTGGCAGAAATTTATCCTGATATCTTGACCATCCAATATGTTGTGTACCTCTATACCAGATAGTCAGACAATCTAATAGCAATATTCTATGCAAAAAATACAATTTATAAGCAGAAAAGTCATAGCATAAGAAGTCACAGCGAAACTGTGAGTCTTCAGTCTGAAAAACAACAGAAAGTAGAATCCTAAAAGGTGAAGAAAGATACAAGTGTTAGAAATGGTGAGAACATATTGTTGTGGGTAAACTAAATTAAATAGCAGAGAGGCATGATAGAGCACTACCAGTACTGACTGAATGGCTATTAGGATATATATAACTACTGTAAGCAGTCAAATCCCTATATAGCTCATACATCTTTATCAAATTTCCCTGTTTAACAACACTTTTCAAAATCTCCAATTATATTTCTTCTTTATTATTTGCACAGTACATGGTGAATTTTTGTTATTACATGAATATTTAATCTGTCTGAACCAAGTTGTTATAATGGGATTTGAATGTACTCAAGAAACAGCATATACACATGAATCTGAAACAGCATAGGCTAATTAAGAGATCTAGGTATGGCTGGAATGTGTAACTGTGAACAACTTAATGGAATGGCGGAGAGGTATTATATAATGTTACTGACTGAAAGGAAATCTAACTTCCATAATATAATTAATTATGCCTAAACAACTCAAAATTCAAGAGAGTATATAAACAAGAACACAAAACAGCATGGATAAGACAGTAAGTATGTAAACATAAAAGAGCATGGATAAGAGAGTAAGTATATAAACATGAACATAAAAGCATTGATAAGAGTGTATATATAAACATGAACACAAATGAACATGGATAAGAGAGTATGTATATAAACAACACAAACAAGTATTGATATATAGAGAGTAAGCATATAAACATGAACACAAAACAGCAAGTATAAGAGAATAAGAGAGGATGCTGAATGGAATAGAACATCCAATAACTACAGATTTTTTTCCTCTGGTCTCATACCCATAACGTCCATGGTTTGATCCCCGTTAAGGACTTGGACTTTTCTGTCTGAGTGTAAATTTTAAAAATAAACCCTGAACATGACATGCCGACAGCAATTGCATGCAGTCTTTATTATACAAGCCACTTGAATCCTCCCGGCAACTCCCTAATGGGAAAAATGTAGTATTGACAGTTGATTGGAGTATTGCTGGAGGTTGTTTTTTTTTACAGCAAATAGAGAAACTAAACAAATGGTATGGTATGTTAGAAGCAGCAAATACCTAAGTCTACATTCTCTTTGTTTCCAGAACTGTGTGTTTTTACTCTTTGGTACCAGATCTACATGCATAGCTATGAAAGAAAAGGGGAGGAAATCTATGATAAGGGAATGAGACAGAAATAGATTGTCACAACAAAAGAAACACAGAAATACATAGAGGTTAAAGAAAATAACTTGCAAAATTGAATATACATTGAAACCATTAAACCTATAGCATGATATTAGGCCCTATAGGCCTATACTACAAAGGAATAAAACAGAGAAAAGTAGCTTATAAAAATACACCAAGAAAAAACAGTTTTATAGAAATCAAATTTAAAAAAATTCTTAATGTGTAAAAATAATACTGAAAGGATGTATTTTGGTTGATAAATAAATGAATTTTAAAAATAACTTGCTTTTCAACTGTCTCAATACAAAGAATCAAATATGCAATCCAAAGGTACCATTATTTTAGACAGAAAATTGATAGAGTGACAATCACATTTTATGTTTTGTTTTATCTTTTTTTGTATTTATATCAACATAAGGATAGTTCCATTGAAAGTGTAATATGTCAACATTATTTTTTTGCATGATTGTGATGTGCTATGATATCAATTTTCTAAGTTATTGATAAGTTTTTAACATGTGTCTTATGTAACATCATATTCCTTATATTTTCTATATATATATATATATATATATTTCTAGCGCACGTTTCATGAAAGTATAACTATTTTATTTACTTTGGTTGCATTCATTATTGAAATCCAACCTGGCAATAACTGGCAACATAACTAAGCAGATTTATGCAAATTTGTAAGAGAAATCTGACAAAAATGTCCAATGGATATTTTAGTTCTACATTCAAATCTCAGAGAAATAGTCTGATTTTTTGGGAATAGCAAAGATAACTGAAGCACTATGCCTATACACTTATGTATTTGTAATAGGATTATTTATAAAACTGATACAGTTTTAGTGAAAGTTATTCATGTGGAAGTTTAGTAAATTCACTTTTAATGTACAAATGAATGTTTATTTTTAATTTATACATTATATTTTATTTTTAATTCAGTTTTAAATAATAACAATAATTATTTTTTAAATGAACTTATGATAACAACATTCTATGTCGATATGAATATATATATATATATGCCTATATATTATATTATAATTTAAATATATCTATAAGTACTATTTCTTGTTCTCATGATGGATGTGCAAAAAACATTTCGAAAAATTATTAATCCCATCCAAACGCTAAATATACTCTGTAGCGAATGAGTTAAATTATTTTAGAAGTACTATTTCCTGTTCCCATGTTGGATTTGCAATTAAAAAATCTAAAAACATTAATTCCATCTAATATTTATTCCAAGGTGGATGATAGTAAGAATATCCACACTTGTTGTTAAGTGTAGTGTTGGTGACTGGGAGCTTAAATTGTCTATCTAAGGCTAGATTGTCACCTTGGTTGTGTTGAATCCGTATTATTCAGAGTTTTCTTGATATTGTCTATCCATATTTTTCTAGGTCTTCCTCTGGCCTTCTATCCAGATCTTCTCAGGTTATATGTTCTTATCTGTAGTTGCTTATGGTTCATTCTCATAAGGTGTCCAAAACATTTTATTTGTTGTTGCTTGATGTATTCTGTGCCTGGTTTTATACTGATTCTTCTCCTGAATTCATAATTTCTCAAATATCAAATAAAACATTTTATCTAGTTTGGTCCCTCTTGTGGCTTTTCTCAGGCATTTCATCTCACATGTTATAAGTTTTTTCTGCTGGGCTTCTGTCATCGCCCATGTCTGGGATTAACAGCAGAGTGTTGGCATAAAAATACTATTTATTATCTGTCTCTTGACTTCCATCTTGATCTTTGGGTTGAGCAGTAAAGATGACAGCTGGTATGTCCATATGTTTTCTCTCTGGCATCTTGTCTCATTCTCTCTGTCTAATTTTCCGTTGTCTGTGAATATACTTACCAAGTATTTGAATTCAGAGGTTTGTTTCACTTTAGTTTTGTTTATTATTATGTCCACTGGGTTCAGTGACTTGTTGATTTTCATTTCTTCTGTTTTCTGCATAATAATTTTCATGTTATAGGCTACTTTCTGCATGTTGTCGTGAGTTTGTAAATATGATTTTGCAACTGCTGTTCCTTTCGTAAAAAAAGCATTGATCATCAGCAAATAGCAATTTTTTGATTGTGGTATTTAATTATTCATCAGATTCTTCTCTTATTAGTGTACTGTTTACTTTCTTGTTGTGGGATTCTTTTGTTATTCTGTCCATGTATATGTTAAAAAGTATAGGTGAAAGCATACAACCTTGTCTTACCCCTGAATTTGTTTTGAATTTTGTTTTGAAAGATGAAGACATTCTGTCGGTAGTTCTTACTGAGCTGTGACAATTCTGGTAACATTTTTTTATATTTGCTAATGACCGACTTTTTATTTCATAGATTTATAGTGTTTCCTATAAAGCATTTCTATTTACTCTATTGACTGCTTTTTTCTGGCCTATGGATATTGTGGTTAGTTTGTTTTAATATTTTAATGCTTTTTCACTTGATTTTGTCAAGGAAAAAAGAGCATCTGTACAACTTACTCTTCTCCTAAATCCAAACTGGGAAGAGCTCAATAGTGAAGCTCAATTAATTCCATAAATCCTAAATGAAATCTGTAAATAAGTTAAAAATTTATTTTCTAAAACAAATGTCCTATTTTACAGTATACATTTGAGAAATTAAACATACAATAAAACTAGGGGTTTGTTCTAAGTAGATTCAGTAGAATGACATTCTGACATCTTGTCTTTACACAAAAATTGAAAATTAAAAATGTAATTCTGCATATCTACATAGACTATGCCTAATTTACAATGGATTCTATCCAGAAATAATGTGTTTTAATAGTTTAAAAAAAAATATAGGTAATGTTGAGATAAGACCAATAAGGAGAAGGGGTGAGGAGGGGGTGGCTACAACCCTGGTCATATGACTATTTTAAAATATATAGAGTAAACTTAGTCAAAGGATATAGAGTAAACTTAGTCAAAGGATATAGAGTAAACTTAGTCAAAGGATATAGAGTAAACTTAGTCAAAGGTTTTGGATATGAGTTCCACACAGTTTTATAACAAAAATTTGCTGAGAACAAAGTTTTATAACAAAAATTTGCTGAGAACAAAGTTTTACTGCCAAAAATATACAGAAGATAAGTTAAAGCATCTATATATTTACAGTGATTGATTGAAAATCAATTTTGATGAAAGAAATTTTGCAGCCTAAATAAAGTTAAAATATAAAGACAATGGCTTTTGATGGCACACATTTGTAGATACATTGACCTATAGGCCTAATATGTGTTAGGGCCTATTGATTAAAAAGCATGAGAGATATCAAGTAATTTATTGTGGAGCTTAGTGCTATGCAGAGAAAGATATGAAAATATTCATGGATTATGGGACACATCTTGAATTATGCAAAAATATATACAACTCCAACAAGTTATGTAACCATTTGAAACTGATGTAATACTCATATAAATAAATGCATAACTTATATTCATGCCCACATTACAGAAGACTGTTTTGATATTCTGTGTCTAAACTCAATATAAAACATATTGTACCATTTGAAAGTATGAGGCCTAGAGAAATTCTAGGCATGGGCCTAACTGCTGTTGGGCACCACACACTTAGAGCCATCATATGATACATCATCATTAAAACAATGGCATACAATTTATAACATATTTGTCAAAATATAAATATATCCAAAAATTTGGTAAATGCTTTATGCAATGATATTTTTAACAGAGTTTGAACTAGGGCCTATATTAAAATGATGTACAAAAACTAACACACATATGATATTGTAAGTGTCAACATAAACATACAGTTAAACATTTTGTAGATTAATCTCATGTAAAATAAATTTTCAAATCTTATTCACTTGATACAATATATAGCCATTTACCCTTTTGACTTTCTTGATTGTATGAAGCAAAAACATATAATTAGCATAGTGTTATAAACATTTCAGAAGAAAAACCACATGATTCTAAGAGGAAAGTTATGAACATATGTCAGAAATTTGTAGCTATACTGACACAAAATAGAATCTTGGTCCACATAAAACAGTATGATCTGAGATAAGGCTTCATATACCATCATCCTACAAAATTCTTGTATAAGCATAATAAAGTTAAATGCAAATAAGGTAAATAGGTTACTAGAAAACTGTCAATATAAAATAATAAAATATAGAAAATAACAATAAAACATAGAACAAATATAATTGTCAACGTATCGGTCCAATTGGGACATTTATCAAGACAACAAAAACAGTTAAGAACACAAAACCATAACGAATATAAACAAAATGAATTTCTCCCACCAGGAAATCAACACCCAGCAACAACAGAAATATTTGGTGGGAGAAATCTATTTTGTTTATATTCGTTATGGTTTTGTGTTCTTAACTGTTTTTGTTGTCTTGATAAAGCTCCCAATTGGACCGATATGTTGACAATTGTATTTGTTCTTTGTTTTATGGTTATTTTCTATATTTTATTATTTTATATTGATAGTTTTCTATTAACCTATTTACCTTATTTGCATTTACCTCTATTTGTCTGGTTACTGCAGCACTTCCTTTTTGTCAGACATCCTCCGATATTTGGTTTATTTATAAGCATAATAACATGGAATGTCAAGACAATGTGGAAAAACTGAAAAAAATAGAGAACATGATGATGATAGAACCCAAAAGATTTAAGAGTATCATTCTTGTTCTCTATGCCAGGTGGTGAACTTTTATAATTGCTTTTTAACCCCTTGACAGCAGAGATCACCGTAAATAGTGATGAAAAGTTACTGCCATTTTGTGGACAACTTCGGAGTGATGACTCATGTGTTCGTATCATGTAGGCCTATTGGAGAAAGAACCTTAAGGCATTCACATACTCTGATTAGCTAGTTAAATTGTTTAGAGGTCATCTAAAAATAGAAATTTTGTAATTGAACATGCTTGTAAGTGTCACTTTTGCTTTTATGTATTGACATAGCTGGAGTTTTTTTGAGTAACCATCTTACCCAGACCTACAAATATGGCTTGTCATTTTGTCATGTGATGTATTCTTTCCAGAATTATATTGTGATAGCTTTTTTGTTGTTAGATATATTTAAATAATTTTTGCACATATGAATAAAGAATTGAATTCTGCATATATTGGTGTAGGTTTTGTTTGTGTATGTGTAATATGAGACATGTGAGACAGTCTCAACGACATTGTTCCACAAAACCCCAGCAAATTTTGACCTTTAAAAGAATAATATAATTGTACGAACTTTCCGATATTATTTTTGCAAATATTTTGGAGTGGAAACAGTCAGCATAGACCGAATCTGGCACCATTTACGGTCATATTTGTTGTAATTTCAGGGATTAAAATGATTATCCTTCTATAAACCTAGATCTAGTCTGTAAATGTATCGTTTGAACTTGGTTGATGTTTTAATATCAATTTAGACAAAGCAGTGTGGTGAAACTGATTTTCGAGTGTGGAAATAACTTATGTCTCCATAAATAATCATTTGAATCACAATCCATAATGATTTTAATGAAAATTCAATAAAATAAAAGTCTATAAAAACCAATTCACTGTCATGGCGATGCTTTTGTCTAAAATTGTCAATATATTGCGAAAATATTGATATTTAAATGACATTTAACACATGGTTGCCATTAAAAATGCAGGAAAAGATAATGAATTGAATAAAATGCCAGATTTAACAAATCTGGTAAAAAAATATTAAAAATTTGGGATTTTTAATTGATTGAAGTGTACCTAGCAACAGCAGTCTAAAGCAGCAAATATACTTGCCGCTCGCTAACAAGAGAAGGGGAAATGTTGATGAATAAAGTTGCCACACACATGCTAAACGTTAAACTATGAGATACAATCTGCAAAAACTTCACACGAGATGAAATCGAACAAACTATAAAAAAAGCTTAAAAACAATAAAGAAACTTTGAGAAGCACCATCTTGTACTCTTATACCAGGATCTCAACTTATTTTCCATTGAAAATACACTTGCAGTCCTGACTCTTAGTCAATATATATACCCATAAAACTGCATAGACCCTCTAATAAACTCTCAGACAAAAATACTAATGAGCAATGAATGTAAGAGGTAGTATTCAGTAAAATAGGTGGCAATATCTTTAACGTATCCTGTACGTAAACACAATATATCGTGGCTGAGAGATCCCCTTTCAGGACATATCCACAATGTATTGGTCTTGCAAATATTCCATCTAAATATGCTTCGTTTGGATCATAAATGAATTAGTATTAACTTATTTAGCTATTTAAACTTTAGAAATCTGGGTAACGAAAAGAAACCCTCATGTTACTGTGTGATTAGATGCGTGACATATTTATTTCAAATTAAAATTTGAACAAGGTAGGTTCATCTTTCCTAAAATTAGCAAAATGGCTTCATCTTTCACTTGAATGAAAGCTAAAAGATTTAGCAAACATCAGTCTTTATTATTCTTTGAGTTTTATAATTGGAGATATTATTTAAAGTGATGTGTCGGTAAACAACAGTGTTTTCGATTTTGACAGTGGAGATTACCGACTTGTTGAAAACTGGAAAAGAAATAGGCCTAGACCTAATAGATAAGAGCTAAAAAATTATAAAACTGTTCCTACTGCTATTGTTTCTGAAGAATCAGATAGGCATAATGACAGTAATAATAATCTTGCACTAAGTTTTCCAGAAAATATTGTGTTAGAACTAATGATAATATTGAGTGGAATAAAGTTCAACTTTGGAAATCCAATATTTTCTAATTTTTTACAATATTTTGTTCAGTTCTGAAATTAGACATGGCACACAAAAAATTGCATAAAATACTAGGCAACTGATAAATTTACTTCAATTAAACTAATTATGATTAGTCAATGGACAATCAAGGCATTTACTTTAGTAAGATTGGATATCAACATTTCAAGACAAGTAAAACTGAGGATTAGTAGAACAAAATGCATATCCAAAATCTTTCTGTTCATCTAACAACCCTGTTTATGGTGTAATTTTTGTATTTTATTGTTACAATTCTTATACTTTTATTTTGTATATGGATTCCACATTCAAGTATCTTTCTTTTGATACATTATATGATCTTCCATAGCTAATACTTTGTCTTCAGAAAGCTTGAACCTAAATCAAGCTGAAGTCTAAAAATATAGCTAAAAATTAATTATGTCAAAATCTTGGGAATAATTCTGCCATGAAAGAGTTAATAAACTTCTCCCTCTACAGAGCTCTTCAAAAGGAAATTAAGAAAATACACTGGTGGGTAAAATCAGGTAAGGATATATATCAACTAAAACTTGAAAGTTGTCCACAAATAAGACTGTTAACAATGAATATTCTGATGCAATATAGATTGAATGAGCAGATAACTGCTGATTTCTTTTTAAATATCAGAAGTGAATGAGTGAAAATAAAAATGTATTCTTATGGCAAGGAACATTTCTTTAAATGCGGATATTTATCCAATTTGATTATCTGAGAGCTGTGATCATCAACAACAACAAAATTGAATGCCAAGGTATCAAGCTATTTGGGCCATAATTAAATGTTTCAGGGCTTAGTTTATTCTGATAAAGATTCAGGTTTTATGTACAACTTGTGGATAGGAACCTGAGCACTTACAGGAAAAACCATGTGCCATGACACTGTTTTATAACTCAATTACCATTACCTTTTATTAGATAACATATTTATTGTATAACTCAATTACCATTACCTTTTATTAGATAACATATTTATTGCATCATAAATCAGCAGACTCAATTTCATCATCACGAAATGCTCCCATTGACACAAAATTATGATTATGCCATCTGATGGCAACTTTTGTTGGCATCTGCAGCAAATTTTCATCTCTGCTGGTCAGGTCTGCATGTGTAGAGAATGAGTCAAAGGCCTCATTTGTGAATGAAGCAAGCTCTGTTTCATCACGATACATTCTGACATGCTTCTCTTGTTTTACCTTATGGTTTCTCCTGTTTGGATAAAAGAAAAGACTAATGAGAAATTCAACTGATCAAACAATAAAAATACAAACTTTAAAATGTATTATAAAATATTTTAAAAGTCTGTCAAAAATTAGCAAAAAATGGAACAGACAGTGTAATTATAGCTTTCGTATACACGAGTCTCGCAATCCTTAAAAATCTAAACTTGCTTAATGTTCAAGAAGAAAAGAGATCAACCATTTACTCTGTATTGGCAATGATACTAGAGTTATGAGTGGTTCTGAAAAATGCAATACTAGTATAGTGGTCCATTTTCTATAAAGAGATATGTTTCAAATTATATATAGTTATTCATAGATTCTATGTGTATATATATTCTTCTTCATATATATATATATTTGAAATGAAGTTCTATAGAAAGATCCTATGAATATCATGGACAGAGAAAAAGAAGAACATTGAAGTTTTGAAATTACTGAAACTAAACGAAGGGTGGCTTCTAAATACCATCATAAGAAGGAAGCTACAGAATTTTTGACACTTAAAGTGACACAATGGCATCGAAAGGCTGATTCTAGAGGGCAGAGTGCCGGGATGAGAAGAAGAGGAAGACCAAGAAGACGATGGACCAGTGACATCGAAGAATGTATGCACATGTCTTTGGCCAATGCAGACTTGCTTGCCCAGAACAGAGAGGTGTTCAGAGTATCCACCACGAAGACAACGTTCTGGAAAGATTATGTCACTTGATATATATCTATCTATCTATCTATACGCTGTGTCCCTTGTTTGCCTTGCAGCATCAGGGGTGGAAGAGTTCTCTGGAGATGGCCTTCTTGTGCGCTGTTTGTAAGCTTGTTCCTGTGGCTTCTTTGATTTCTGTGATCCATCTTTTACATGGTCTGCCTCTGGCTTTATAACCGTTATGTCTATGTGTCATGGCCATCTGTGGCATGCTATATGTCGGTAGTCTGGAAGCGTGTGAAAACCACTTGATCTGCCACTTGATATATATATATATATATAAGCTATATATAGGGGACCTACAGCATGTGTATAATGTTGTCATTTTTCCATTTCATCTGTTCATGCATTATGTTTCAGCTGATCCTTATATAATAACAACATTATAAACATGCTGCTTTGTTTTAGGTATATTTACCAGCTACAAACATGTCAAGTCTCTGAATCATGTTCACTCATTTATTTTCCCCAGTAGATAATGTATTATGTCTGATTTGTTTGCAGTGTCACTGCACTGAAAACAATGTGTATGGTTGAATTCTGTTGATATACTTACCCAGGGAATATCAACTAGATGAAATTTTAGACCATCTTATTTGTAGACATTCCATTATAATGAGGCTGAACTAGCAATTTATAGTAATAAGTATCACCAATGACCATCCCAAATCCGGCCAATCTTATGGAACAACAATAGCTCGAGGTCACCAAATTTTATTAATTAATATATTAAATTACTGTACATCCAAACAGAATTCAAGAAGCAGCTCTTGCAAAGAACACTGGAAGACTTGTTAGCAAAACCACTGCTTGGTGCAGACTTTGCACCTCTGACTTCCCAAAAAAAAGATGTCCCAACATTTTTCTACCCTTATTTAGATATCACTTACCAACAGACTAACTTGAACTCTACAAAAAGTCATCATCCATGAGCTCGACAAAGATTTACAATGTTTCTAGATGAAAGTCGGTTTTAAAGTATTCTTTTATGATAAGAGAAATTTTATTGGTGTCATTCTGGAGGAAGATAAACTGATGCTGGTGTAGTCCAGCATGACAGATTTGGAGAAGGATGCATATGTGGACGGAGTAGATTCACTTATGACTATCCTACTCAACTTCTTGTAGAGCTAATGGTATTGCATACACCTATGTTAATTAAATACTAAAGTCTATCACAGTTCATATTTTAAAAAGAATTGCCATGATCATAAAATATTTCATTAAAATAACACTAGATCTCACACAGCTAACATAAGGAATTTATTAGCCAATCAATATTTTCTTGTTCTTGATTCATCTCTGTCAGTTTTCTTGATGTAGGATATTTAACATGACTGGCATAAACTAAACAGAAGGGTCCACCAGCTAAGAATTAACATGTGAATGATCTCAAATAAGAACTCTGTGCAGAATTGAACTCTTCTTCTTCTTCAGTGTTCATTCTCAAACTCCCACTGGGTATCTCTTGTAGCAGGACCATGGTCCTATTAGATTTCCAGAAGGATGTAGTCCAGAGAATGGATATGTGGTGTGTCGCCATTTTATTTCCGCCAATGGCCCGACACATCCGTCTTCAGCGGAGAATAGAATTCAATACTCCAAACATTTTTGAGACACTCTGTGATAGCATGAGCTGCCAATGACAAGCCTGTATTTGTGCAGTATTAAGTCACACTCAGTATGAATAATGACTGTACCTTTGTGACAATGAGTGCAACCTTAGATTTTACACATGTGTGATAAATACTTGGGAGTCCATTCAAAAATGTTTCCTATTTAATTCTTTGACACAACAGTAATGTGTCATATAATATATATAGGTGTCATCATTCTAACAAAATGGCATCACAAGATGGAGCAGATTTTAGCAGACCGAAGACATATATATTTATCTTATAGTTAGCAACAGTTAAATTGAGCAAAGTGAAATAAATTGTGAGATACCTGTAGACAATGATGATGATGACAACTATAAGAACTAGTGTTGCAACAACTGTAACAACTATACTTGCTGTTACAAATGATTTGTACACAGAATCTCTGGTATCTGAAATATATCAAATGATAGCTCTTTTTATTCAATAAGTAATTTATGCAATCATAATAAAGCACCCACAACATAATGGCAACTAGTAAGTTTTTAAGGTCAATTTCGAACAGCATTACATGGTAATAATAATAATAATAATAATAATAATAATAATAGTAATAATAATAATGATGATGATGATGATGATGATGATGATGATGATGATGATGATGATGATGATGATGATGATAATATAATATAACCTATAACCAGGGTCATAGTGGCATGACATTGAAACATTTGGTGCAGAAATATCTCTGTGCTTCTCTATCCTCTACCATCCTGATGGGCTTCACAACTTCACATCCTGTCCAGTCCTTGATGGTCCTGTCCATGTCCATCCAGGTCTTCTTCTAGTCACATTGCTTTCCTCCACCCTCCACCTAGCTTGAAAAACATCTCATCATTGAGGAATGTCTCATCAAATGCAGCACCACCAAAGTTTGTGAGTTTCACGATTGTTAACGGTAATACTTTTTGACCCGCTATTACATTAATTCTCTCATGCACAAACACATTGGTCTTATGTTCTCAATAACATACTCAAAACTCATAGCACTTATTTTCAAGCACCTAGATTCTTCTCTCTAACACCGTAGTTAGTGTCCAAGGTTTCACAGCCATATAAAAATATTCTTCTTCTTCTTTCTGTCCTCATGTACCTTTCGGTGTTGAGGGAAGAGTGAGTGTACGTTCTTTTGCCCTTCTATTTACCTCTTCTGCTGTTATATTTCCTAGTGTCTCTAGTACACTATTTATCCACCATTTACGAGGGCGTCCAATAGATCAACTGTTTTCGTATCATTTGTTAAGTGTTTTTTGGATAATATTTTGCTCTTTCTGTCTGGTTATGTGGCCGTACCATTTAACTTGTTGTTTCTGGATGTATTCTAATGTTGATTTGATCCCTAATTAATTCCTTAGTTCTTCATTCTATAAAAATATTGACAGAATCAAAGATTTATATAAGTTAATCTTAATATGGGTGATGATCCTGCTTTTCCAAATGGTGGTTAATTTTGCAAATAATCTTAGCCATGTTCATTGTCAGTTTTTTCTAACTTCATTAGTTGATTCATCATCACCACTAATTTGGGTTCCCAGATAAGTAAATATAGAAACTTCACCAAGCGTTTGATTGTTAAGCTTTACATTGCTTGGGACTAAATTAGCACTACTATTCATCAAAATTGTACTCTTATCTGCATTGATTTACATGCTAAGTTTTTGCTAGATATTTCCAATCTTGTTGTTAACTCTTGCCTCTGTTATCACCATCAGATTGATTTTATCAGCAAAGTGGAGATAATAAATTTAGCACGCTCCAATTTATGTTGGTTAATTAAATTCATCTAACACTTTTCTCATGATTGCTTCTTGGTAGATGTTAAATAGTGTTAATGAAAGTAAGCATCCTTGTTGAATGCCAATATTAGTTCTGAAAAATTCACAGATTTCATTGTCCATGAACTCAGCCCTTTTTGTATTTTTATATAGTGCATCTATCAAGGCAATGATGTTGCTGTCAAAATTAAACTCTCTCATAGCATTTAACAAACGTGTATGCCAAACATGGTCAAAAGCTTTGGTAAAATTAATAGTTATGGAAAAGATTGTGTTGGTATTGTGCTTTTCACCTATTAAGTATAAAAATCTGTTCTGCAGTATTTATTTTTCTTCTTCTTCTTTCCTTCCTCTTTTACCCTTTATGGGTGTCGAGGGAGATACAATGTTCTTGTTCTCACTTTTCTGGTAGCTTCAGATAATGTTATTTGGTGTTCGTGTAATGTCTCTTTGATGTTGTCGATCCAGCGTACTCTAGGTCTACCCCTGGCTCTTCTTTCTTCTTCTCGTCTCTTCATTTCTGCTTTATAAACTAATGAATCACACAGCATTCTTTCCAGATGACCAAACCATTGTATCTGCTGGTTTTGTATGTATTGTAAAATTGATATAACACCCACGCTTTCTCTTATGACATCGTTTCTAATTCTGTGTCTTCTGGTCACTCCTGTGGCTTTTCTCAGACATCTCATCTCTGATGTAACCAGTTGTCTCTTATGTTTTGTTGTTAAGGAACAGTATTTCTGTTCTTCCTAAATTAAGCTTGTTCTTCTGCCAAGATTTCTTCCACTTTATGATTTAATCTATTATGATTTAATCTATTGAGTATAATCTTCAGCATAACTTTGCTTGGATGTGAAATGTGACTGATTGTTCTATAGTCTTTACACGACTTGAAATATCCTTTTTTTTGGAAGTGATATTAGTAGTGACTGCAGCCATGTCTCAAGAATTTTTAAAAATTGTCCTCTAGCTTCCTACTTATATTTACATCCATGTTTCAGGCCATTTTTCTGTAGATCATATCCTTCGACATATTTTTGTCATAATATTAATCTCGTCTTCTCCTCCATGTATCAGCAATTCCACTGCGATGAAATAAATATACATATTTTAAAATATAATATTTTTTTAAATTTTTAGGGTTTGATATTTTTTTTATATTGAACAACAGGATCAATGTTTCGACCAAATGTTTTTTAATCAAAAAAATGGATGAACAAACACAGAATGTAACCACAAAATCAAATGGAGACTACATTTGACACAAGTCACATGAAGAGAGGCAATAAACATAGAAATGTGATTTTGGACCTTTAAGTCAAAATGTAGACCCTGTGTGTTGTTCAACATAAAACTGCCATTTAATTTTTTTGCAATATTTACTTACCATTCATTTTCCATTTGCGCTGGTTAGCGCATAGGGCAGAGGTCAGATCTCTCCAATTCTGTCTTTTCAAAGCTATTCTGTGCAGTTCTTGAATAGTATGAATATTGATTGTTTTACTTTCTCTAAGTATTGTTCTTCTGAGTGTTTCTTTAGGTCTACCCCTGGCTCTTTTGCCTGTAGGTATTCATTCAAGAGATTGGTGGTGTATTCTGTTGATGTCTGTGCGTAGGAAATGCCAGATGTAGGACCAACTGCATTTTCTGATAACGTCTGTGATGAAGTGCAGCTGTGTCTCTTCTCTGATTTTATCATTCGATTTGAATTCACTCCAATGAGTGTTAGTTATCTTATGAAGACATTTGTACTTGGAACTCAGTAATTTCGTTTCTGAAGATAAAGAGCTTTTCCAGCTCTCACATCCATATGATACCACCAGAATAATGCAAGAATTAAATAAGCATATTTTCGTGTGTATGCTGATTGGCATTGACCTCCAGATATTAGACAATCTGTTAAAGGCACTTGATGCTAGTGCAATGCAAGTTGTAATTTCTGTCAAGACATCACCGTCGAGTGTTAATTTGCTTCCCAGATAGGAAAATTTGTGTTCTTTTTCAAGTTGTTGTATTTACTTACTATAGGCCTATATATATATATATATATATATATATATATATATATAAAATAATCGTCCAACCATGCAAAGATATTATTAGCTTTAAAACAGAACTTATGAACTATTTTTTATTCCAAACTTTTTTCAGATTAAAGATATGAAAATAGTTATCTATCTATTTATTTATTCTATCTATTCTTCACCAACATTTACACACTGCCAGTTTGCTAGATCTGTCGCAGTGGCGATCTCCTTCAATTTTATAATTGTTTATATCACTTTTGTGCCTGCGCCATCTTACCCCATAAAATGGTAAAAAGGGCTGTATAAATACAAATACAAAATACAATCACAATATTTGTAGGCAGGAAAATTCTACAAACATGACAAGTCACTGATGTTTATAATATGAGAAAATGTTAACAATGTAAATATTACAAAAGTAATGTTCTCACCATTTTCTTGACATAAATCAACAGGACAGTGACATTCTCTGATCATGTCTTTATCATCACAATAATTTTTACTGCCGCAGTAGGTCTGACAGATATCTAAAATAATACATCAGGTACTTTTAACACATCAAATAGAACATTAAAACTTTGGCATTCAAAGCAATGGGGTTTTTTAAACACATTATCAGTAGGAGTGGCTTGAGACTCCATTAAATATGGCAGGGAGTGCTTGCAATGGCTCCACAGTAGTACTAATAATAATGAAAGTATAATATAATGAATCACATTTTAAAATGGATGAATATTACAAATCATCACCTGAACAGTCTTTCAAACAATGTTGTAAACATTGATAGATTAACAGTAACAATACATTTTTGTGCACTTTTCAAGTGTGTTTCTAAATAAATATTGAAAAAATATAGAGAGCGTTAAATAGCAGTTTTATGTTGAAGAATACACAAGATGAATGTTTTATCCAAAAGATATTTATAAAAATAGGAACAAGTAAACACAGAATAGAATCACAAAATCAAATGGAGACTGTATGCAAGCAGTGTAATAGAAACTGATAGGTCTGGAAAAATAATAATGATGAAGAGAGGCAAGAACAATGGAAATGTGAATACATGACAAGAAAATACAACATAGAATATACAAAGAAAATACAAAATTGAAAACAAAAGTACTAACAATGTTGATAATAACAATAAATGGTCTTAGCCTAATGTGATTTTTTACTGTCTATACTAAAAGTTTTAAAATAATGTCAAATTGTATTAGCTAAACAAACATGTAGGCAAATAGGCCAACTAATAAGAAGACAATGAATAAAACAGAAAAAAACTATTCATTTTAAAACATTAAAAAAAACTTAAAAAATATTTATAATCGTGGGATTTCAGGCTTTTTTGGTAACTATATAAAGACAATGAAGATTTTGAATTTTGGTTGGATGAATTTATCTTCATCACAGAAATTAGTTTAATCACCGTGTTATTAGATTGATCATATTTTAACTCTTTCAGGACACAATTATTCTGAGGTTTGGACATAATTAATTTGAGGCTAAATTTTTTTACCACAGAATGTTCTTGGTGCAAACTTCCTGGAGACAAAGTATTCACTATAGAAGGTCATACAAGGTATCAAAAGAAAGATAATTAAATGTGAAATCGATATAAAATATAAGAATTGTAACAATAAAATATAAAAATTACACCACAAACAAATGTTTGACGAACATTTTTTTGACATGCATTTTGTTCTACTCACCTTGAATTTTACTGGTCTTGAAACATTGCTATTCAATCTTACTAAATTAATTGCTTTGACTGTCCACTTACTGATCATAATTTGTTTATTTGAAGCAAATCTATCAACTGGCTAGTTTTTTATGTCATTTATTGTATTTCATGCCAAATCTCAGAACTGAACAAAATATTGCGAAACTTTACGAAATATTCCCAAGTATTGGATTTTCAAAGTTAGTACACATTTCATATTTTGAACCTATATACATCTGATGCCTTATATTTCCTATTTTTTGGATGATATGCTCTAAACTTGCTTTGGAGCATAGATGGGGGTTTGTCTATACACCCCATACTGTAGTAACTGCTGCATTTTTTCAACTTCGGTTTTCTGCACTGTGCAGACTGTCTGCACCATCATAATCAACTAAATGTACAGTGATAACAAACAAATACTTTATCCTTTGAGATCACTGATGGCTTTTTATTTTGTCCTCTGTGTAAGCATTTATATTAACTATCAAACTGTCAGTAATAGCTTATCACTTGTCAGATATGTAAACAAACAGTACAGAAGTGATGAATTTTCATTCAATGGTTCCTGCATACCAGATGCAGTCGATCTAAGCAGGTCATTAATCTCCACTGTTAAAATTAAAAAAACATTTTTGCTTTCCAACACATTACTTGAAACCATATAGGCCTATCACATATCTCCAGCTATAAAACTCTCAAAAAATAATAAAACCCAATGTTTGTTAATTTCAGAAAATTTGAACCTACCTTGTTTGAATTTTTTTTTTTAAATGTCACTTGCATCAAATAACACTTTACTGTGAGGGTTTTGTTTTATTAACCAAATTTCTAAATTTTAAACAGCTAAATAGATTAATACTAATTCAATATGATGAAAATGAAGCAAATTTAGACAGCATATCTGCAGCAACTAATTTATCATTGCTACTTCCACAATCAATCTGTATCTGCAACGATTAATCATATTTACATGGGCAAAGAGTTAATAACTGGAGATTAATGACATGTGACACAAAATGTTTTGATAAATTAAAGGAAAGAAACCAATATCCAATGTCAGAAGACTCATACAGCAATGAAACAGTGTAGCCTATAGTGCTAAAAAATGCAAATTGTAAAAACAAAAAAAAACTGTTAAATTTATGTTTTACAAATATGATGAATAGACCTACACAGAACCAATGTTTCGACCTTGTGACATATGTTGAATATGTGAATTTGTCATAATTGTAAAACTGAAATTTACCCTTTTTAAAAAAACATTTTCATGTATCACGTTGTAGACAGTTTTACTGCAGTTCCTTTTCAAATTTTCACTATAAAAATATACAAGAAACTCTTAAACAATTCAGGAAAAACTGCTAACAGGTGTGCAATGACATACATGCAGTTCTATACTTACATTGACAGGAATATCCATCATCAAGGTCCACACATTTTGAGTCTAAAGAACATGAGTCAAGCTTCAGTTCACATTCATTAACTCTGCCAGGTCTACAAAAAGATCTGTTGTCTGACCCTTCATAGTCAGTTGTTTGGCGGACACCACAAGGCACACAAGATGCAGCTCCTCTAGACTCCTGGTATGTCCCAATAGGACATGGGTAACACCTCTTGTCCTCCTGATTATGAAAATGTCCCTTGTCACACATCCCTACAAAATGTAACATTTTGATGATCATAAATTGTGCATTGAAAAAAATTGTGTATATATGAAGGAAAGTCAATAAGTCACAAATGGCTGGAAAAAAAAATAAATATGATATTAAATTGAAAACTATATAATTTTAGACTAGCGTCATTCCTTTATTTCTCTACATAATTTGCACCAGCATTGATGCACTTATCCATAGATTTATCAGCATGGCATTCTTTCATTTCCATTTTCAGCTACATTTTCCCTTCATGTATAATTCTTCCCTTCAACAGCCATAATAGGTAAATAGGCCTATTCACACATTTTTGGAACCGATTCTCTTGAACATTCAAGTCAGATCTAGAATTTTGATAAATATTTTTCATAGAAAATGCTGTTGTAACTACATTAAACAAGTTTAGACCTTTAAATCTTCAAAACAAGGCTTAGTAAGATTGTTATTAGTAAGATTGGATTGCTAGGTTGGATTGTAATCCTTAATTACTTAATGTAACCACACTAAATAAAATTGTTATTATCACATGAAACATAAGTTATTTTACATCCAAAAATGTATCAATAATTTACAAAATTGATATAATTGATATTGTAACACATCAAAATCATGCTAGAAGTAATTTTGACATATTACACCTTTGATCGGAACCATTTTTATGTTGATACAAATACTGAAAATGATCAACAAAACACAAAATGCAATCACCATTTTATTGATTTTCTATCTAAAATGATGGTACCTTTAGATCTAATATTTGATCCTCTGTAGCAAGACAATTAAGCTGACAATACTTGAATGTAAATTATAACAAACTTAAAGAACCTACTTATGCTACACTGTGACTGATCATTTGATCTTTCATTCTCTGTTGTCCACCCATATGGACATTTGATACAGACAGAACTTGTTTCTTGTCCAGTGCTATAAGTTCCAAGTGGACAATCAACACAGACTCCATTGACCCCTAACTCCTGCCCTGCTCCACAAAGATCTGAAAGCCAGATAAACTGTTATAATATTTCCATTAGCGTCTATAAAGTAAGTCTGCATGGTGTGGTACAAGCTTTTAGGTAATGGGAGGAAGGTGTTGTCTGAGCCCTAAAGGGAGTATAGAATAGCAACACTACCTTCCATGCATGTCGTAAGAGATGACTAATGATATATTGGGTTCAAGTTGGCTATCCAATTCCATATATGGTCAAAGTGACCCAGAAGTCATGCTGAAGTTGGATGTGTCAGGTTAAAATGCACAGATATTGCATCTAAGCTGTAAATCATGATGTCTGCACTACATCCTGCTACTCTGTAGGAGTTTGAGAATGAACGAAGATGGAGAAGAAAGAATAGTGGAAATTTGTAGTGTTCATTCACCTCCCTTCCTTTACCTTCAGTAAAAGGGAATATGAATTTTAGTACTGACAAACAAATAAAATGAAAGGTTAAGCCTCTGCCTAACCCTTACAACCTAAGATTCCAAACTTCCAGGATTTACACTAAATATAGCTGCCCTGAAATAGCAATTTGTTGGTATTTCAACTTCACAAAACAGTACCTCATATTAATTATTATTAATGAATCAATTTAGGGTTTATGTATATTTTACAGAGAGGTGAGAGAGATATTTCGCATGAGAGGTAGAGAACTCAGTTGTGAAAGTGATGGCCAAGTGAAAGTTGTCAAAGTGTATAAAGTGTGGCAGACAGTCTCAGACATGTCTGTGATACCAATCCCTTCATTGATGCACCTATGGAACAACCAATCTGGAAATCTGCCCTGTTTCGAGTATGCAGCTTCTCCCATTGTATCTATATTTAGCTCTGTCATTCAAACATGAAAGTCAATAGTGCCATACTTATCCGTCATATTATGTTGTGAATGAGATCTTGATAAAGATCTTTTGGTCGAAATGTCGATTTGTGTTTGTGTATGTTATTATGAGTGTTTCCAATGATTACTGCAGAGTACAGTGGTTCCACTGCACACCCTGTCCAGTCCTTGATGTTATCATGTCATGTCTTCTTCTAGCCACCTCGTCTTCTTCAACCCTCCACCGTACCTTGAAGAGCAACTTTTGTCATTGAGGAATGTTTTGTCACATGAACCAGAGTTTAGGAAGCTTCACAACTGTTAACAGTGATTTCAGTTGACCAGTTAATAAATTAATTCTATCATGCACAAATAAATTGGTCTTATGTTCTCAGTAAGTACAGCATGGTCTTTGACAGAGGTCAACATGAAAAATTAATCAAATGTCTTCAAGAAATAGGCATAGATGGAAAAGGCATCAGACTGAATAGAAATATATATTGGGAACAAACTGCATCAATAAGGTGTGAAAACAGCCACTCACCATATATAGAAATAAGAAGAGGGGTAAGACAAGGATGCATTTTATCACCAAGCCTATTTAATATCTACACAGAGAATATCTTTAAAAATATAGAAGAAATACCAGGACTCAAGATCAATGTGAAAAAAAATAAACAACCTTAGATATGCATATGACACTTTTCTTTTGGCAGAAAGTTAACATGAACTACAAAGACTAATAGATCATATCAATAAATTGAGTAATGAATATGGACTGGATATAAATATCCAATATACAAAAACCATGATAATCAGCAAAGACACAGAAGAACAGGAGGTAAAAATAAACATACATGGAGAGAAACTACAACAAGTAAAACAGTATCAATATCTTGGACACATAGTCACAAATGATGACAGATGTAGAACAGAAGTTAAAAGGAGAATAGGAATGGCTAAAAGTACCTTCAATGACATGAGAAAATTATTAATATCTAAACAAATTACAAACAAGTTAAAAATGAGAATTATAAAATGCTACATCTATTCCATATTAATGTATGGCTAAGAAACATGAACACTAAATAAACAATTAGAAGACAAAATTGATGCCTTTGAGATGTGGGTATATAGAAGAATAGGGAGAACATCATGGAAAGAGAAGAAAACAAATAAAGAGGTGCTAAAGACACTTAAAATAAAGAAAGAACTACTAAGAGAAATAAAGATCAGGCAAATAAAATACTTTGGACACATTAAAAGACATGACACCCTATTAAAGACCTTACTTGAGGGTAAAGTCAAAGGGAAGTGAGCAAGAGGTAGGCAGAGATACAAGTGGGAGAGTAACATCACATGATGGACAGGTTACAGTCTAGCAGAGTGCACCACCAAGACAGGAGATGTTGGAGATACGTTGCAGCCAACCTTCGTTGCGGAGACGCACTTAATGATGATGATGATGTTCTCAGTAACAGATATTCAACACACGTCTATAGCATTTTTTTTTCAAACACCTGTATTCTTCTCTCTATGTTCACAGTTAGTCCGGGTTGGTTATAATATGATTATGAAGTAATATAATAAAAATATAACAGGACAGAAGATCCCTTATGGAGACAAAGAGTTGAAGATTTTGTAATATGTGAAAAAAATTATAATTGCAGAAATTTAGAATAGAAACTATTGGTTTCATACCTTGACATAAGTTCATAGAATCTGCACCAATCTGTTGAGTCATCAATCCCACTGGACAGGGTTTACAGTTTAACTGACCAGCTATGTTTTGATATTCTCCAACAGGACAAGGCTCACATCTTAAAGTGTTGATACTGAAGTACATGCCAGCTTCACAAACAGCTAAAATTAATGATCAGATGTAAACAAAATATGAAAATAGGCACTTACATTACGTACAAGTAATTATATCAGTTTTATGTTACATAATTTATAACTTTATAATGCTAGGATTTTAAATGCCTATGATTTTGCTGATTTAATAGTGGTGCATATATGGAATACTTAAGTAGTCTTACATAAAGACCATACGAAGACAATGAAGAAATTATGGCCGTTTGCATCTTTACAGATTGCCAGGACACAGGTCAGTGTAAATATTACAAGTGGACGATGAAGACCTAAAATTGAAGACTCGCTCATGGTTGATTTTTCAAATAAATGAAGAAATACTGACACAACATCACAAATTTTGTAAATAAGTTCTTTTACTAAGAAATGTATATGTGTGTGGTCATGGGTTCATTCCCCAGTTTAGGCAGATATGTTTTTTCAGATCGCAACAGCTCCCAGGTCAACCAGCCTTAATTGGCTACCGGATTAATCCAGGAAGTAAAGACAGTGAGAGAGAGGAAATGGCTACTGCCCTCATATAGCAGAGCCACTGAAATGTGAGATCACTATCATCTCACATCCCTAGAGCATCAATAAATGTATAGGTTAACTTTACTTACTTTATATGTGTGTGGGTGCATGCACATTTATGTTGTAATTTTTTTCTTTTTGTATAATTTTACTGCAGTCTTGCAGAACTGATTGACATGAATAGATTGATTGACATGAATTGATTTCAGCAATGAAAACTCTGTAATAATGCAAAATATAACATTACTTCAATGACTAACCAAAACATTGTAAAGCACTTGTAGCTCCCTCATTGATTGTTGTCAGACCATCTGCACATTTTATACAAATTGTTTGTAATGGTTTGTCATTGTACCATCCTCTGGGACATGGTGAACAAACATTATCATTGGTCATTATATAACCAGCTGGACAGTCCACTGAGAAAAAAAATAATTTATACAAATGATTTGTAATTTAAATACTAAATGTTTAAAGTGTTTTAAAGGCAATGAATTATCCTCCAATTTGGTATATTAATAATAACCACAACATATTTCTCCATATGTTTATGGAAGTCATCCTAAACAATTATAATAAAAATAGCAGCATTACACCATGTCTACCATGTCTCTCTGTTTAGGGGGAGGGGGTGGTTTCTCCAAATGTAGATGAAAGAAGATAATACTGTTCAAGTAAGATAGGATGACATTTTATTTGAAGTGTGCATTATGTATCCATTTTTAGTATTGCGTACTTTGTTTCACAGTGCATTCTCACCATATGAGAATTTTCTTTTTAACATTACGCATGCTTAAGTGGAGTGCCCTCAACAACAGTTTACACTGTATAAGAGAGTCTACAGTGTACAAGTGTCTACAAGCCTCGAGTTTACAAGTCTCACAAAGGCTCTAATGCTAGGTCCCCTGCAATCAATAAAAGAAGCCACATTTTTAAAATTCTGGTTACTTGATTATTTGAAATCTGGCAGGTTATTCAACTGACTTTCTTTTTTTCTGAAAGTTTAGCGGCAACAAGGAACGAATGTCATTGACATATCTAAATGTTTGCAATCTGTTGACAATTTTAAACCAGAGCAGCACCATGAAAGTGAATCAGGCTTTATAGGGTAGCCGGGGGCAATGATGCGCATTTTTTACTTTTTTGCGTATTCTGACAGACAGACTTAACTATGAGAGACCACACTAGCAGCAATGTGTAGCTTATCCATCCATCTAACAATCGTCAGAGTATTTACAACATACAATCACGTTTAGTCTGTAGAAATGAGATTTTATGAACATGAGTAAAATCCCACCTTTGCCCCAATTTTTGGGGCAAACACGTGCAGGCAGAAACAATTATGAAGTCAAGGAATAATTGACAAAAACAACAAAATAACAACATCACTTCCTATCTTAACATAGTCAGTCATAGTGTGGGAAGATTATAGAGCACAAAGACAAGACAAATGTATCTTTATGTAACTTTCATAAAAAAATGAATAAACGTAAATATGAAAAAACAAATTAATACAGAGAATGGGTGCTTAGATCCATTTCAAACTATAACAACATGTTGGAGTGCACTATAGAGCATTTGACTATAATTTCAACTATCTATGAATAGCGGAGATCGTACAACTATGACAGGCAGACATCGTGCAACTATGACCGGCAGAGATAGTGCAATTATGACCGACGGAGATAGTGCAATTATGACCAGCGGAGATAATGCAATTATGACCGGCGGAGATCGTGTATCTATGACAGGCGGAGATTGCACATCTATAAATAGCAGAGATCTTGCATCTATGAATAGCAGAGAACGTGCAACTATGAATAGAAGAGAACATGCTACTATGACCGGCAGAGATAGTGCAATTATGACCGGCGGAGAAGTGCATCTATGAATAGCGGACATCGTGCATCGATGAATAGCGGAGATCGTGCATCTATTATCGGCGGATATCATACAACTCTGACCTGTGGAGATTGTGCATCTATAGCAGCGACAGCTTCATTTTCAGTCAGCTGTATCATTTTCTCAATTTTCCATTTATAATTCCTAAAAAGAAATATAACGTAACAATAAAATATTGGTTTAAATATTTGGCAACATGAGGGGTAAGTGACTGGGGAAAACATGCGCAGTGAGTCCGTGATATTTTATAAAATATCATGAAAACAAAAATTATCTTGACAAGGTAACATGCTAAATAATTTAAACAATACAATTTAGTTTTCAGTTTAGATATGTAAAATAACATGACAGTAATGATAGCAGAAGACAAAGAAGTGAGAAGTGGAAAAAAAGTTAGATTGAAAACGTTAAAAAACGACTGCGAATCTTTGCCCCCAGCGCATCTTTACCCCCGGGTACCCTATACTTTTGTTTGATCATATTTTCAGTAAAATAATTATGGATTATGATGAATTCTTGAGATGTAAGTTGTTTTCACATTCAAAAATACTTTAGAGCATGCGGTTTCATATATTTTTAGGCTAAACATCAACTTTTTTGGAGTGATTCAGTTGTGGACTAGATCTAGCTTTAGAGAATTATTTTATGACAAATCTATAAGGTTTATTCATTACCCAAGTGAAATTATGACAATTTGACCATAAATACTGTCAAATTAGGTCTGTATCCACTATTGTCTCTCTAGGAAATATCTAAAAAAAAAGTCCAAAATTTATTTCCCCCCTTTTTTTTGTTATAATTTGTTTGTTTTTTGTGAAAAAACATCTTTATGACTTTATCACACATCTTGTATGATATATACACAAACAAAACTTACACCAATATGCAGAATTCAATTCTTTATTTATATGTACAAATATTATTCAAATATCTCTAACAACAGGAAAGTTATCGTGTTTTCTAACAGGCACCCACTATTATGCAACATTTTCAAAAAAAGAATCTGGCTGCAAGAGAGAAATTATGTAATTGTGTAATAACGGGATTCCACATTATTATTACTGGCATTATTACATTATTTCTATGTTGGACTATAAATGCATTTTTAGACTTTGGACACTTTCAGAATGTCGAAATCACCTTTTTAGCTTTTATTAGATGAGTTTATACACGGATATGTACGGTATGTGTGGCTGCAGAATTTGTTATATTTTAGATTTCATAGCCTACACTTGAGGCAACAGTAACTAACTGCACCATACACTATATCTGAAGCAGCCTTGTTTCTGTTTATGTGTTATGTTTACACATAGGGCAAATTGGTTTTTGTAGTACTGAGGCCTAATGGCACATACTAGTACTAAATGTTTGTAGCTCTCTGGAAATGTATATATGTCTAAAAGTGTGTATGTGTTGTTGTTATTGTCAGTGTTTCGAATGCCACCACAGCTGACAACTATTCATGCCCTCATTAACCCTGATGATCTATTTTGAGCATTTGAATAATAAAATAAAGTAAAATTTAGTAATAGAAAACAAGAGGAACATTAAAAAAGTTGAGTTAAAACTTACAGCACTCATGCATATCTGTATTTGTCAATATCTGTCCTGTCTGACAATGTAAAGATAAATGTAGGTCAACAGAGGAAAGGAAGAATTCCTTCTCTGTTTGGTCTTCCTTGATGAGATGAACAACTTTCTCTGGCATGGAATCTGTATCTGCTGCTTTGTCATACCTATATTCAACAGCAACAACTGTTAAAAACATTCTTTTGAAAAAGCTAGCATCAAGCTAAAACATAATGTATTTTAGTAATATAAGCCTTCACATTTTAAACTTAATCACACTTCAGTTTAGTGCATTCGACAACAGTTTACAAGTGAAATGTTTCAGACAGCTGTTGCCAATTGCACTTTCCCCATTGCTAGACACCCAGTAATCAATTAAAAAAAGCCAAAATTTTAATATTTTGGTCACCAGATTGGACAAATGTGGCTAACTATTCCATTTGACTTCCTGCTCCTGTAAGTTTAGTGAAACACCGAATACAACAATTCATCGGAAAAAGTACGGTCTGTTGTTCCACAGTAGCACCACCATCTATAGATGTCTGTCATGAGTACCAGGTAATAAGAAGGTATCAAAGTTTATACATCCGAGTTAACACTGTAGTTAACCAACATTCCTGATTGAACAGGATAGCTAGGAACAATACTTGATGGTTAGGGAAGGATGGGCTCTATTATCTCTGATGTATTGATTCCAGAATACAGTGGCCCTATTCATTCCTTCAGGTAATGTTGGGAAAATGAAAGGAAAGCCCTTGCATATTATTGTTGCTGAAGTTTGTGTTATTTTCTATTTAGCATATCTATTCATTCTTATGATAAGGAAGTTCCACAGTATTATTACCAGCATTTTTACACTATTCCTATGTCAGTCTATAAATGATTTTAGACACTTTAAAAACACTTTCAATATGCCAAAATCATCTCCTCAACTTATTATCAGATGGGCTTATACATGGTAATTTATGGTAGTATGATTATGATGTGATCAATATCAGTTTCGTGATTTATATGTTAACGTATAACATAAGGTTATTATTCTGTATATTTTTTCTAATTTAATTTTTAGCATAAGCTTACTTATATATTTCTACTGTATTTAACTATTTTTTTTTGGTTTGGGTATACTTATTGTGCTAGTAATAATTTTATTCTTTTATTTGTTTGTTTGATTTGATCCCAAAGAATTATGAGCAATATAACTCTTGTATCCTTTGTACTGTGGAGATGTTTTTCCTGAACTTTATTTCATGCCCAGACTACTACAACTCTCAGTGGTTTACAATGCTCTGAGAAGAAACCTCATAATCAGAGAGGTTAATAATTGTATAGATGAAGTACAGTGATGCTTTCACATGAGGACAGTCTCACTTTATATGCATTTTTTCTACTATGGATTTTACTATGGGCCATGATTCTTCTGATACTTTCAGACCTTCCATGTGTGGTTAATTTATCTTTATAAGTATATATACGCCCTATTTTAAAATGTAAACATATGTATATGCTTTATTTATTGCTCCTAATATGCTTGTGAAACAAAACATCGATAAAAGAATCTAATTCTTGCAGAACTCAATAAAAACACAGTAGTGAGTGAGTTAATGTTACAGCTGTTGGTAAAATATCAGTATGCTTATCTTGTAGCATATATACAGGATGTAGTGATGGTTGTTGATCCAGCAGTCCAAGAATTTATACCGGTAGCTTTTAATCCAAAGGATGTAGTAATGTTTGGCTGTCATGATTATCTTGGCAGTATAAACATATTTAGTAGGTTGTCATTGTTTCCTGAATGGTCTGGATTCAAAATTGCCTGTGGTGAGGTATGAATATAATACTTTGGCCTTCGGTGACATGCTCTGTACCTCTCTGCCACAGAGCCAAACTTTAAAAGCTGTAATGTAGATATTGATAAACAAAATTTATATCTTTTAAGAGTTGTAAACTTGTGACTAGCCAAACTTACAATCCAGGTGGCAAACTGATGTTCATTGCTATGGTATATACTGATTCGCTACTGCTTACAGCTCTTCTCTCTCTGTATGTTTCCACACCACACACAATATTCAGGCCTTGGATATAGTTGCAAGCATGATCAGGACCACATGGATGCATAATATTGTCCAATTGAGTCAGGACCTCCACTAGTTTTTCTTGCAATTTGCTCTTGTACATGCTGGAGCATAAAGGTCCTTCAAAACTAAGAATTCCATATATTTGACGAGAAGGTGGATAAGTACCTGTAATAAAAATCAATAATTAGCTACAGCTACTTAGTTTTAATATAATAATTGTATAGGCCTAAACTCTTTGGGGACTTTTTTTTAATAACGTTTGATCCAAATAAACTTTTAGCAGTAGAAAACATCTCATGAAGTCTTTTTCATTTCATGGCAAAATATTGATAAACAGGGTAAGCCTATTGTCAGATTGAATTTAAATAATTAATGTGACCAAATTAAATAAACACTTATACATGCTCAAAACTAAGGTGCACTCAGAAATATATAGAAAAGTAACATTACAACCTAAAACATTTTTTTTAAAATTGGTAACGTATCTTATTCAGGACATAGCCATCAACCCAGCATTTTTTGGCTGTAGTGATTTTCTAGGCAATTTAAATATGTTCATTAGTTTTCCATTGATTTCTGAATGGTCCTGATGTGCAATCATTTGTGGTGGGGATTGAACTCTGCACCTTGGCTGTCAAAGACATGCTCTGTACCACTCCTGCATAGAGTCAGACAGCATCACAAACTACACATACGCACTCTATCCTGCTTCATATCCTTACTTCTTCTAATTATGAGGGTTTCCCACATACAGTACACTGAATGCCCAACATACACAGAAAATATGCCAGTTCATGCTTATACTAATTTACCACTGAAGTTACTCATTCTGACGACCCCACATATGAATCTGTCCTTACAACAATTATTTTCAGAAACACATGAACAAAATAACATTATTCTTCCTAGAGTACTGATGCTTACTTACGGGCACACACAGGAAAAGTAAATGGCACTCCACTGGGAGGGTCCCAGATACCTTCATATCCACAGTGATAAAATCGTGGAATGGGAGTTACAAAGTGAAAGTTCTCTCTGCATGATGGTGTACAATATCTACCATTTTCCCATACTCCACAGTTACGGGCCCCATTGCTTGGTGGAGGTGGGTCCACACAGTTAATCTCTGTAGAAAACAAGACAACCTCCTTAAGAAGGATATATTCTGCATTAACCTTTAGCTCACATACACTAAAATAGATTAAAACCTTGTTTTTCATTCTGTTTTCAAGAGACTACTACTGAATGCTATTCTTCTTCTGCATTTGTTCTCAAACTCTTGCAGATTAGCAGGATGTAGTCCTGAAAATGGAATGTGTTGTACCATGGTTTACAGCTTTGCTGCGATATCTGCACATATGAACTTGGCACATGTGCCTTCAGCACAGTTTCTGGGTTGCTTTGACCCTATTTGGGATAGACAGCCCATTTCACACCCATAACCTCCATAGTAGCCTCTTACAAAATGCATGGAATGTAAACAGTGAACATTCTTTGCTTCCCTTTCAGGCCCAGCAACATATGGTTCAAGGATTACTAAAAGCCACCTCAAGTGACATCTCATATATTAAAAGTTAAGAAATGCATGAAATGTATTCAAGTATTTGTATAGATAAATACTAAATAAAGTATACAGGTTACTGTAGATACCTAAATATAGATATAAAATAATAATAAATAACAATAAAACATAAAACAAAGACAATTATCAACTTGTCAGTTATAATGGGACCTTTATCAAGAAACAAATAAGGATATAGAAAATGTAAAAAATTGACTGGACAATGGTTTCCTCATTGAAAAATCATTGCCCAGTATCAGATATAGTGCATAATGCTAGTTTCTAATCAAAAATCAAGAATCATATAAAGACTGAATTTTTGTGAATTTTTTGAACATTTCACCATCAGTATCAGAAACAATGAAGACCTAAAGCAAATTGCAATGAAATAAGAGACATGGAAATGTATGTCATCCACCCTATGTGCCGTCTTTGGCCCTAGAGGAATAACTAACTAACTCATGTGGATGAAACTACTAGGTTTAACAAAAGACAGAAAGATGACTTTCTAGAGAATAAAAGATCTAGAGCAAGAGGAAGTATTTTTATAGCCCTAGTCATTTACTGATTCCTGTGCATATTGGAAGTACATATGCTGGGTATGAAAGAATTATTGAGATGCATGTCCCATCCCCAGAAATCACTATACTGTCTCTTCCCAGGTGAATGATTGATGATCATATTCTCACTTGCTGCTAAGGATAGGGGTAGGAGCTTACGTTTTCGTCCCAAGGCCAGATGCATTAAGTTCACCTTGTATATTTTCACCTTGTAACATCAGTTTATATAAGTTCTCCATTCTCAGAAAAACAGTCAATAGGCCTATCTATTATCTTAGAATTTGCCAGGAACTAATGACATAGGCATATTTATAAATATGGTCTATGTTACCCAGCAAAAAGATGTAGAAGAACTTACTTCGAACATATATATGAAAGCTGCACTCTGCTGAGTTGTTTTCAGCATCATAACCAACATAAGTAACCATGTAATGTCCATTGGGAAAGATTTGTCCTGCAGACAAATACAAATAAAACAATAATCTTTTAAAAACATTGATAGATACATGATATAATATACCCAATATTCCACAGTAATGATAATGTAAAGAAGAATAATTTTCATCTAAAGTAGAAGATTATATGTGCCAGATTATATGTGCATGGACTGATATTACATAAGTTTTTGGAATATTACATCAATATTTTTATGAGTTAAAATGGAAAAAATATATGTCTACTTTCGGCTTTAATCTTACAATTTGACGCCACCTTTGACATATCACAACCCTAAGTAAATATGTCAGCAAAATCAAATATTACACACACACACACACAAAACAAATTTACATAAAAATATCCAGAACTGTACCATGTCAAAGGCCTACCTAATATTTCATCAATAATCGGAATGTGGACGAAGCTAGATATCATGCACAGGTTCATTTCAAGTGTATTATGGCGCATAGTTTTCGTGCAGTAAATGAAATTATGGCACTTGCCGAGCATGTGATAAAATTGTTGTAGTGGTTAAATTATTGTAAGATTTAATGCCATGAGTGTATGTTGGAAGAGAAGGAATAATGCTAGAGATTAGCAGTGGGGAGGGAGGGATTTGGGTGTTTGACAAAGTGTTAGAATTAACCCTAACCTTAACACCAAACCCTCCCCCCCCCTAAACTCTATAGAGCCTACATTTTTTCTCAAGCGCATTGCATCCTTATCAATTGAAGGAAGGTAACATTGATACAGCAGTCATTTCACTAACAGAAAGAAATGAATCGACAGAGTGACATCATAAAATTATTGTGTTCCATGATGACATTCATCATCATCATCAGGTGCCATGCTGGCTGGCATAGGCGATCATGGCTCTCCACAGCTCTCTATCTCTAGCATTATATATTAAGATTGTTGTTGTTTCCCTGCCATGCCAGGTTGTCAAACTGTCTAATATTTTCTCACATTGTCGTTCTCTGTCTCTGTTGTGACTAAGTTCTCCAAACCCCTTTGTCTCATGAAGTGGCCAAAAAATGAAGATTGTCTTTTTCTTATATTATTGATTAAGGTCCGTTTCACATTTGACTCTTTCAACACCTCCACTTTTGTTTTTTCTGGCAGTCCATGGCATTCTGGTAAATGCAAAGCAGAACTAAAAATAAGGCTGGAGATGGCTTTAGCGTCCTTGTCAAGGCTAACTGTGATTTGGAAAAGCAACATCAGTGTTGGAGTGAATATCAAACTGTATAGGTCACTGGTGCTTTCTTTTGTGTTGTATGGTTGTGAGAGTTGGACACTCACTGCGGACATGGAGAGAAGATTACAGGCTTTCGAGTATAAATGCTACAGAAGAATTCTACGAATTTCCTATAGGGAACATAAGACCAATGTGTACGTAAGAAATAAAGTAGAGATGTGTGCAGGTGTCCAGGAGCCATTGCTTTCAATAGTGAAACGACGAAAACTAGCATGGTTCGGACATGTATGCAGGCACGATTCCTTGTCAAAAACAATACTGCAAGGAACTGTCGAGGGTGGAAGAAGCAGAGGAGGACAAATAAAGACATGGACAGACAACATCAAGGAATGGACAGGGCTAGATATTTCCACACTCATCCGCATCGCTGAGGATAGAATTCACTGGAGGACTCTGTGTGCTGAAGCATCCAATGTGGTACCCCTACGACCCTAAAGGGTTATGGGTTTTTTGATTTTTTTTATTTGATTTGTTTATTGTTCATGACTTGCATCCATTTAGTCTATTTTGCATACTGTTATCTATATTGCACTGTACCCATTAAGCTGTTTTTTAACAGTAAAAACTAACTACCTTGTGTTCTGTGTAAGTATCTTATTGGTATCTATATGTGAAAGATCAAACTGGAACTTAATTTGGCCTAAACCTAAAAAAACACAAGACTTGAAGTTAAATAATAACAAATTACAATACAATTTTATACAGTTATTATTTTATACATTATTATATTTAGACACTATGGTGGATATCATTAAAATAACAACTTTTCCAAAAATGTGTATTATTTGTACTTATTTACTGTTATTTAGCAATGTTTAATGTTATCATGTATTGTTGTGTGCTAACACAACTTATTACATACCTGATCTGAAGTTCTGCTTGACCATCACAATACCTATGTTATCTGAGAACTCAGGCTCTGTCCAAGTCACAGATACCAACATTTTCTCATTAGTCACAACAACAGTCCCTGGACAGTTTACAACCATAGGTGGAGTCTTGTCTATTTCTAAAGTATTGAAAATATGATGTATCACAATAAGATAAATAATTGATTTTTACATAATTTAAATTTTCTTACATATTTTTCATAAGATTTTATTTTCACGCAAAAATTATATTTTGCAAAAAAAAACATTATTCATAATGTAGATGATGACAACATGATGAAGAAGAGTAGTAAATGAAGCTATTTGTTCTTTTGTGTTTATTCTCAAGCTCCTGCTCATTATCAAAATGTAAAAACCAGAGTACAAAATTGGCAAAAGCAGGTGCAAAAAAGGAACAATTCCAGCACAGAATATCACTGACTGAAGCAAAAACCCTCATCAAAGGAAAATACAAACATACATGGAGTCAGAGAACAGGCAGTAACTTTCCACAGGACCCTATTCTAAAGCTAAAGAGGTCACAACAAACCACAATTTTTAGACTTCGCACATCTAATAATCATAATGGGGAAAGAATAATCATAGAGGGGAAAGTTCCAGGCAAGAGAGCAAGAGGAAGACTAAGACTATGATGGGTACATGACATCGAAGACATTCTGAACATGACATTGGAAGAAGCTGGTAGCACAGAAGTGTCAGACTTACAGAATGGTAATGAGGACAACGTTTTGCAAAGGAAAAGTCACATAGAGAGGGAGAGAGAGAGAGAGAGAGAGAGAGAGATTTGTCAGGCACACCGTATAAACTAGAGATAAGACTGTATTGTATTATAGTTTATAGTGTGGCTGTAATATCTGTGCCTTCTAAACATTCATGCATGAGAAGGTAAAATAATTAAAACATATCCTGTATAGAGACATTGCTATCCAACTATTGTTGATATTTAGGCATCACTATAGGCCTACATTTCAATAACTTTGCATAAGCTATCTAAAATGGCTCAATATAGTTCATGCCTCAAAACTCTGAGAAAGTTCACATTAAGTGGGAATATTTTATCATCTCACTTAGCACTACATGATATATGAATTTCAATTATACATAGGAAAGGATAGAGACAGAAGTAAACTGAAACAAATTAAATTGATTGCTCACAATATATCTGGATTGGATGATATTTATTAGATTTAATGCTTTAGAGCAGCATTTCCCAACCTTTTTTGTACATTGTCCCACCTAAGTCTTTCTAAAATTGTGATGCCAACAATGTAACATGTACATATTCTTCTATATCATATTTTTTTATATTTTATAGTGTGATACCAATATGTATCTTCATTGTGGTAGCTTCATTGTGATACCAATAAGATATATTTTATATAAAAAAATTGAATTATTCCCTAAATGAAGCCTAATTAGAACTTGTTTGAATTGCCTACCTGAACAATCAAATTGCCCCCATGTTGGGTGTGGGCTCCATGTTGGAAAACACTGCTTTAGAGGGAGCTAATATAAATATTTTATGAATAAACATTTACTTACCACTCAAAACAGGAGATAAATTATTCTTATCTTCCTTTCTAAATAAATTTTGTCCACACTGAGAAGGCATGTTGATTTGAACATTTCCAAACATCTGAGAATCTACTGTTCTCCAATAAAACAAGTTTCCTGGCTAAATGGATAGAAAATAAATAAATTTAGAATTATTTAGCATCATTAATTATAAGTAACATAGGTATTAGGTATGTTAATTATTCTCTTCACACACCGGACACGTCCATGGGTGCTAAGATCTTTGATTCAGTAACTCTCCCAGGGTATAATGGCTGATGGTTCTGGTTCTATGTTGGTTCACTGCTCTTTTTTAAATCTTTGTCAGGTGTTCTCTATAGGCCATGCCCATCCTCACTCCCAATTCACATATTCTTGATATTGACTCATGTTCATTCCCTTCAAAATCCTCTGATCATGAGGACTCATAAAGAGCAATGAGTATGTCTGCTCAGTCCATAAGCTGACCATCTGTTGTGGTGGTGAGGCTAGCTAATTGGTTGGCCTGTTCATTTCCCTTCATGTCCACGTGTCCAGGGACAAAGATAAGCATGATTTTTCATAGTGATGCCCACATTTTAGTTCTCTGTAATGATTCCATCCATCCACTACGTACATAACTTGTTTTGACTTTCTGAATCACATTGATTCACTTATTATGCATGCAAGAAAATAGGCTTGCAATTTCAGCCAGTTAAGTGCCTGTGCCAAGGCAAATACTTCCATTGTTAGACTGGTTCTTGTTGTGATAAAGTCACCACTAACTTTGTGTACTGTTCTTTCTTTTGATCTGGCAGTATCCATGCCCATAGGTGGTGAAGGATGACTGACCCATCTGTGTAAATCACAACAAGTAACATAGTTTTCAGTAAAAAGATTTCATTAAAAAATGGACACTTAAGATGGGTTGAAGTGTAAACAATTTACTAAGCAAAAATCTATAGAATTTATTTATGAATATTCAACTCTGTAAAAGTGAAACATGACTAACCAAAACTGAGTGAACTGCAATACAATTTACAGAAAAAAATATTATTTGGACTAAAGTTTTAAATGAACCATATTATTAATTGAAGCTAGAAATAAAAACATTAATTATATATGGCACAGTGTTGAGAAAACCATTTTTTGTCTATCCCAAGGCAAACGATCATTGAAAGTATCCACACTTACCATTAAGCATAGGGGTGATAGCTTCATCTGTTTTCCAAGGTCAGATGTGTCCTCATAGATGTATTATGTCCATGTTTGTTCAAAGTAATTTAATGTTTTCTAACCAGTTTTTTTTGGCTTACCTTTAGCTTTATGTCCAGATATTATTTTGTTATATGCTCTTATTGGTATTTCATTTGGTTTTATCAAACTATGATGAAATATAAATGTGCGGAAAATGTTATGGTAAAACACACTTTAAAAGAAATATATTTTTATAACATAATTACCATTGTGAAATCACAGCTTAGTGACATATTTAGGATATCTTCCTGTCTCAATGCAAAGCTGTACATGTTTAATCCATGGAGCCGACCTCTAAACCATTCCTCACTACCTTTAGGGTCGATAGGTTGTCCTAGTTTCAACTTCAGCCTGAAAATTTAAAGTTAAAATCTTATACAAGAGTTTCATTCTCATTCAATCTATGCATTTTTTTAAATAACATTACCAGGCTACATTTTTTTCTACTCATAGAATTATTTTTATTTGTCAAACACATTTTACAAAACATTATAGCCTTTTTTCATTCATCAAATTAAAATACAGTAATTTATAAACTTTAGAAAAGCTTGTTTATAAAGTTCAAAATTAATAGTCTCATAAATGAAATAATTTCTGCAACTGCCTACCTGCTTCCATTGATCCACTTCTCCATGTCCCCCTCTTGTAACTTTTGTCCATTCTTGAAGGCTGTCCAGTGTGATAAGGACAGAACCAGACAAAAGTGATGCCACTGTCCATCATTTATATATAGAGTGATCTCTTTGGAGGCAAAAAGTGATGAGATGACACCCGAACTATTCAGTGTAAGATAATTATTGATGCTGCAATTACAATAAATGTGTCACAAATGTTAGAAATACATAATATTTGCATATTTCACTCATAGACTTATATAGGACTACTACGTTCAGTATGAGAATAGGACTTGATGTAAATACTGCAGACTTCCATGGCTCTCTGAGACTAAATTTACTAAAGCAGTTATAATGTCTGATTCTCAGTCCATGAGATAAATGATTGAAAATATTTTATGTCAGTAAGAGCTGATGGCATGTATCACTTTTCCCAAGTTCATGATTATTAGTCTATATGGATTTATTACTCTGGACATGCTAACATTTATGGAAATGAAAAAGCAGATATGCTTAGTAGTTTTCATATTTTTCATTAAAACCTACTAAGCTTATGCCCTATATTAGGTCTATATTCCCTGTAGTCGCAACCTTCAATAACAGTTACAATTGTTGTTCCAGCAGGCCGAGGTTGGGCTTGAACTAGTTGCGGGCACGGCATGGATGGGTGGAACAACAAAGAAACCTGTCACAAGGGTCAGAGTTGTGCCCTGATGTCGACATCTGCTTCAGCGGCATTAGACTTGAAACACCATCTAGTTGGATGGCTACTGGAACAGAGGGTGGAGCACTTATGGGAATGCCCCACATGCTGTGAGGCCAGTTTCTAATCAAGAATAAAGAATTAGGTCTATATATAAAATGAAAGCAAAATTGTTGCACAAGATGATAAAATTATTTGTAGTACATAATATTATATGATTAGTTATGTATGGAATAAAGAGCAAAGACAACAAAAGAATGCCCAAATTACTTACCAAGAGATTTATTCATGTCTAAATTATAATATTTAATGATATCAGAAACCCCCACTATTGTATTTAATAACATTATATACACATATCTACTGTTTCTAAGATTAAAATATTGTGCAGAAGTACTAAATTAATAGCACAATTCACAGAAACAGTGTAGACACAAAATCAATGTAGAAAAATATTCGGTTCTATAATCACAAAGCATAACCCCTATATTTCGTTATTATAGCGTGATGTGAACAAAACAATATCCAATGCACTTGTTTATTGGTAGTGTATGATGGTTTGCGCATTGTTTTCATTTTATTGCAGTCTAAGAAATTACGATACTTATGTCACTTGCAGAACATTAGTACAACTGCAGGATACTGCTAGGTTTTAGGACCCTGGGGGGGGGGGCAGGATAAGGTATAGTATTTACAATAAGTCTAACGCTATTTTATCATAGCAATAAATCTAACACTACTACATGTCCCACCCCTTTGTGGTGAGGGAGACAACCAAAGCAATACAAACTTTTATGGGCACAAAATTCTTAAAGCTGTGAACAGGAAGTAGTAGGAGGGTATGCTATTGTGATTACTGTTCCCTTTTTATACCAATTTTCTATTAATATTTCACAAAATGATCACAATATAGGTCTATACCAATGTACTCATAAAAGCATTTGTACATGTGTACACTTTTTGATACTGCAGTACTAAATATTTCAGAAATGTATTGCTTGTTAAATAGCCTATTATTTAAAGTTTCACATTACTACAATGGACTATGCCCTTATATTTATTTTATGAAAAAACTTTTCATTGAAAGGACTATATAAAAAAGGTACAAGAAAATGTATGATTTATCATTAATAAAATTCATCATAAATACCAGGCAGAGCAATGAACTAGTGGTATGGAATTAAAGAAAATAATGCCAGCCAATTGAGGTGGTGTTTGTAATATGAACAAACAAAACATATAGTAAATAAATAATTTAAAATTAGGAATGCTGATATTGTTCCTCTGTTTCAAGCAGCCATTTTATAGTTATGTTGAGAGCATCACTTCAGTGGAAATGAGATAAATCAGATATGGTAAATTAAATGATGTACTTGTAAAACTTGTAGAACTTATCATAAACAATGCAATATCAATTTCAGTATTACAACAAGGATAGGTCAGCCAACATCATTGGCTGAAAATATTTAGTAG
Source organism: Meghimatium bilineatum (assembly GCA_034231615.1). NCBI lineage: Eukaryota > Metazoa > Mollusca > Gastropoda > Stylommatophora > Philomycidae > Meghimatium > Meghimatium bilineatum. Next base: position 71,986,457 of record CM067320.1, read on the forward strand.
TTCTAAAATAGACAAGTACAATTAATACATTCATCTTACCCATCATCAGACATCAGAACAACAAATGTTCCCTGTGATTTTGGTTGACTGAACTTAATCCATAGACAAAAACTTAATTCACTCAGGGTTCCAATCTCAATGAAAGCAGGCTTACTGTTCAAATCATGGTCTCCAAAAAAGTGAAGGTCAAAGTTTGAAGTTTTCTCTGTAATTAAAAATGGATATAGTCTTAGCAAATTTCACTTCATTTAGAACTATTTAACTAAAATAGTTCTTGGTCACTGGCTAAATGATCTGAAAACCATAGCACTCTGAGAAGACCCAAAGGCACACAGCTTCTTCAACAGATATCAGAGAATATCTACAGTGAGTGTTCATGTGACTTGCCAGTTAAACACTACACCTTACTTTTTTCATTGGTATTCAATTCTACTTGTATAATAGTTAATGCTAAATTCCCAGTTGTGTCATTAACCTTTAGCACGCTGTGTATATATGGGTCAGAGTATACACAGATGGATCAGCACAGAATGCCGTGAGGAATGGAGGTGCAGGTGTATATATAGAATATCCACACAAGCCTAGAGATACAATCAGAACACCGACAGGAAAATTCTGCAATAATTATGATGCAGAAATCCAGGCAATTAGTGTGGCAGCTAAAAAACTGCTGAACTCCAACTCTGACCTACAGCCTGTGGTATTCCTGACAGATGCAAGGTCAGTGCTTCAAGCTCTCCAGTCTGAAAAACTAACAGACTTGAAAAAACTACTTAGCGAATTGTCTTACCAGTATATGGTAACCATGCAGTGGATACCCTCTCACTGTGGAATACCAGGAAATGAAAAAGCAGACCAACTGGCTAAGGAAGGTGCTGCCGAGGACCAACCAGATATACCAATCACCTACCATCAGAAAAAACAGATGATCAAGTCAGTAAGAAAGCCACAAACACCAACACAAGATGACTATCATATTATGAACAGACCAGAACAAGTTATAATTCTACGTCTCAGAACAGGACACAACCGACTCCGCAGTCACATGTATACAAAGTTCAAGATTGGCAACACGGCCATGTGTACATGTGGACAGGCAGCACAGAGTGCCAAACATATACTTCAAGAGTGTTCTGAGCATGAAACGCTGAGGCAGACATATTGGCCAGAGGAAACAACACTGGAATCAAAACTCTATGGGACACTGTATGAACTACAAAAGACAGTGAGTTTTATTAAGGAGATAGAATTACAGATATAGACATGTTTCAAGTGAACGAAAGAAGAAGAAGAAGAAGCACGCTGTGTTTACATTTCGGCAACATTGAGAAGAAAATGTATCTAACTTCCTGTTTCTATTGTTAAAATGGTGATAAATGGTGTTGTTTGATTATGAAATAGAAATCAGAGCAATCTGTAAGCATTGGCATTGCGATGAAGCAACATGACAGTGAATCGAGTTTATTATACTATTCGTTCATCGTATATTCAGTGAAATCATCATTTATTCAGATGGAAAAGTGGAAAACTTGAGAGGTAAATTCTTCAAATACATTATTTAAAATATATCACGAGGTTTCCATTATGTAAAATATTTAATAGTCAACAGATAATTTCAATTTTCATAAACATTTCTATTCTTTACACCTAAATTTTAGTATCCAGGACCTATTTATTTAAATATCCTTAGCTATATCAACAAGTTACTATGCTTTATATAAAGGTATGAATATTCATATCCACATGTAATACTCCAAAAATCATGTTTTTGGATGTAGATAAAGGTGATCACTACATATATTGCAATGGAAATGCCCTATCAGCTTCATCACCACTCATCTCTGAATCAGAACTTTCATTAAAGTTAGATCATAATAATTTCAGTTTATCATTACTATTTCACTCTATCACTCTAAAATTTTACAGCTAGTTAGGCTTTGGAAATGTTACAAAATATATTAGGTAATAATTCCAACATTAAGTAATGTTGAATACATTACTTAATGTTGGAATTATTACCTAATATATTTTGTAACATTTCCAAAGCCTAACTAGCTGTAAAATTTGGAGGATGTCTAGATATTATTATTTCAAATACAAGTAGCAATAATTTTCAAAAACTCAATATGTTTACCCCCATTTTTTTATATGAAAATATCCTTCAAAGTCACCATGAATTGCTTTGAAATATGCACGCTTGTTTAGATCGATCTACTCTCTAACGGAAGTACTGCAAATATGAATGGTTCATTTGATTTTTACAGACATTGTGACATTTATAATTCACGATAATAAATTTGTATCACAATGTCGATTTCAGCAGCTTTTGGCATAGCAGGTATCCAAAATGTAGATTTTAGTGGATCAATAAACATGAAGAGTTACAAAATAATGCCTTTCCTGTTCTCTTTTCTCAAATCATTTGCAGAATATAATGTTGTGCCTGTATATGGAAGTTTTAGCAGCTATCAGAAGTAAAATATTAAATAATAGAAAAATTGTGATCAACTCTTTAGCTTCCACATTGTTTTTACAGTAACTTATCCCAGCTGTGCTAAATTCTTTGCCAAATAACTTTCCCACCTGTGTTGATTCATTTTCTTGTCCTACATAAATAAGAGCTTCCGTCGTACTGGCGTTTTATTGACACCAGAAAACATACAGATTGGATGGGATATTTTATGTATATTGAAGCTTGGTGAATGTGAAGAGAAAAAACATTTTTAGCAATAAGGAGATATAAAAATAACAAACTAACTCATTTGTAGCAGTAAGAATGAGTAAAGTCATGCATAGCAGCTTAAAGGGTTAAGAACACTATAAAGAAAGAAAAATGTTCACAAATACCTTTTCCACAGTCAGGTCCTGTATAGAGAGGAGCACAATGACACACATATTTTCCATTGACCTTGTGACAGGTTGCATTATTAAGGCAATGAGTATAATCTTGACATTCATCAATGGCCATCTCACACATTGCCCCTGTGTATCCTTGCGGGCACATACACTGGAAACTAGCTATATGGTCCACACATTTTCCTTGATTTAGACATGGATTACAGTCACATTCATTAATTTCAATCTCACATTGTTTGCCTGTGTAGCCTGAGGATAAGAAGAACATTCCAATTATGAACTATGAAAAGAATGGTGCTCGTTCTTTTTTTTTTTAACACAAACACAGAACTGTATTTTGTGTAGATTATTATGAGTCTATGTTTGTTGTACACATTTATGCAATGCTATCTGTACATTTGATTCTTTGTTTTTTTAATATTCTAAAAATAATTAAACTATTAGATTAATGGAATGACAATTAATTATTTCCATTCTCAAGAAAGTTTCTATGTATAAGCTAATACAATTATCTGGAATAAAAATTTGACTTTGCATTTCTTTCTGGGAAACATAATAGTTTTACAAACATATTTTTGTGCTTCAAGACAAAGATTATATTGAGACAGAATGATTATACAGGTGGGAAATTTCAGGGAATTTAACAGGAGATTATTTCCCGTAGTCGTAACCTTCAATAACAGTTACTATGTTGTTCCAACAGGCAGACGTTTTGCTTGAACTAGCAACATCCACGGCGTGGGTGGGCGGAACAACAAAGAAACCTGTCGCAAGGGCTAGAGTTGTGCCCTGATGTCGACATCTGTTTCGGCAGCATTAGACTCGAAACACCATCAAGTCGAATGGCTGCTGGAACAGAGGTCGGAGCACTTATGGGAATGCCCCATGTGCTGTGAGGCCAGTTTTTAATCAAGAATCAAGATTATACAGGTGTGAAAATTTCTTGCAATAAATGAATGAAAGTTGTGGTTGCTGCTCAGTGTGAACAGTGTGAAGACTGCTTTTTTACTTGTATATAGGCCTAGGGACTTGGTTTCTCTGTATGATAGAATATGTGTTGGTAATTCTGATACTGAGCCTGATGCAGATTGTAACACTGAATGAAATTCCTAACAAGACTATGCATATGGCCCTTTAAATGCAATTAAGACATAGTAGTAGTCCTACATGCTATGTGATTCTTGCTTGATTATCAATTGCAGATCATAGAAGGAAGTTTTGTTTGTGATACATCACTCAACAAATTATCAATGATAAAGTGTTCCTTCTGCATTTTAGAATATGAGTGATGAAAGGTAGCAGACTATGAAAGAGAAAAGCAGACTTTGTCATAATATGTGAATACTATAGGACTGATTATTTGGTAGAGAATAGACACATTTGCTTACAATCTGCTAGACCTTCATCCAGGATGCTATATCATTTAAAAGAGAAAATAATTATGGGTGAAATTGCCGTTCTATCTGAAGTATTTGCATTGGTCAGCAAGAATTCTAGGGTAGATGACATTGTTATATACACAGATAGCTCAGTTGTTCAGCCTCTGTACAACACTTAAACCATAATGGCATAATGTGTAGGGAAGAGACAATGGTGGACATTTTGCTGTGACTACCAGTAATGTGTCATTTTTCTGTTTGTTATATTTACTAATATTTGGGTGTGTTCTGTCTATCTCCAGTGTGTGTTGTTTCACCTCTCACTTTCATCTTTTACACTTCTGGGTTGTATCTGTTTTTATCTGTATCATTGAAATGTGAATGTCAAAACTGCAGATCTTACTTGTCATATTATGTTTTCAGGACTTTTTATGAAAATGTCAATTTGTGAGTTACTATATGTGTTTTCAGCATAACTTGATTACCCTGCTCCAAGTTTCGCAGGTCAGTATTGCTAATCATTCAGGCCTGGCAATCCTTGAACTATATCTCTAATACATAGATAATGCTTATAAAGATGCTACAGAACTATGTTGTTGAAACCATTTACATTAGATGGCAACAATAATAATTACTTTACCTGTGCTACAGTTGCACATGTAGTCACCATCAAGTTGTTTACAGCTAGAGTTATGCTGGCAGGGCTGACTAAGACATTCATCAATGTTCACTTCACAAAGATCCCCAGCAAATCCTATATGACAGCTGTGCATAGCCAGATTTGTATTTGTTAACAAGTGTTTGGATGAAATAGACTTCTCTAGATATAGGTCCTGCATGAAGATTGTGAACAGTGTCACAGATCTTAGCTGATCTCATTACTGCATGCTTTTCATTGATTGGCTACAAAAAGCATATGCAAAGTGATAAATATTAGTCCCATCAGCAATGATGAACAACACTGTATGAGAGCAGAGTGCAGGACCTATATCTGGAGGACTTGGACTAAATCATTCACCAACTTAAAAGTAACATGATTTATGCTACAATTACTGTTTTATCAAAAAGTTTAAATGTCCTCAAAGAAATATTTTTTATATATTGTTTTTTGACTATTGTGAAATTTTCTGTAAAATATCACAAGGTGTCTAACTTAATAGTAAAGCAAAATGAATTAAACAGGTTACTAAAAACACTTACCTTGCCTATGAATAAAAATATAAAACATTGTTTTTAGTAACCTGTTTAATTCATTTTGCTTTACTATTTGTTCATTCGGTTACTGCGGCACCCTCCACTTTGTCGGACACCCTCCGACCATTTGGTTATTTATATGTGTCTAACTTAAGCTCATCTTTACATTTGTTGATTTATTAATTAGCTATAAGAACCAATAAATATAATGAATATTACACTTAACAGTTAATATATTAAAAACTGGTTGGAACTTACAAGTAATAATGCTAAAATGATATGTATATTATAATTCTTTCTCTTTAGAGTCATGCTCAAAAATATTTACAGCTTTTTCATAAACTCAGAATTGATACGCCATCTCTAGATACAACATTGGTAGGCCCTTTGTGTAGATAGATCTAAAGCTATACCCCTACTTCCCTTACTGGTTAACTAGTTTTATTATTTCTGTTATTAGTTGTTGCTGTCATTTGTTATTGTTATTGAAATCATAAATATTTGACACTACGCCTTACATTTGTCACCTGTGTTGTTTACTATCTAAATAGCAATAAAGTCAAAAATTCTAACCTTCGGGTGAGACTACTACTTATGGCAGCATAACATATAAGACATGATTAAGCAACTAATGCATGGTGCTCAAAGAAAATTACAAGTAATTTCACAATGTTACAATGAGTAATTGGAAGTAAACTCCAGAACATCATGAATTCTGTGGTGTTCTTAGAATAATTCAATACCAAAGTCTGACTTTTCAGACATCACCATTCATGGTGGTGCGATATCAACTGCTGTGATATGTTGTCTTGTCTTGCCCCAAGAAAGTGGTGACACTACTGATCTACACTTACTGTTACATGCAGAGATGGGAACTTTAGCTTGCGTTCCAACACCAGATGTGTCATTTCTGTTGTATTATATTTAAGTTTATTCAAAATATAAATTTTAAAAAAGTAAAGTAACCCATAGCATTTATTAATGCCGTAGGGGTGTGAGATGTTAGCGATCTCACATTTCACAGGCTCTGCAAATGAGGGCGGTAGCCATCTCCTCTCTCTCGCAGTCTTTACTTCTCGGATTAATCCGGTACCCATTTAAGGCTGGGTCGACCTGGGAGCCATTGTGATCTGAAAACATTTCCGCCTCAACTGGGGAATGAACGCAGGACCACTCATATGCGAAGCCAGTGCGCTAACCACTGCGCTAACGCGGCTCCCTATTCAAAATATATTTATATATATATATAAGAAAGAAATGGATATATAATAATAAATTCAAAATATATTTATTATTATATATCCATTTCTTTCTTGGTCTTTCTCTGGCTCTATAACCTGATCATGTTTTATTATATGCTCTTGTGGGGAGTTGGATGTAATCCATTCTCATAAGATGTTCAAACCATAGTAGTTTCTGTATATCAATATATTAATTGTTGCTATACAGTAAAATAACTTGGTTAAATGGCAGGTGTAATGCATGGGTACTAAGAATCAATATTCCCCCTAACAGGAATGTGTGCACAGCCTCGCACGTCATTAGAACGTACAGCTCATGCAATTTACACCCTCATACATAAAGTACAAGCGAAACAACCTTTGCTGTTGTTTGATTTTAGTTAGTAGAAATCTTCACATGAAAATATTCACTGCTCAGACATCTTCAGATTTGCTCATGAGAAGAAAATTATAATGAAATATTGATTAGAATGAAAAATTATGTCAGTACATCAGGAACCATATGTGGATGGCATTGTATTTGTGAATCATAGTGAGCCATATTATGTATACTTCATCAACATATCTATGGGGGTATCTAAGCAACTATATGTCTACTCTGAGTATTGTGGAGTTGATCCAATAACCTATAATAAAGTGTAAAAATTAACCTTATTATAGAAGTCTTACCTACAGGTGTATGCATCGATACCATCTTGACAGATTCCCTGATTTAAACATGGACTGGACTCACATTCATCAATATTCACATCACACAAGAATCCTGTAAACCCAGGCAAGCACTGACACAAAAAACTGGAATTGGTCTCCTTACAACTTGCTAAGTTTTTACATGGGCTTGATTGACAAGAATTCAAGGAAACCTAAATAGTTATGGATAATTACTCAATATGTTATTATGCTTGCATGTATGTAAAACTATATTCTATTTACAGAAGAATAAATAACAGGAATCAGTACTTGTTCTCATTCAGCCACAAATCAGAAAATGTAATTGTCTGTGGCCCAAACATGTTTTCATAGAATGGTGTAGGCCTTTTTCATATTAACAATATGTGGATTATTAAGACAGAAATTATACAAATAATGAGATCAACAGATAATTTAAACATCCAAATAGAGAACACAAAAATAAAACAAGTCAAAAAGTTCAAGTACCTAGGAAGTATTTTCACAGAAGACGAATGACTCGATAGAGAGAGAGAAACAAGATGTGAAAGACAAATGCTGCTACATACCAGTTGTCACCATTGCTATTGCACCCAAAAATCAACATGGAAGTAAAGAAACAAATTATTAAGAGCATCTTTTTACCCACACTATGCTTCCAATGCCAGACTTAGTAACTGACATCTACAGATAAGCGAAAGATCGAAACATGTGAAATTAAATGTTTAAGAAAGGCTATTGGAGTCACCAGAGTCGATAAAATGCACACAGTGAGAACATTAGACAGATAATAGGTATAACATCATTCATCGAATATATAGAGAAACAACAAATAAAATGGTTTGGACATCTTATGAGAATGAATGATCAACTTCCCATAAAAGGTTATAATAAGATGGAATCAGGATACAGAGCCAAGGGCAGACCTAGGAAAAGGTGTATACAGAACATCAAGAACATCCTGAATAAACATGACTACACCTAAACCAGAGGAACACACCTGGCTGTGAAACAATCTACATCTCCTTCACAAACCCCTATGCTCAAGTGCGGAAACTATGACAACACCACCTGAGGACAGACCATCTGAAATCAGTGAAAGAATTGTTGAAAGTGCAGTGATAATTTACATAGTGCTCAAATTTTAAAGCAATATATATGCACCAAATCTACAGAAGGTGAACATGTGCGCATAGAAAATGAGTTCAAAATGTGTCAAGCCAAAATACGGGAAATCATATGGAGCACAAAGAATTAAATTTTCTGATTTGTAGCTAAATTAAGGGATAAGTACCGATATATCACAGCCCTATATTAGACCCCTACATAGGCCTATCAAAAGTATGACAATAATGAAAAAAATTAAAACATAAATGATAAACAAAAATCAAATGATATATAGGCCTAATGTAATATGACTATATGCATTTAAAATCAATATAAATTATTCTAAACAATAAGATAAACAATAAAAGAATAAGCACATTTTTAAAATCCTGCAATTAGAATGGAAATTTGATATTTTATTAATCTTCTTCTTCTGAAGCATTCATTCTCAAACTCCTGCTGGATCTTCCTTGTAGCAGGACAATGGTCCTTCTAGATTTCCAGCTGGATGTAGTTCAGATTATGGAAATGTGTTGTATTGCCATTTTATTTGTACTAATGACCTGACACATCCATCTTTGGCAGAGAGGGAAATTTGATATAGAGGAAAGAATTGTGAAAAAAATAGATAGAAGATAGCAACAATAGAAAGATCATCTCATGTCAGATGCTGGTAAAATGGAACAGCATGACAGCTGTGTTATTTCTACTTGCTCATAAGGAAAGAATCAGAAAGAAGATGAATGCACAGAAAGAGTAAAACTCTGCACACTGAACTGCTACCAATGGAGTATTTGCATAACATGGACCATATATTTTTTTGCTGATATCTCTAATGTGGGACTCCTATGACCCTGATAGGTTATGGGCATTATTATAACTTATTAGAAAGCTAATAACATAATTTATACACATTATTGAGGACATGTAAGAGAAGACACCAAACAGCAATATGTTTTGACAACAATATGAAGAAATCTCATTCAGAACATGGTCTTTCTTATGGATTCTCTGAACACTCTGCATTTCTGGGTGTGCTGCCCTGCCGCAGCTAGAGACATGTTTAAGCAATTTGATATATCTCTGCACCAGTGTCTTGGGCGCCCTCTTCTCCTGTTACTATTAACACTGCCTTCAGCTATTAATCTTTCCATGCTGTTATGTCTCTTTATATGACCAAAATAACAGCTTTCTTGTTAAGATGTTGTTAAGGAGCCAGCCCTCTTCAACTTTGATTGCTCTTAACACTTCTTGATTTATCTTTTTAGCTGACCATGATACAGTCATCCCTCAGTTATCACAGTTAATAGGGACCAGAACCGGCCGTGATAAGTGAAAAACCGCGAAGAAGTGTCATCCTCTCATTTTTAACACACATACATTTTTTGTGTATGTATAATATCAATAAGTGTATATGAAACCATATAAGTGCATATGTTATCATTAGAACATTAAAGAATAGTTTCAAACATATAAATAAAATATTAATAGTATAAATAACATACATAAAATAATGTATAAATAATATATAAATATGATACGTGTGTGTGTAACATACGTAGATGTAACTAAAGTATACATACTGTATATATGTTTTTAGAAATCCGCGATGTACTGGGGCCGTGATAAATGAACTGTGAAGTAGCGAGAAGACTGTATATGTACATTTTTCTGTAGCATCTAATTTTGAAAGCAGCAATTCTCTTTGCTATTGTTTTATTTAATGTCTATGCTTCACAACCATATATTGCCACTGGAAATATGCATGTTTTGATCATACATAGTTTGGCTTTGCTGCTGGTATCTTGCCAAAGATTTAATCCAAAGTAGAATTACGAGGCACATGACTCTTGTAGTTTGGCAATAAGAAGAAAATGATGGACTTATATCGGATATGTACTTAGAATAAATGAAACACTACAAACAATAAAATGGGTATCAGATAGCAAAATAAAAAGAGGAGGACCAAGAGAGACCATTCACACACAAAAAACCAAACAGGTTATGACTATGGGTCTCAACAACATGCAAGAATTACACACAGTAGCATCACATCCTTTGAACTGGAGAGCTCTGGTTCCTGCACTATGCACTGTGCTCAGCACTGAAGGAACATAGATAGGTAAATAGATAGATAGATAGATTGAGGACAAAAAGTTGTGATGAGACATTCTTCTTTCCTTCCTCTTTTACCCTTTACGGGTGTCGAGGGAGATACAATGTTCTTGTTCTCGCTTTTCTGGCAGCTTCAGATAATGTTATATGGTGTTCGTGTAATGTCATTTTGATGTTGTCAATTCAGCGTCCTCTAGGTCTACCCTTGACTCTTCTTTCTGCTTCTCAATGAGATTACCTGCATCAATCACAATGTCACTCAGAAAGTAGATCAAAAGAACTTATAAAGTCTGTGCTATGTCAGTTTCAGTTCACAAATATTTTTCCTTATTTAACATTGGACCAATCTACTTCTTTTGCATGATCTACTTCTATTTGATATGTTGTATCCTTTAATTATATGACTATTCTGACAGTCTGAAGTGTTGGTGATACCTTGTAAAACTATGTTTACATGTACAAAACTTTACTGTTAACTTACAGAACATGTAGGTCCAGTAAATGGCGGTAAGCAAGTGCATGTAAAAACATCACCATTACTACTACATATAGCTCCATTAAGACAAGGATGGCTACTGCAAGGCTCAATCTTTTCATTGCACATATCACCTGAGCATGTAGTTAGAAATATAAATTAGTAAATTTTATAATGAAGTCTAGATGAAGTATAAAAATAATGAAATAGAACTGAAAGATGCAATAGCTATTAGATTATATTCTTTTTCTCTTATTTACAACCACTCTATAAATATGGAATGGATCCTAGTATATTATGGAAAGCAAATACAAAAGTGTTACAAAATTATACTACTAATAATAAAAAAGATAATAGAAATTTCTTATATTATCTTTTTATTAGTAGTAGTAACATTTTGTAACACATGTTTACTTATTTACAATATTTACTTCTGTATCTGTGCTACTATAGGCCACACCTGACACGTCAAATCGTCTCTGGATTTTTTGTAATTATTTATTTGTATTTTGACTGCTACCTATTGTATTTTGTTGTCCACTGTGTTTGTGCTTATTAAGTTTATATATTAAATCAAAACAACAATTGCCTTGGCCTTTATTCTTTTATTATAATGATATCTATAATATTTTTATTAGTTGTGGTAGGGTTTATATCACATATTATTTACAATATGTACTTTTGTATCTGTTTTACTACTGTCCACACTTTAATCGTCAGATCTTCTCTGGCTTTTTGGTAATAATAGTATGATAAAAAAAAACTTTGCTATACAATACAAAAAGAAATTAATGAAGTAACAGAGAATAAGAATTGTGAGTCATTATAATCTGTTTCATTTATTGAAATAAGGATCAAAGCACCTATGAGTCATGCAGAGTATTGTGATTACAATCTTCTTAAATCAATCATAGCTTAAACCTGTAGCTTACCTTCCCATCCAGGAAGACAGTTACACTTGAAAGATGAGATAGTATCTTCACAGCTCAAACTTCCTTGAATGCTACAAGGCATTGGAAAGCAGAAATCAATGTCTATTTCACATCTTTTTCCTGTGTAACCTGCAACATATTATCATAATATCTGTGCTACCATTGTCTTATAATTGTTGTATTTATAACAAAATTATATATAGGGCCTATCAAGTAACATATTCTTTCCAGAACGTTGCCTACGTTGTGGATATTCTGAATCTCTGACTTAGGCAAGCAGGCCTGCATTGGCCAGAGACATGTGCATACATTTTTCAATGTTGCTGGTCTATCTTCTTTGTCTTCCTCTTCTTCTCTCGCCTGGCACTCTGCCGTCTAGAATCAGCCTTTCGATACCATCATGTCGCATTAAGTGTCCAAAATACTGTAGCAAGTGTCTTATGCTGGTATTTAGAAGCCATCCCTCAATTAGTTTCAGTAATTTCAAAATGTCAATGTTCTTCTTTTTCTCTGTCCATGATATTCGTGTGATCTTTCTGTAGCACTTCATTTGAAATTAATGTATCCTTTTGGATATTGTCTTGTTTAAAGTAAAAGTCTCATATCCATATGTTGCTACTGGGAAAACTCATGATCTTAAAAGGTTACTTTAGTGTTGTTATTAATACTTTGCCATAGCTTTCTCATTTGTGTTAATTTGAGTGTTGCAATTGCGAGTCTTCTTATAATCCCAACTGAACAATCTCCAAAACTTGTATCCATTTTGAATTTTACTTTGTTAATTACACTGTCTTTCAATAATTTAAAAAAACAACTCTTATTTATAATTATGGCTTTCTTAATGTTGTATTGGTTATGACTTGTGTAGGCGATTAGCTGTACTTTGATAACACTCTAAGGTTCTCCAGTTATACGTATAACAGGATGCATACATATGGTCACCTTGACTAGCTCATTAAACACACTCCTCATCCTGCCTTACACATGCCCATTTATATTATTTGTAACATTTAACACTGAATTACGTCAGCTAGAGTATAGATGTGTCATCTATCTATCTATTTAAATCTAAATCTAATCCAAATCTAATCTAATCTCATCTGATCTGATTTGATCAGACCCGATCTGATTTAATCTAATTTAATCTATCTAGATAGATGTGATGCTTCTGTGTATAATTTTTGCATTTTGTCATACCCACTTTGATGGTTGATCTTTGAAGAATTTCTTTCAGTCATCAACTACAATCTCTATATTTCAATAGGTGATCACTAAGTGACTTCTGCACATCCCCCATATTCATCGTCAGCTCAGCCTGTATGCTCTATCATTCTGTGAAAGCTAGCATGTTTAGGGCAACATGACAGGTGGAACTAGACAGGAATAACTTTGAAAGTTGCGATGGTGGGGAGTGCAGAAAAAGCTATCCCTATTGGCAGCACAATCAATATGATTTAGTTAATGCAGATGTTGATGCCAGAGTTTACCCAGGGTACCATAATGCCTAGTTTTTGCTATGTAGTGTAATCAAAGGTTAGAAGTATTAAAGATATGCACATATTCACTCATACCAAGATTATATGTTCCTTCAGTGCTAAATACAGTGCATAAGACAGAAAACAGTGCTATTCATACTGAGTAAAGTGACACTGTTTTGTGTAGTCTTACATATTGTTGTGACCCATAATCATACTCTTTGATGGTTGTTATGTAAGAGATTTTCTTCATCGCCCTCTTTTCTTTAGCCATCTGGAACTAATTTTAGTTCTTATAGTGGCAAAATATTTTAATTAATTCTAAGTACATGTCTGATTCAAGTCCATTGTTTTCTTCATGTTGTAGAAAAATATTGCTATTTATTATGATTTCTTATTTTCTTGTTTGACTGGAATTCTTCCTTACCAATATTTAAGAATTTTTTTAAGACATTTATTTTCTCATGAACCTAATTTATTTTCGAGTGCTTAAAACCAAGATTGGCTGCTTTTTTATCTTTTGAAGCACGCACTGAGAGTCAGGCCATAGCTGCTTAGGAAAAAGAGTCTAAAAATGTCATTGGAGTGTGATAGTAATGGTTCTAACCTCTACCCTTATACTTGAAGTAAGCAAGTAGATTATTTTTTATGTGCTGCTGTGCTTAACAACAACCCTACCATGAGGGATAGCTGTAAAATTCCAACAAGATTTATTGCATGATATACAATTCCAACAGTAAACACAGAAATACCCTCAGTATTATCACCTATCAGTTGATTAAGCAACAGGCTCTATACATTTATTTCCATCATAGATAAAGTCTTTTAATAAATAAACTATAACTTTTTGGCAACAATCTTGCCTAAGCAAATACATGGTTAAAGAACAGTATGAGAATGTCTTATGCTTCTACCTTCCAAGCATTGGCAATACAAATCACTGCTTGAGTCCTGAGTTAATGAACAATTTGCCCCATTTAGACAAGGACTTGTCTCACATCGTTGCACTATAAACTCACAGCAATTTCCTGTGTAGTCTGGCTGTGAGTAAAAAGACACACTTCAATATGATGTAAAATAAGCATATTACAACTTATGAGATAGTCTTCACCATTAAATTCCAAACAATTTTGATTTTCTCTACATGACAAAGGGCTTGTATCAGGTCTGCTCCATATGTTCGATAGAACATTCCTATTTACCAGGTGCATGTGATGACCATACATTAACATAAGTATTAAACTAGAAGTATGTAACTTCACACATGAGCTGTGTGGGATCCTTATAAGTGAAGGTGACCTAGTTTTCCTTGCCACATTAAAAAAATGTTCAATGTCTGCCATATAGTGCTTCTGTGACAGTACCATTGTTTATTCACTGTTTTTATTGTTTATTCACTGTTTTTATTGTTTATTCACTGTTTTTATTGTTTATTCACTGTTTTTATTGTTTATTCACTGTTTTTATTGTTTATTCACTGTTTTTATTGTTTATTCACTATTTCCGTTGTATTCTTGAAAAATACTATATGGTAGATGATCTTCGTCATCTTCTTCTCCAGATATATCCAGTAGAGACAATTGTTTTATTCTTTCTTTTTGTTTTCAAGTCTCAATAAGTATATCATTTGGGTGGTCATTCTTTTGTCTCTTGTACCTTTCTACTGATTCCGTCAGTGCTCTTTTCCATTTGATATCCAGCAACTCTACATTTGCATCTATCTGACATACAGCTGTAGGTGTTGATCACATCCCTCCACAGATTAGTCTCAGAGCTTGGTTCTGCACCCTATTCAGGGATGAGATGGTAGCATTGCTCACAGTGATCTAGAGAAGAAGGTTATAATCCATTACTGATCTCACATAGCCGGGATACAGTTGATGGAGAGTGTTTGTCTGTCTGTTTCCCAGTTTGTACTAGCTAGTCTCTTAATGTGGTTATGTGGTTTCTATTGGGCTGTCATCAGTGATATAAAACTGTACAGCCACACTTTTCTTATTACAGTTTTACATAATTTTACTGAATTATATCACAAACTCATCTGTTCATTAATTAAATAGCTAATTAAATTCTTTTCATATCAACCATCCTGATCCTATCAACTTTTCTTGAAAAAATATCTTCTAATACTGAGTGTGTATTTTTTATTGTGATCTGAAGTTCTTTGTTACATATCGCATGCTTACATTGTACTGATAAAAAACATATATGGTCAATACTTCTTTTCCAAACTTTGTTTGAAATATGAAAGACTGGTGAGAAAGAGGCTCTTTGAAAGGTTCTACCATGCATGGTTATATACATATTTTCATGTGTTATTAAATTTGTTTCCTCATCAAAGCCAACTCCTTGTAGTGGAGATGGGAATTAGTACAGCCAACAGAGGCTGGAAACTAAGAGTGGTCAGGCCAATCCTGACATCAAGCAGGACCACAGTTCTACCCAAGCAATCACTGGTGCTGAAGTCAGAGATACAAGGTCAAGAGGCTCACCAGCAACAGGACTATCATACAACACGACTAGATAACATGTATTTACAAAAAAAACCATTAAACTTGTTTTACATCCAAAAACACATACCAAGCACAAGCACTCGAATGAATTGATACTGTCTTGGCAGATCCCTCCATTCATACATGGAGATCCAGCACACTCATCTATGTTCACCTCGCATTGGTTACCAGTGAAACCTGAACAAGAATATAAATTGTGACATCTAATAGTTCAGATCTGGGTCAAAGATATCAAAGACAAAAAGGCATATAACAAAATAATTAAAGTTTTATGGCAAATTTTCTCATCTTCTTTCAACAGGATTCATGGATCTTAATTGTAAATCAGGAATGCCATTTGCCTTGTCTGTGACTGTATTTTATTCATAGTTGTTGTTTTTACTATTGTAGGCACCTTTCTGTCTTTCCAGATTCTAGTGCTATTCTTATACTATCATCATCAGGTGCCATGCCGGGTGGCGTAGGCGTTCATGGCTCTCCACAGCTCTCTGTCCACAGTATTATGTATCAAAGTCGTTGTCGTTTCTTTGCCGTGCCAGGTTGTCAAACTGTCTAATATTTTCTCACTTTGTCACCTTCTGACTATGGTGCCTTCAATCTTGCCTGTTGTGATTATGTTCTCTAAACCTGCCTGTCTCATGAAGTGGCCAAAAAAAAGAAGATTGCCATTTTCTTATATTGTTGATTAAGGTCTGTTTCGCATCTAACTCTTTTAACACCTCTACATTAGTTTTTCTGGCAGTCCATGGTATTCTCAGCATTCTTCTGTAGAACCACATCTCTGTTGCCTCCAATCTCCCACTTTCCAGTTTTGTTTATTGTCCAAGACTCGCACCCATATGTTAGTATAGGGGTTATATAGCACTGCAGAACTCTCTTTCTCACCTCTAATGACAAGGTCATATTACACAGTATATTTTTCATTTTTCTGAATGTAGTTTTTGCCTGTCCTATTCTGCATCTTATTTCTGTTGAACTTCTTCCATCTGCTGTAATAATTGTACCTAGATATTTGAATTGGTGGACCTGTTTTAATACTATATCATTCACTATGATCTTGCAAGGTGTGTTATTTTCTTTCTTTGAAATAACCATTACTTCTGTTTTCTTGATATTTAGGAAGAGGCATTTCTCTTTGCTTTCTGTGACTACTACTTTAATTAAGTTTTGAAGGTCTTCCTCACTTTTTGCAATCAGAACAGTGTCATCTGCATATCTCAAATTATTTATGTTATGTCATCCCACTGATATTCCTGGGATATCTACTATTGCACGCAATATGTTTTCACTGTATAAAGAGAACAGGTCTGGTGAAAGCACACATCCCTGTCTGACTCCTTGTTTTATTTGTTGAAAAGGGCCAAATTGATTTCCTAATCTTATTGCTGCTGTTTGTTGCCAGTACATGTTCTTGATTATTCTTAAATCCTTGCTGTCAATGTTCAGATTCTCTAGCATGTGTATAATTTTGTATGTTTAACTTTGTCAAAAGCTTTAGTGTAGTCTATAAAACAGAGGTACAGATCTGTTTTTACCTCTATAGACCTCTCTATTAGTGTTCTCAATATATAAATCGCATTGTTGGTGCCTTTGCCTTCTACAAATCCACATTGTTCTGGACTTATTTCTGGTTTTATTTTGTTTCTCACTCTCTTCATGATGATTCTGAGAAGTATTTTGGTTATTTGGCTCATGAGGCTGATTGTACGGTGTTCTTCACATTCAGTGGTCCCTGGTTTCTTAGGTAATGCTATGAATATGGATCTCATTAAGTCATCGGGTATGTTTCCACTGTTATATATGTCATTCAGCAATTTTGTGATTATTTCAACTCCAAAGTCATCTAAAGCTGCTAATTCTTCTAATGTAATATTGTCTGGACCTGGGGCGTTGCCATATTTCATGTGTCTTAGTGCCTCCCTTACTTCTGCTGTGAGTATTGATGGACCCTCGCCGTTAACTTGTATGTTTATTTCTGGTCTATTGTCATCATAAAGTTCTTTGATATATTCTGACCATCTCTGTACTATGTGATCAATTCCCATTAATACCTGCCCTTTCTTAGATTTTAGACACCCTGTAACTGTTTGTGTTCTCTTATACTATACAACATTTAATATACAAGATGATGATGGATGTGACTCGTAAGACCAAACTGAGCCGCAAAGAGTCTTTCACAATATGTACAAGGAATCACTAGCTCGCTTGTACCATTGTGTGCTGTTCTGTGTCTTCTTATTCATGCAGCCTTTGAACTATCTGCTAACACTTTCTTTCTATCTTTATTCCATTTCTGATCTTTACCCTCCATACATGATCCATGATCTGTATCAGTGCCAGTATCATGCATATCAGGTTTGCATATCAGGTTTGCATATCAGGTTTGCATATCAGGTTTGCATATCAGGTTTGCATATCAGGTTTGCATATCAGGTTTGTATATCAGATTTGCATATCAGGTTTGCATATGTCTTTGTACCAAAGCAGAGGTCGACCCTGAGTTATTTGTTTACGTATATTCTCAAACTTCCACTCAAACTCCCACTCATTTTCAAACTCTCAATATTTGTGACATCAGTCCATATGTATTGTTCACCCATCCAATGTATTTGCATTTTGACTGTCCATATATGGTCCATAAATATATACAAGCCAGAATGATGTGCATCACTGTGTATGTACAGTGACTATGTACATGTTGACACAGATGTGTCAGAGATAATGTTTGGTTTTTTTTCAGTCAATTTTTACTCCATCTGCAGCATTCACATTCATGGACATGATCCCAAAAGTGTAGGCCAGAAGCAACAAGAGCCACTGTACTTCTGTTTCCAGGGTGTATCATGAGGAGGTACTTTTGGGGTCTTTGTTATCTGCTAATCCTGAGTCGGCTGAGAGCAGTGTGGTACCCTTTACACCCCAAACTCTGAGATTATTTCTCAGACTGTAATTCTCAGTAAAGTAGATACTTTGGTTTTCTGCCTTATTCTATCTTCCAAGGGTGTCCAGTCATCTGAATCTGTGCAGACTGAGCATAGAAAATTCTGTGGTATTGCCTGATATTTCAAATACACCAGTGTTCATGATTTTTTTTAAAATATATTTTTATTTATTTTTATTAGTGTGGAGGTTATTTTCACTTTATTGAAGATACATTGAGTGATTTAATCTAGAGTAAAAACAAACTTTTAAATTTATGTAAATCCAAGAAATTATATTTATCATTGTAAACATCCATTCATAAACCCTGAAGTGTGTGTATACATCAGGGTTGTAAAGGTACTACATTGATGTGTTAACACACAGTCCTCTGTGATTTCTAGCCTCAGTAATGTGTGTGGAAAGTCTTGACCAGTCCTGTCTTTGATATTACTGCCTCATGATTTTTTGCCTCCCCATGGAGACAAAACTTATAAATTCACCTTCAATTATACCTTGCAATATTGTTTTTTGACAGCCAGAATCATGTCATCATACATGTCCAAACCATGCATGTTTAGTTAGTTAGTTAGTCATTGGATCATCATCACTGCAGAGTGGACACGGCCATAGTTGCTCCAATTTCTCCTTGAGTGCATCCGCCATTACTCTTTTGCTGACAGTACCGGTCCTATGCTGGTTGACCATTATTTTTCTGCACCCTCCAAATTGTTCATTTCTAGCAACACAGCATTTCAATCCCTGATCTTTAATCCTAGCCATTGAAAAGGAATCATCATCCACATTAGTCTCACTCTCGCGTGCTATATCTCTTATGGAGTTCAAAACATCAGCACGATCCATTGCCCCATCCCCCTGTGCCACAATTGCGCATGATGACAGTATTGTTTTACTACTTAAAGTAGTGATTCTAGTGAAACCATGAAATTCTCTACTTTATTTTTTATGTACACATTTGTCTTATGAAATGTCCAAAATCCATCTATAAAAATTGCATTTGAAGGTCTATATCCATCTCTCCATGTCTGCAGTAAGTGTCCAACTCCTACAACCATACAGTATAATAGGTAGCATGAGTGAGTTATACATTATGATCTTCATTCCAAAACTGATGATGCCTTTCCATATTAGATATAGTCTTGACATAGCAGTCACGCCCATTTCAAGTCTTTCATTATAATGTTGGTTTATGTCTCTATGTCTGTTTTTTTAGCCAAGATCTTGCTCTTTTCAGTGTTGATTTCCATGCTGTACTTGCTGGTAACTTATTTCAATTTTGCAATATGTATAAACATATATATATACACAAATTCCTACATGAAGTTATTAATTCTGCATTGGAATGCTATGGTCTTCAGATAAGTAAAGCTTAAAGAAGATTTTGTTAACACTATTACATAAACAATAGTTTTGTGCCCCACACTGTCAGATACTTCAGGTGTACAAATTATTGAAACTAAAAATCAAAATTTCTTCACCAAAATACAAAATAGGAATATTGAAGCCTATTCCCTCATGTGACCAAAACTAGAACTTGAAAGCAATGTGTTTAGAAAATATACTAACAAATTTCTCTAAATATACACAAATAAATAAATGCACATTGAGTAACAAAAATGTAAATTTTACCATCAGGGCATAAACAGCTGAATGACTTAGTACCATCTATATATGTTCCACCATTGAAACAGTAATCTTCTACAGAATGAGCAATCTTTACTTGACATAAACTCCCAGTGAAGCCGTTTACCTATAAGGATCAACAATTAAAGGTGTATTATTCTTATTGACTATTAGTATTACTAGTAATTAGTAATTAGTGATATTGTTGTTGTAATAGTCCTTGTCTCGATTGGTCCGTTCAGGTGACTTTGTGTGCACGGTTTGAATGGCTTGATGAAATTGCATCTTATTTTAAGATGTGGTTAGTCAAGTACGGAAGAACGCGTGTGCAATAGTTGCTAGGCGATTTGGTGCTGTTGAATGGACTGGTTCAACTCCCATTAGTCTCAAGAACTAGTAATGTTATTAAGATAATTGTTGGTAGTGTCACTTTATTGTCATTGATATAAAATCATTGTCATTGATAATGGAATCATTATTATCATTAATGTCTTCAGAGTATGTCCAACTCTGTGGTGGCATAGTACAGAGCGCATCTGTGATGACCAAATCACTGGGTTAAAAACATTTGGATAGTTCAGACAGCAATGGTAAACTACTAGGCATATATGTAAACACTGCCAAGAAAATCACAACAGCCAAAAATGTTGGGTTGATGGCTGCATTCTGAACAGGATATGCTTCCAATTATTTTTTTCTCAAGATTGATACTACATCAACTATTTTGTGGATCACTTGTTATGTAACAAACTGCATACAAATTCTAATATTCGAACCAAAAGATAAAAATTGAAAAAACATGGAATGAAGTTTTGCTAATCACTAGAAACACATAAAAACACATAAAATCATTGGCAACACCATCCTTTACTCATCTTGTGCTATGTTTTGTTCTTGATAAAATAATTTTCCATATTGCAGATTTTCTGGCAGACGGAGATCCATCATTTATACTAAATGGACTACCCAATGTGGCTGTGAATTCATCAACTTTTTGTGCATACTTCAGATTTATATTTCATCAAAACCTCAGTATCTAGTATTTTATCCCAAAGATGAATGTTAAATATCTTGATTATGTAAAAATGGGCACATCATGAAAGAGATTGTACATTCAGGTCCACAGTGTGTGGCATTTTTTATTCTGAAGATGCATTAGGTTATATATTCATTATCAAAATACTAACTGAAAATGTAACATCATGCATTTTTATTTTACACAAAAGAATTACTTTATAACCACAGTATTTCTTCCTGAAGTATTTGTTACATCAACTTATTTAAACTAAACATTAAATGATACATGATCAAAATTGTTACAGCTATCACCAGTTAAATTTTAAAATGTAAATATTTGTAAAAAACACAAGTTAATGTCTTCTACTGCCGCTAACATTGTCAAAAACTACCCCAAATATTGTTTTTGAAATACCACATATGCTGTCACAGACTATACTAAACACCACTTACACAAGAGCACTGGAAACCAAAATCTAGATCCAAACAAAGCCCTCCATTACTGCAAGTAATACCAGCACAATTGTCAGTACTACTAATGTCACATCTAAGGAAGATTGAAAGCAATGTATATTGAATGCAACTAAAAGGTCCAGATCAGTGTAGTAACTTTGATATATTTAATTTATAGCATGGAAATAAATTACTCGGTAGCAAAATTTAAATTTAATTTATTTTTTAAAACTATTAGCTAGTATTTTGTCCACCCTGTGACTAAGGTGGAGTAAGAGCATCGAGGATGGCTCCAGTAAATTGGTTTCATTTTAGTCACATGCAAGGACAAGTTGAAAACTGTGGTCATCTGACACAATGCTGAGGGATGAACTCTATGGCCCTGTCATGGGTTGGTGACCACAGCAATTCATTGAAAAATCCATATAAGGTCTGATTCTTACTAGAAAATGAAGAAGAAAAAGAAGAAGCAGCAGGCAATTAGACATGCAGACTGTGTAGAAAGAAATATCAATCTGTTAACCTTTAGCAAGCCAGATTAAAAAATACGAAACGTCTCCCTGCCACCGGATTCTTTTTTGAAAATTTGCGTTATTGATGGTGACTGTTTTGAAAATGTGATAATTTTTTGGTTGTTAGAGATATTTAAATAATATTTGCACATATAAATAAAGAATTGAATTCTGCATATATTGGTGTAATTTATGTACATGTGTGTGTGATACCAGACGTATGAGAAAGTGGTAAAGACGTTTTTCACCGAAAAACATATATTTTATAACAAATAAAGATTTTAAAAATTAGTAAAAAATAACTTACCTTACTTATCGAATTCCTTGGCAACACTGTACACTAAATCACACGCAAATCTGTTGTATTTATGTTCTTTCATTGCAAAATTATCAAAATATTGCCGGCAGAACTGTATAAAACATGTAGAAATGCAGTAAAATCGTTCTTTGATCTTAGGTCTAGAGTCATTTTTTGTGCCACTTCAACATATTCGATATCAAACCTTTACAAGTCCCCAAACCAACACGGCATTCTGTATATTCACTGCTGTGAAACTAAATAACTAAATAATTAATGATTCAAGCCACGATTCAATGTTATTTTATTCTAAATACGATGAAAGAAAGGTCTATGAAAACGGTCAACCATCATGGCATCGTACCGGTATGCAGATGTGGTCAGATTAATTGTTATAACACGTGTATCTTCCACCTCGACATCTTTACAACAATCATTTAGGAAGTGGGAATGTCCCGGCCTCGGCTGCGCATGACCAGAACTATATACAAGCTGTGATTAGGCTGTGGTAGGCCTATTTTGCACAATGTCTCATTGAGCGAGTGCACACGACAACAGTAAATAGCCGCCATCTTTTTTTTTGTCAATCACACTTGACCAAAGCACGGTGAAGGTTAAATGTAAATATTGCCTAGAAGATCACAGCAGGCAAAAATTTCTGAGTTGATTGCTATGTTCTGAATAGGATATAACTTAGCTAACACTGATTTTTTTTAACAACTAATTTATCTGTCTGCTACAAAGATGTGACAGTTTTTCAATTTGAAATTCAATGTGTATTATCTGAGGACAAAAGCTGTAATAAAGAATAATATTATTGTATTATTATATTGGTTGATTAATTTTCTAGAGCATCAAAGTTTGATACTCTCTATGAAGTATATTATTTTAAATGATCTTTTGATAGTCTTTGTCTTCAGCGTTATTTCGAGAGTTCTCATAAAATATGACCAAATATTTTACCTCCAAACTAAACACAACATCTGATATAATATTTTGACATTCACTTTAATTCTGCATTTTAAATATAAGCTTAACACAATCTCTGACAGCATATTTTAATATCCCACTTGACAGAATCTTTGAGGTTATATACTAAATACAACTTATGATTCCATCTTGATGTTTTATTAGGATTCAACATCATGGCACTGGGAGCTTTCTCATAAATGCTCAGCTTGCTAGTTCTGTCTCACTGTCATCTATTATATCATTGTCTGCCAATACATAAGTTCTTTCATTGCCTATGACTCCTGTGTGATACATGTGATGCATTAGAAGTTGTTGAGAAGAGTGATCAACTCTCTCTCATCATATACTTTTCTATCTTCCTTAGAATGCTCTGGAAGTCTGAGAGAATCACTATATCTGTTGGTGATTGAATCATCAGCCAAGCGAAAACTGTTGTCACTGCCTCTATTTCCATCATCATATTGAATTTTTTTATGGGGTAAACAGTAGAGGAAATTCCGTCTTTCAACAACCAACTTGATATTATGATCTTTCCAAAGCAAGCGTAAATTTATATGATTAAACGGAACAGTAATCGCAGAGCATACTCTCTACCACTTCCAGTTCACATTTAAAAAAAATTTTGCATCTTAAAGTTTTTATTGTTTTGGAATGCGAATGAAAGATGCAACTTTATTTTAGCTATGATAAAATAGCAAAAATATTGATGGCTGACAAAATGGAAAGACCCGCTGTAACCAGACCAATAATAGGTTGCAATTAGATCAAAACACTTATTGTAAACACTATACCTAACCCCCCTCCCTCCTAGGGTCCTAAAATCTAGCAGTATCCTGCAATTATACTAATGTTCTGCAAGTGACGTAACATAATTTCTTAGACTGTGCAATAAAATGAAAACAATCAGCAAACCATCATACACTACCAATGAACATGTGCATTGAATCTTGTTTCGTTCACATCCTGCTATAATAATGAAATATAGGGGGTATGCTTTGTGATTATAGAACCGATTAAATGGCTGGCCATATTACAAACAACTGTATTTCTTTATCAATTATTCTTTATGTAGGAATAAAATAATATATTTACCTGTCTCCATGAAAGCCACTGTAACAAGAACAGGTGAACCCTTTAGATGTATTCACACAAGAACCATAGACACAGGGATTTGACAAGCAGTAATCAATCACAGAGACTTTTTCTGTACAGGTGATGCCAGTCAACCCTGTATGGACATTCAACGTAAGTGATAGGAATGTCTATCAAATTTTCAAATGTCAGACAGAATAAAAGTAATAAAATTTCCATTTTTTCTACAAGTTCAATGAGAAGAAACAATATTTTTTAATGGTCAATAGACCACAGAAATTGTTATTTTTTCAGTAGATACAACATACAATGAAAAAAAATAGCATACATATAACAACCAGTTATGTAATAAATAAAGAAATTAATAATACATTTTGTTGCCATCCTGATATAGAACTCATTCATAACGTATGATGATGTGATGATACTGTTAATCAATATTTAACATGTTCCTCCATCACAAGTGATGATGACCATATGTTGAAACCACTTCATTAAATTGAGTTAAAGGTATGACCTTGTCTATGAGTTTATAGGCGTCTGATAATTCCTATAGGTCCTTGAACAGTTTGGACAAGGAAAGATCACTTTCAATGGTGTTTGATCTGCCCGTAACTTTCTATTATATATAACTTTCAACTTGTCAGCTCACTCAATGCAGACACAGGAAGAAGGATTCAGACTTTTGAAAACATGTACTACATACATCTGTTAAGAATTTGTTATATAGAACACAAGACAAATATATTTGTCCGGCAGCAAATAAACAAACTTGCAGGTTATCAAGCACTACTTTTGGCAGTGATTAAATGGTGTAAACTTGTTTGGTTTAGACATGTAATGAGTCACAACTCTCATTCTAAAATTATTTTGCAAGAAACAATCGAGGGCGGAAAGAGGAGGTCAGAGAAAATCCTGGATTAATAACATAAAGGATTGGTCTGAGTTTGTTTTTCTACACTTCTTCAAATGTCTGAGCATAGAGATGTTTGGAGGGCATTTGGTGCTGATGTATCCAGTGTGGTACCCATAGGACCATTACAGGTTATGGGTAAACATCTGATGATTATGATCAAAGTCAAACAACAACTAATGAAGAGTATTTTTGAGAAACAGTACAATTGAGAAATTCTGTCATAATTACGATGAAGAAATCCAGAAAATCAAAGTGGCAACCAAAAAACTTTTGTCACTGCATGTTTTCCTGTGAAGGAGTGCAGGGAGGCTTTCTATGGGCTGTGGAAATAAAGGCCACTTTGCCACAGCAGACTATTGTACAGGAAGGATTTTTATTGTACCTCCGAAAAAAATCCTTTCCAAAATTAAAACCGAAAACTGCTGAGCGAAAATCTTGGTCATAGCCTGTATTATTTTTAACAGACAAAAGAACAACACTCCAAATATCCAGTCCAGTATACTGCCAGACCTGCACATACTACTGACTGAAATAAGCAATCATCGTAAAGTTTCTACGCAGGGAATACCATCGCATTATTGATTACATACCTGGAAAAGAGAAAACATTTATCTGGCTACAGAGAGTGATGCTGATGATCAACTAGATGTACTAATAATAAACCATCAAAAGAAACAAATTATCACAAATTAAGTTGTCACAAATCACACTCAGATAAGACTTGTTTTACACATTTTAATACATTTTTTTTTCAATTTTGCATTTACTTTTTGTGTCCTACAGTACTTTCTCATCATGTAATTATATTTTCATGGTTCTTGCTTCTCTTCATCTGAATTTATTCTAAACCTGTATACAACACATTATAACACTGCTTTAGTGTTGCATGTAGTCTCCGTTTGATTTTGTGGTTCCATTCTGTGTTTGTTCATCTCTTTCTTGACAAAGACCTATTGGTCAGAACATTGATCATATATAGGTCTATTGTTCAATGTAAAACTGCTATTCAACCCTTTTTATATATTTTTGTAATATTTACTGAAGCAGTTTCAGCACAATGACATTATTTACTATCAACTCCCTGTCTATTGATGCATTAGATGCACATCTGTTAGCTTTCTTATTAATTTTTAGAACTGTGCCAATGGTCTTTATTTACAATGATTGGTGCAGGTCTGCACCGTAGCTATGACCCCCCTATTCAGTGAAGTGAAAATCACATGAACGTTAATGTCATGTGATGGGAATCAGTAAATCATAGTTAGCAGAATCATTAAACTTCCGATCCTGGTTATAGTTTATGAAAAATCTTGGACCAAAAAATTGTAAATATTGGGAGAAATCTGTCCATTTTGGAATCAATCAGTGGGTTACAATGGCCATCAATATGTATAGGCCTAATAGACGTAAAATCATTATGGATTGTGACTTTGATAGTAAGGAATTGTTGGGAATTACATTGATTTTCAAATTAGATATGGTAACACATTGGGTTCGTTATGAACTAGGGATGAGGCTTAAAGTCTCAAGAGTAAAAAGTCACACATACCATATACAGAAATATGAAGTGGAGAGAATGAAAATATTTGTACTGTTTAATTTATTTTCAGGTAAAAATCTTATATGCAAAATATGGGGTCAAAGCTCCTAATACTTTTGTAATTATCCCACTTTTTTCATTTCTTTATGTGCCGGATGTTGAAACAACGATCTTCAGAAAGGTGAGTTCAGAGCAGCTTGTCATTGACAAAATGGTTTGAATAGAGTGTTCATTAACCACTTACTAATGTAGTGTAACTGTTTTTATAAATGAAATGTATCACTATTGTGTGTGACCAAGCAACAAATGGGATTTGAACCAGGTCTGTACAACTGGCACCTATTCGCCTCACGACATGAGTCAGCACATTTCCTTATTAACAAATCTGTACAAAGTGGAGTTTTGTGAAGAAACATGTATCGCCTATACCAGCCAGTAATACAATTAAAGAACAGGAAGGTTTATGATTTACCTTCACACTGATCCTTGCTCACACCACCAATTTGTGTTATAATTTTATTATCTGGACATTCATCACAAGTAATGTTGCCATTCCCTTGGCTGAAATAGTTCTTTGGACATAAAATACACAGTCTATTTCCACTTGAGCTGTATTCTCCTGGGGCACATGGCTCTACGCCATTTAAAAATGGAAAAAATACAGTTAACAGTGCTTTAAAATCTCGATGTTTCATGGCACATCACAATGCAATAAAAACAGTGCAGCCTAATATTTAACAATATTCTGAGAAAAACAAAAAATTAATACGTGAAATTGGAAACAAGATAATGAAGTTTTACTAATAACTGGTAAGACACATCATAACATACAGTGATTAGCAACATTTCTTTACACTGTTCCAAGTTTTGCCTCTTGGAGTACAGTTTTTCTACAGTTATTACCTATTATTAATACAAATAGGTAGGCCCTACTTCATTTAGAAATATGTTTTATAATTCACCAAAAACATTTCAAATTTCACCCCATGGGTGCACAATGACTCATGTTGGAAAATACTGATCTCATATTCTGGCAAGGCAAACTTTATGTAGCAAATTGAAGGTTAAAATTAACTTAAATTTACATTTTTATGTCAGATCTTTAAGTCTTTCTTTCAACATTGTTCAGCAATCAATTACTATTTTGCCTATACATAAATATTTTTGGAACTGTACAATATCAATGGCATACCTAATATTTCGTCTTTAAGCGGAATGTGAGAAAACTTAGATATCATGCACAGGTTTATTACATTTGTGTTATGGTTTGCACAGTTTTCACACGGTGAATGAAATTACGTCACTTGCAAAATGTGTCACTAGAAATAACAAAAGTGGTTAATGAATTACAAACTATCTCATTACAAACGCTTAAAAAAATAGGATGAGCACAAATTTCTTAAAAACTGTAATCAGGAAGTGCGAGGTAGGCCCTTGATATTGTACATTTTCATATATTTAAACATAGTTTTGTTTATAATAAAAAAAGAAATATGTAATGGCATAGGTTTGGTTAAACACTGTTGGTCCTACATCGGGCATGTCCAATCTCTTGAATGGATACCTACAGGCAAAAGAGCCAGGGGTAGACCAAAAAAACACTCAGAAGAACAATACTTAGAGAAAGTAAAACAACCAATATTCATACTATTCAAGAACTGCACAGAATAGCTTTGAACAGACAGAATTGGAGAGATCTGACCTCTGCCCTATGCGTTAACTTCAGCACAAAAGGAAAATGAATGAATAGGTTTGCATGGGGCAAAGATCATCAGCTGGTTTATTTCTCATTTATGGGTTTCCCCAATCATACACATGAATATGCCAGATGCCAACATTTCAATCTCTCACAGAACAAAAACTTTGATAGTTTAAGAATCAATTTTCATAAATGAGGAAAGAGAGATCCAATGGGAGTTTGAGAATGAACACTGAAGAAGAAGAACCTCTGTATCATCAACACGTTCTCAACATTTTTGTTGAGAGAACTGAAATTGCCAGTCATCAAATATTTGCAGATATTTTGGAAGATATCAGAGCACCAACAGATATCTCCTATGTACAATAAAGATGATCTGATGACTTATTTACGATAGCTACAGTTAAAATGTAACAAAGAGAAACAATATGCATATTTTAGTACATTCATACAAGCTGTCTTATCATATTCTGACTAACTTTTGCAATACTGAATCTGTGATCTCCCATCGCTGTCAAATTCACAACTGTCACAATCTTTAGAACCAAGCTTGCTCTGATGAGTTCCCATAGGACATGGCACACAAGGTTCCAGTCCAGTGATGGAAAAATGATTCTCTTGACATTTGACTGAGGATATTTTTTTTAAAGTAAAAGTTATATGGTAATTCTGCATATTTTCAATGAATTAAGAAATGTCATATGTTTCATTCACAACAAAGTACATGAACAACACATATAAATTGGTGTACTTTTATTATTTAATAATTGGGAACAATTATTTTATTTTTATTTTTTTTATAAATCTTGAGTACAAGACTATAAATCAAATATAGTCCACAACTAGAAAACCATAGTTGATATTTCAACTGCAGCAACAGAAAAAAAAAATAACATTCATTTGATG
This sequence comes from Meghimatium bilineatum, assembly GCA_034231615.1. Taxonomy (NCBI): domain Eukaryota; kingdom Metazoa; phylum Mollusca; class Gastropoda; order Stylommatophora; family Philomycidae; genus Meghimatium; species Meghimatium bilineatum. The sequence goes on from CM067320.1 coordinate 72,016,381, forward strand.
CAGATTCTTTGAGTTGACATTGTTGAACTTTATGTTAGTACAGATTTCATGTAATTTATTTTGCTCTATTACAGTTTTTCTGTAATTGTATCTTCATTTTCTGTAACTTGTTTTACTCTGTCAGTTTCTGCAATATACAGGTGGAATTTGTAAACTCTTAATAGACATGTACATAGACTAAAACCATGTTTTTACAAACTGCCTTATGCAAAACTATTATTTAAAGCCACTTCAGATGGTTGCTACTAAAAATTAAGATAACTAAGAACCTGGCATCTTAAATTTTAAGAGTGAAGTTCATTTTCAAACACTACTGTTGGAAGTTCAAATTAGGGATTCTCAATACATTTGTTGCTCTGACCAGTTCTATATTCGATAAATTATATCAAGTAAATTATACATCGAGGAATGTATGCACATGTCTTTGGCCAATGCAGGCCTGCTTGCCAGAACAGAGAGGAGTTCAGAGTATCCACGATGAATACAAAGTTCTGGAAAGAATATGTCACTTGATATTGAGGGGTGCAAAGGGAACGCATTGCTCTCGGCGGACCCAGGGTTAGCAGATAACCAAGATCCCAAATGTACCTCCTAGCGGTGCACCCTGGAAACAGAAACAGCAGCTCGAGCTGATTCTGGCCAATTCATTTGGGGATCGTGTCCGAAAATGTGGAGGTAGCAAATGGAAAGAGATTTGACTGCATAAGGGACAGACAATATCTCTGACACCATCAGCAACACCACATACTGTGACACTGTCGACATACAGTGAAACTAGTTAGTCCAGTCTGAACATTGGAGGGGCGGCCAATGAAAAAAAAAGTAAGAAAAGGTGGATGCATGGCGAAAGACAGAAAGATTTCATACTGAGTACAATGAAAAAAGTGAAAGGGCAGAACAGCGCTAGAGGGTAGCGCCAACTGCAAATAGAAAGTAAAAACGATTAAGGAAATAGGAACTACAAGCATTGTTAGCTCGAGACAAGCTTCTAGTTACCTGTTTTCCTTATAGGCAGAGACCTATACCCAATAATGGGCCTCTAGCAAAGCAAAAGACCTGGCCTAACTCTATTGTCGAGTCTTCCTATACCGGAAACATGCTCGCGAAGAGAAAGGCTTGCAATACCAGATAGGCTCAGGCAAAAAGGGACAAAGATGGCACTCCTGGCCCAACTCTACTGTCAATCTTTCCTATATCAGAAGTACACTTGCAGAGAGAAAGGGTTCCATACCCGATGGGAACAGGCACAAAATAGACAACGATTTAGCCCTCACCCAACTCTACTGTCAGGTGTTCCTATACCAGAAACACACCTGCAGAGAGAAAGGGTTCAGTACCTGATGGGTTCAGGTGCTATTGGAACAAGGCCGCTCAGTTCGAGAATGCCTTGCTCTCAAGCGCGTGGTGTGAGACTCGAACTTGGGTAAGGGGTTCACAATGTTGGTGAACGACACCTCAGCTAAGAAGGCGAAAGAGCCAGGGTCCAACTCTTCTGGTGAGTTCTTCCTCCTAAGGAACCAGGCTCATGGATGAGAAATGGTTCAGTACCTGATGGGCACAGGCACAGTACGTCCAATTACATGAGGCAAGTTCACAGACAGTGGAACACTTCATGCGAGACAGACGTGAGCAAACGTCTGGGTGAAGAGTCACACACACGCGTGCCTGGCGACACATAGGGAGGCTGTCACAGGCTAGGGTAGCCAACCCGAATTGTCAAGGCATGTCAAAATCGGATGTGCTAGGCCTACAAGGTGCATAATGGTAGCACAACGTAAACAGGCTCCCAGCGGAAACCGTATGGATATCCATGCTGGTTACAATGGAGCGAACGCAAAACAAACAAACAAACTTGATATTGATATATAAATTATACTGGAAGCTGTCCAATGTATCAGGAAGTGGATTAGTCATCTCAAGATGAGATATTACATGCTTGGCTACAAATTTCTTGAGCAGCATTCCATAAACATCCTGCAGGGTGATGACTCTGTAACTTCTAAGTAGTGTTTGATTTTTTCCATATTCATCAAAGTGGCCATAGGCATCTATAGAGCCAATTATCCGGTACATCAGCATTCCAAATGCTAATATTGAAGTCCTTCACTATGTATGTAATGCTCTCCTTATTGAACTGCTTTATATGCATACATTGTACTCTGTCAGAACTTGGTGCTGTATTCTTTCTGGTAGCCAGTAAATCCTCAACATCTTGTTTAGTTACGATATCTTCATCTAACTCGTCTACTATGGTAATTTCTAACATCTTCTTTCATTCTGACAAGAAGCTTTATCACCTTTGACCAAGAAACTCTTGGCCTGTCTCTTTCTCTGTTTTCAGAATGATTTCTGTTGAGATTCAGATGTTGAGGATCTGCTGCTATACACTCTTCCTATTCACACCACTGTGTAGATTTCAGAACTTCTGTAGAGTTTTGTCCTTACCCACCTCAGTTACAAATTTATCTCACACCTTATGTTTAGATTTTCTAGCCAAGTTTTTGAAGGTGTTCATTGCTGCATGTCACATTTCTATCTGTGATACTGCTAGTGTGTCTTTGATATCTCTTACATGCTTTATGCCATTCTTTGTAGTTTTCTCCTTTTCAATTTGTTTTTTCTACTGTTTCATTCCACATTTGTTAAAAATTGGATACTACTTGAAACCAGCAATATAAAGGCATAAGTTTATCATACTTAAGGAATCCTGAATTTGTCTATAAGCTTACACTGAATTTATTGTCATTCTTTATATGTAGCCTAGGATAAGCAGATCACTTTTTATGTTTCAGCATATTCTGACAACTAGACTTAACTATGAGAGACTAAACTACCATCAGTGTATAGCTTATCCATTCATCTAACATTAGTGAGAGTATTGAAAACATATAGTTACGTGTAGAAATTAGAATAAGATTTTTTGGGGTTGCTTGGGGAAAGGTGGTGCAGGCAAAAAGGCAATATAAACCATTATAAAACTGAGGGTGATTGCCACAAGTCTAGCACACCAGCAGCGTGTAAATATGTGTTAAGAATAGATAGAATAAATAGATAGACCTAGTTTCGTAACTTTATCGGGAAAAAAAGATTAAATAAAAAATAGTTTGTAAGTTCTGTTTTAAAGTTAATAATGTCTTTGTAAGGTTGGATGATCATTATAACCATATATATATATATCAGCCTCTCCCAGCTTTAGATCGGCATCTGCAACTTTCTCATGACATTAGCAATTTTTCATAAATTGTGAGTGCGCCATCTTACTCCAATAAACATGTGCCATATTTCCCCAAATCATATTTTTAGCAACAATCATAAATTCTGATTAAAAAAAGGAAGCCAGACAAGATAATATGCTTAAGAACATAACAACACAACATATATTTCAGTTTAAACATTTAAGAAATCATGATATTAATGATAACAGCAGGTAGAGTGTGAGAAGTTGCCCAAAAATAGATCGAACATATGGAAAAAATATTATTCCGCATTGTTGAAAATTGACTCGTCCTTGACATATCAAATTTTATTGCATTAAAGATTGGAATGGTGGCATCTGACCTAGTCATTTTTGCTATCAGAAAACCCATAAGTTCAGGAAAAACCTGCTGCGCTGTCTTACCCAAGGCTACCCTATAAGATCAATATGCATGAGTTCTGCAACAGACTGTTCATTACTAGTGTGCCCAATACCATTTTCAAACTTCCCACTCCACTCATACACTTGCTGGATTGACAGATGTGCATCATCATACTGAACCATTAGTTGCTAATAAATTTCTGTAGACTTCACTCATTCACTGATTATAAAACAGATAACAGAATACACTTCTTTGGTGTACGTCATTAGTTTTGCGGCCACCTTTAACTGCCATTATGATGTCACATTCAATGGCAACAAGATGGCATTTGTTGGACACTTGACATCTTTAACAACAATATTCACAGGTTACAAGTAAATGTCATGGTTGTTCTAATTTCTATCACACTTATAAGATTTGTATTCGAAGAACCCTCATGTCCAAACAATCTCCATTTTCTAGACATTATTTTTATGCATATAACATTATGCATTTTTCCATGCAATCCTCTTCATTTATACCCTATCTGGACTTTTAAATTAATTTAAATTTGTAATTTTAAATGTAAACATCACAACAATTTTGTAAGCAGTTGTTCAAAACTTTTTTCTATTTGTGGTCTTTTTTCATCATACATGTCTCTTAGCCACACAGTTATAACTTTTGTATTGAAGAGCTTGGAGATTGGAGGCAACAGAGATGTGGTTCTACAGAAGAATGCTGAGAATACCATGGACTGCCAGAAAAACTAATGTAGAGGTGTTAAAAGAGTTAAATGCGAAACGGACCTTAATCAACAATATAAGAAAAAGAAATCTTCTTTTTTTGGCCACTTCATGAGACAGGCAGGTTTAGAGAACATAATCACAACAGGCAAGATTGAAGGCACCAGAGACAGAGGGCGACAATGTGAGAAAATATTAGACAGTTTGACAACCTGGCACGGCAAAGAAACAACAACGACTTTGATACATAATACTGTGGACAGAGAGCTGTGGAGAGCCATGACCGCCTACGCCACCCGGCATGGCACCTGATGATGATGATGATTGAAGAGCTGTAATTTGGTACCTAATTTTATGTTTTACATTACCCATATTTTCTTAATAAATATAAAACTTTATCTGATTTTACTTACTAGTGATTTAGTATCTATTTCTGTTCTTGTTTTAAAAGATATTATATTGAAGTATGTGAAATAGTCAATTTCCTCAGTTCCTACTCCTCCTTCAATCTAATCTGTATATAATTTCCTCAGTTCCTACTCCTCCTTCAATCTAATCTGTATATAATTTCCTCAGTTCCTACTCCTCCTTCAATCTAATCTGTATATAATTTCCTCAGTTCCTACTCCTCCTTCAATCTAATCTGTATATAATTTCCTCAGTTCCTACTCCTCCTTCAATCTAATCTGTATATAATTTCCTCAGTTGTCCTCCTTCAATCTAATCTGTATATAATTTCCTCAGTTCCTACTCCTCCTTCAATCTAATCTGTATATAATTTCCTTAGTTCCTCCTCCTCCTTCAATCTAATCTGTATATAATTTCCTCAGTTCCTACTCCTCCTTCAATCTAATCTGTATATAATTTCCTTAGTTCCTACTCCTCCTTCAATCTAATCTGTATATAATTTCCTCAGTTCCTACTCCTCCTTCAATCTAATGTGTACATAATGTCATTCTCAAACATGTACACATTTTTTTGTGTACTGCTTTTCTATTAAGAATAAAATTGCTGAATTAAGCTGAAAATTTCATCTTTATATTCACTAAAAAAAAATAAGATGACAAAGAAATTAAATTCATTTGAAAATAAATGTCTTAGGAAACTTAAATATTGGTTGTGATGAATTAAAGTCAAACAAGCAGGTAAGAGAAGACACCAAACAGCAATATGTTTCTACAATAAGAGGAAAATTATGGGCTTATATTGGACATGTACTTACAATGAATGAAAATATACTGCCACTACAAGAATTAAAATGGGTACAAGATGGCAAAAGAAAAAAAGGAAGATAGAGAGACTCTTTACAGAAGAATTACCAAAGAGTGTATGAATATGGGTTTCAAAACATACAAGAATTACACACAGTAGCATCACTTCGCTTGAACTGGAGAGCTCTGGTTTCTGTCCTATGCAACATATTTGGTGCTGAAGGAACAGACATACGGGTAGATTAAGATAGAATAAGATGACAAACTGTTTTTATGTTCAATTACCAAGACATTCTTTCTCATCTTTGGCTCCAGCATCAGTTGTTGAGTATCCAGACCTACATGCAATACACTCACTTGATCCTGATGAATTCTGGAATGTTCCAATTGGACATTCTAGACATTTTGCTTCTGTATTATACTGCCCTTGAGGGCAATCAACTGTTAAGATATATAAATTGAAATACTAATTACATTTATCACAACATAAATGTTCAGATTTAAAATAAACATGATCAAGCCCATAGCAATATTAACTGTTTATTGTTGACTGTTATTAATATTCATTATTGACTGTCCTTGTGAGCATGGTTACTTATTATAGCTATTGTACTAGTAGGTCTATACCAGACAGAATACAGCCAATTCCCTTATTATAATCTCACTGAAAGAATGAAAAATAACATCTTGGAGTAATGACAGGGTGGAAAAAGTATGGAGGAGGTTAAGCTAAAAAGCTACAAAGACATGCAAGGGATATCTACAAAAATTCCACAAAAAGTCTGAAAGTTTCATGATCCTCATGATCTCGTTACAAACAAGTGAAGTCAGTTTATAGATTATAAATTGGATCACTGCTTCTCTATCACTGTATAATTATCATTATTATCATTCATAAATCATTATTATATCTATAATTATAAAATAGCTACAATAACAAATCTGATGAGCTGGTGAAAAAGGGAGGAGAATAGACCTATATACAGGAAGACAATTACATCTTATATCAGGAAAAGAAGAGAGCTATAAAAACCATCAATGTGAAAATAACTTGACAGAAGATGCCTACAACTGTATAGACTGGCAGGGAAAGATCAATTTACCATGCTTGAGAACAGGATTCAACAGATTGGATAAACACATGCGCAGGATGTAACTATCTACTACATCACTGTGCACTTGTGGAATAGATACACAGACCTATCAGCAAATCTTGCAGAACTGTCCTCAGTACTAAAAATGAGAGACCTAATAGCCCAATAGCTCAACCTTGCAATCAAAGATTTATGGAACAAAAGAATAACTCAAGACAATGTTAGAATTCATCAAGAAGACCTGCTCGAATGTGTAGGCATCTAGCTAGCAAAAGAAAGATCAAACTGCTTCTCTGTTGGTGAAAACCATTTCAGTACTCTTGAGCTTGCATACTCAGACCCTTCAAAGATATGTGTCATACCGGTAAATTTAATGAAAGGTAATTTTATATTTTGACTAAAAATGTATGTCTATATGCCTATTCTGTATAAAGAGTACTTCACTAAAGAAAAGTAAAAGCAATATGAGCATATTCGATAAGACCTGAGTATTTTCTGTAAAAATATAGAAGTATATTTTACAAACATCTCATTAGTTATCATTTCAGTACTTTCACTGATAGTTTTCAAACACTTAGTTATTAAACAGTGAAGGTTTCTAAAACTACTTTATCAACTGGTTACAGTAATGGCTGATTATGAACTAGGTATCAAATGATATGATAAAAGCAATATAATCATCTGAAAAACATACTGAATAAAGACATGAATTTAGATTTCAGCTACCATTTGTTTCTAGGACACAAAAGGAAAGAAAAGCAGCACTGTCACTCCTCATCCATGTCATAGGATGTGACTAAGGAGATTAGATGTGGGTTTGATTACCACATCCCACAGTCTTCACTATATTGCAACTTGCTGAGGATCATGTTTGGACTACAGTATACTTCAAAACTGCAAAAAAAGTATGGCTAACTAACAACTGGAGTATGTCTATCCAGTTGGAGTAGAAGACTATCCAGCTGGAGTATAAATCTATCCAGCTGGAGTAGAAGACTATCCAGTTGGAGTATAAATCTATCCAGCTGGAATAGAAGACTATCCAACTGGAGTATAAATCTATTCAGCTGGAATAGAAGACTATCCAACTGGAGTATAAATCTATCCAGCTGGAATAGAAGACTATCCAACTGGAGTATAAATCTATCCAGCTGGAGTATAAATCTATCCAGCTGGAATAGAAGACTATCCAACTGGAGTATAAATCTATCCAGCTGGAATAGAAGACTATTCAGCTGGAGTATAAATCTATACAGCTGGCATATGAATCTATCCAGCTGGACTAGAAGACTATCCAGCTGGAGTATAAATCTATCCAGTTGGAATAGAAGACTATCCTGCTGGACTAGAAGACTATCCAGCTGGAATATAAATCTATCCAGCTGGAGTAGAAGACTAACCAGTTGGAGTATAAATCTATCCAGCTGGAATAGAAGACTATCCAACTGGAGTATAAATCTATCCAGCTGGAATAGAAGACTATCCAACTGGAGTATAAATCTATTCAGCTGGAATAGAAGACTATCCAACTGGAGTATAAATCTATACAGCTGGAGTAGAAGACTATACAGTTGGAGTATAAATCTATACAGCTGGAGTAGAAGACTATCCAGCTGGAGTATAAATCTATCCAGCTCGAGTATAAATCTATCCAGCTGGAATAGAAGACTATCCAACTGGAGTATAAATCTATCCAGCTGGAATAGAAGACTATTCAGCTGGAGTATAAATCTATACAGCTGGCATATGAATCTATCCAGCTGGACTAGAAGACTATCCAGCTGGAGTATAAATCTATCCAGTTGGAATAGAAGACTATCCTGCTGGACTAGAAGACTATCTAGCTGGAGTATAAATCTATCCAGATGGAATAGAAGACTATCCAACTGGAGTATAAATCTATTCAGCTGGAATAGAAGACTATCCAACTGGAGTATAAATCTATACAGCTGGAGTAGAAGACTATCCAGTTGGAGTATAAATCTATACAGCTGGAGTAGAAGACTATCCAGCTGGAGTATAAATCTATCCAGCTCGAGTATAAATCTATCCAGCTGGAATAGAAGACTATCCAACTGGAGTATAAATCTATCCAGCTGGAATAGAAGACTATTCAGCTGGAGTATAAATCTATACAGCTGGCATATGAATCTATCCAGCTGGACTAGAAGACTATCCAGCTGGAGTATAAATCTATCCAGTTGGAATAGAAGACTATCCTGCTGGACTAGAAGACTATCCAGCTGGAGTATAAATCTATCCAGCTGGAGTAGAAGACTAACCAGTTGGAGTATAAATCTATCCAGCTGGAATAGAAGACTATCCAACTGGAGTATAAATCTATCCAGCTGGAATAGAAGACTATCCAACTGGAGTATAAATCTATTCAGCTGGAATAGAAGACTATCCAACTGGAGTATAAATCTATACAGCTGGAGTAGAAGACTATACAGTTGGAGTATAAATCTATACAGCTGGAGTAGAAGACTATCCAGCTGGAGTATAAATCTATCCAGCTCGAGTATAAATCTATCCAGCTGGAATAGAAGACTATCCAACTGGAGTATAAATCTATCCAGCTGGAATAGAAGACTATTCAGCTGGAGTATAAATCTATACAGCTGGCATATGAATCTATCCAGCTGGACTAGAAGACTATCCAGCTGGAGTATAAATCTATCCAGTTGGAATAGAAGACTATCCTGCTGGACTAGAAGACTATCCAGCTGGAGTATAAATCTATCCAGATGGAATAGAAGACTATCCAACTGGAGTATAAATCTATTCAGCTGGAATAGAAGACTATCCAACTGGAGTATAAATCTATACAGCTGGAGTAGAAGACTATCCAGTTGGAGTATAAATCTATACAGCTGGAGTAGAAGACTATCCAGCTGGAGTATAAATCTATCCAGCTCGAGTATAAATCTATCCAGCTGGAATAGAAGACTATCCAACTGGAGTATAAATCTATCCAGCTGGAATAGAAGACTATTCAGCTGGAGTATAAATCTATACAGCTGGCATATGAATCTATCCAGCTGGACTAGAAGACTATCCAGCTGGAGTATAAATCTATCCAGTTGGAATAGAAGACTATCCTGCTGGACTAGAAGACTATCCAGCTGGAGTATAAATCTATCCAGCTGGAGTAGAAGACTATCCAGTTGGAGTATAAATCTATCCAGCTGGAGTATAAATCTATCCAGCTGGAGTAGAAGACTATCAAACTGGAGTATAAGTCTATCAAACTGGAGTATAAGCCTATCCAGCTTGTGGTTTTGCATCTTATAACCACACTTAATAAAACAACCATCTGGTAGTTACAAAAACTTTGGAAATTATCCTCATAAAAAATGCCTGAAAAGCATTAATCTGCAGCTGAAAGTAAAACTCTATAGCGATTGTTTAGGGTTAAGGGATGACAAAATCATATTTCCTCAAGGTTCCATTATCATCATCGTACCCCATTATCATCATTGTCATCATCACCATCATAGTAGCTGAATTAAGAATAATTCAATTGTAACGATTATTCATACTTTGATAATATATTGTCAATGTATTGACTAACAATCTACATTGCATGTATATAGCACATAATGAGATATTTACAATGTGATAATTTTTGGAGTTACTTACATCCTAATTCCATGCAGTTGACCATTTCTGATAAGTTCTGAGTGGTTTGTGTTGTACACATTTGACACAATGGTTGTGACATGTATGAACCAGCAGGACATTCATCTATGAATATGCATTCATTCCATATGTTAAAAAAATTAGTTTGGATGTGGAAGCAGCTATCAGTAATGTACAGTATTCAAACAAATATTTTTGGAGCTCATTCTTAAACTTCTGAATATCTCTTGTAACAGGACAATTGTCCTACTCGATTTCCAGCAGAATGTAGTCCACAGAATGGAGATGTACATGTCACTGTTTTATTTGCGCCAATAACACAAAATAACTAAAATTTGGTAGTGCAATATCTTAAATAATGGAGTTCAACATCATCAAACACTTTGACAAACACCGAAGACGGATGTGTCGGGCCATTGGCGCAAATAAAATGGCAACACAATGCATTTCCATTCTCTGGACTACATCCTGGAAATATAGTAGGACGATTGTCCTATTACAAGAGATAACCAGCAGGAGTTTAAGAATGAATGCTGAAGAAGAAACACTTTGACATATTGACAAATCATTATAAAAACCAATAATAATTGTCTTTCCCCGGAGAATGATTGTTGATCTCATTCACACTTGCCGTTAAGCGTAGGGGTGGGAGCTTAATCTGTACTTCCAAGGCCAGATGTGTCGCTGAGGTTGCATTTAGTCCATGTTTGTTCAAGGCTATCTTGATATTTTCTATCCACTGTTTTCTGGGTCTACCTTTGGCCTTCCGCCCCGGATATTCTTTTGTTATATGCTCTTCTTGAACAGTAATTTACTGTGCTAAATGAAACACTCAAAAATTCAATTTACAAAACAGTTATTATATTAATATAAAGTAATAAACAAAGAAGCACAGAAATGAGTACAAACTTATCAAGGCTAAAGTTTAGATCTTTAAATCAAAGCCAATTTATGAAAATATAGATCAATAACAAATAAATTTGATGAATGAAGATGGTTGTTTGGTTGGTTGGTTGCTGATCCAGCAGTCCATGTGCTCATGCCCTTTGACCCAATGCCATTTTGTGATATATGCATGTGTTTGTGAGCTGTTGTTTTGTTCTATATAAGGTGTTCTATCTATCTGGCCCTGGAGAGGGCCATCAAGATATCCAAGGACACCCTATTGTATGCATCCTCAAGATCTATTGTGACCGCACATGTCTCCATGCGTGAATCGAACCCCTCAAAAACATCCTGCACAAATATGGCTGCATTCTGCCATGTCTTATTTCCTGGGCGATACCCTCCTAACAATGTTCGTAAACACTTATTTCTTTCAAGATAACACGATACCTTCTAGGCCACAATTTTTTCCAAAAGCTTGCCTATCGTATTCTGCATTGTTATTATTCTGTAGCCTTGTATCCTTGGTTTGGGTAGTGGAACAAAATAGCTGTGCAACCAGTCTTCTTTTACTGTGCCCTTTAGAAGGCTATTATTGAACATGTCTGCCAACTCTCCAAACTCTTCATCCGTTCTCCGACTAATGTCATCGTATCTAATGTCATCTGGTCCTGGTGCTGTGTTTTTTGTACTTTTCAGCTCCTTCCTGATTTCTCAAACTGTGATTAGCATATGGTTTTCCATGCTAAAGTTCTTACACGTGTCTGTAATCGCTGTCCTGATTTCTTGATAAATAATTATAAATAAATAATTCGATAAATTGCTTTTTTCAAGAAAAAATACTAGAAATCATTGCACAAGTAAATCACAACAAAGGGCTTAGTATGAACAGCAGAAAAACTGGAACAATGGTAATATCAAAGAATAAATGACCCCCAGAATGCAGCATCAAAATAGATGGAATCAGTTGAAAAAATTCAACATATTCAAATATTTGGGTGCATTAATAACATCAGATGGAAGATGTATTAAAGAAGTCAAATGTAAAATTGCCCTGGCAAAGGCAAAGTTTCACAAGATGAAGGCCATCTTATGTAATATATCTTTGTCTGTTGAGGTGAGAAAAAGAATTTTTAAAAGTTATATAGAACCAATTCTGATGTATGGAAGTGAATCTTGGACACTAAGCAGAATAGTGAAAAATTATATTGAGGCAGTATAGATGTGGTTTTATAAGAGAATTTTGAGAATACCATGGACAGATGAAAAGTGTAATGAAGATATCTTGAAAGAAGTTTATTCAAAAAAGAGAGCTGTTTACCCACAACAGAAAGAGACAGTCCACATTCTTTGGACACATCATGAGAAGAGGAAAGATGGAACACATTGCAACAACAGGCAAGTTGAAGAGCAGGTGATGTAGGGGAAGACCAAGAGAGAAGATGCTTGACAACCTAGCAATGTGGCATGGGAGAACTTTGGTATCAGAAATGATTGACAGCATACGAAAAACAATTATGTGGAAAAACATGTTAACTAATGCCACATGGTATGGACCATAAGAAGAAGAATGTTGAGAATCTTAAATGCTTACATAACATAGCCACATAGCCTCATGATTAACTCAACAAGGAACACAGCAAAATATAAAACTGAAGAAACCCACCCCCACACCCTCCCCCTTCTCTTTATGACAGTGAGACTAAGTAAATTATTGACTTTGAAAAATATTTCTTATACAAAGAAATTGTATTTATTATAAAAACTATTAACAAAGTGGTATTGTGACCAGTGGGGGTAGGTTTGTTGTTCATTCATCACAAGTGATAATAATCATATGGGGATTTGAATTTAAGTGAGGAAGAGCTGTGCAAAACATCGACCTCACTCTCTTGTCAAACCTCATTTGAAGGCAGTGACAAGTTGAATCAAGACAACTGAAAATGAAGTTAAAAGCAATTTGATATAGAGTCTAAATATATATATATATATATATATATAATTTTCCTTTAGCGCTGAAGTTAACGCATAGGGCAGAGGTCAGATCTCTCCAATTCTGTCTCTTCAAAGCTATTCTGTGTAATTCTTGAATACTATGTATATTGATTGTTTTACTTTCTCTAAGTATTGTTCTTCTGAGTGTTTCAGAATAAAAAAAAATAATGCAGTGGCAGGGAAAAATTACTCAATTTTAATGCAGAGTGTTTACAGTGAAATTTCCTTCACCCTAATAAACAGATTATATGCTTATATTGTCTACCCATGGCTCTTTTACCTGTAGGTATCCATTCAAGAGATTGGTGGTGTATTCAGTTGGTGTATGCTCCTAGGACATTTGCGTGCTTGCGTGTGTGTGTGTGTGTGTGTGTATGTATATATGTATACATATGATATTAATACTACATAAGAAAATTTCTTTACTCACAACACATATCACTGACATTTGTGAACCCCATAGGACAGAAATATCTTCCAGTACTTTCAACTGGACCAGTAAGTTCTATCTGACCACAAGATCCCTGAATTGTATCATTAAGTTTTAACTTGTTCAGGACATTCTTCCTACACCTCTCATCAGTTTGTGCTACAGATACATTGTGAGATGACAACTGAATAGAGATCTTAAGTTTTGCTTTCATCTGAAATTACAAGTTTACAAGCAGATGTTCAAATGAACTACATATATAGGCCTATATTGGCACGCTATAAATATAAAAATTTAATATCTTGAAATATAACAAATTTAACATCATCAACCTGGAGAGTAGCTTTTTTACATTTAAAACAAAAATATAACACATCTATCAAAATAAATATTTTAAAAATAAAGGGTACAGTACAAGTAGATACCACCACATATTTCATTATTTCCCTTATTTCGTTTGTAAATTTCATGTTCATCATTTAATAACTGACATATTTATTTATTCATGGTTGGGGTTAGAGTTGGTTGTATAAAGCACCACTATCCTAACCTAAACCCTAAAATAAATTAATGTTTAAATGATTAAATGATGAACTTGAAATTTACAAACATAGACAAGGGAAATTACTCGATAACGTCGTGGCATCTACTTGTACTGTACCAAATAAAGTTACAGGAAACATTTCAACGCAAATTGTGATGCATATAAATTGAAAAGAAAGAAGAAAACCACTTCACCTTGTACCATAAAGATAGTTTAGGTTACATGAATAAAGCCACTTCACTTTTCATCTTTAAGGTAGTTGAGGTCACATGACTACCTGAATTGTGACTACCATTATATTTTATGATTTTATGCTTCGATATAACCAAATTTCACATTTGGTTGAAAGAATTCCTCACCAAAATATATACACATTTTATTTTATAAGTCCAGTCCCAAAGCATGTGCCTACCTTTCTCATACTTTTTATATCATATCCAATTGCAATTTTTTTGTAGTCTGATATTTCTGTTAGCACAATGACTGTTGTATTGATGCCTCTGATGGATAAAAAAGCAAAACGGCTTCTGCATCACTTGAAATACACAGATCCTACCACCCCTCTCCTAAACTCTAGGATTATCCCTTCTCTGAGAGTTGGTTAGTTGTTGGGGGGGGGCAGTATCACTCGGAGTGGAGGTTAAAATTGGTGTTAGATTTTTAGTTTTTGGGGGGAGGATGTTTTTCAAGATCAGTAAACAGAAATCTGCGATTGCATTAACTATGTTGGTTTAGTATCGAGCCGTCTGTTAATCATGTGAGATTTCTGTGACGACACAAAAGTTGCGCAAACTATAACAGAAATTGCATGGTTGTGCACATAACATTAAAAATGTTTCAAAAATTTGACTGTTATCATGTGATGAGGCCACATTTGCCTAACATGTACCCATATGAATTTTCATTTAGTTTTAAAATTAAGTCTAGCTGGTAACATGAGATAGATTGAACGTCAGAGAATAATCAGAGAAATTATAGGCCTAGGCATTTAGATGAATTTTATTCTGGATGGAATATATCTGACAAGAATAAGCGAGTGATATATTTTGCCAGTATATTAAAATTTGTGTTTCATCTTCGCCATGTTTTAATGTATTACATATAACACATACACCAAAAAACTGACATTATTACATTATTTAACCATTCTTTATTACATTATGTAACCATTCTTTATTTCCACATACCCTAATTATGCAAAGAGTTTCAACAACAAAAAAGTTATTGAAATTTCCAAATACTCTCCATAAATTATGTGTAATGACAAAAAAATAATGCAGTGGCAGGGAAAAATTACTCAATTTTAATGCAGAGTGTTTACAGTGAAATTTCCTTCACCCTAATAAACAGATTATATGCTTATATTGTCTTTTTCAGCCTCTCATTGTCAGTTTTGTAGTGCATCCTTGATGGTTTAATTAACTCTGCCTCATATTTTCTTATCACTGTACTAAAGTAAACTATAACTATAGTAAATAATAACAATCCATTATAAAATAAAATGTAAGATTATAAACTAAATTAAAATATACTCTATAAAAAATGAACAATTCAATAAATCTTTACCATGGTCAAACAGAAAGTTCCAACATTGTCTATATGAATATTATTAGGATCTTCTTCAGTATTCCTACAAAATGATAACACTCGTGGTTTCACATAATCTATCAATGCGTCCATCATTTCTTTCAGACAATCTCCTGTAGTGTTTCCGTGGTATGGCAAGTTGAAATTTAGACGCACTTCATAATATGGGAATCTGCCAACTGTTGTTAAAAAAAATAAAACATAAAATGTGTCAAAATTAAAATGGTGTGCATGATTTTTTTTTATACCTAGATGTTAAGTGAGAGTGCAGAGTATTATTTTTATAGTTCTTTCCTAGGATTAAGTTGCCACCAATTTAATAAAATTAGGTGATATTTATGAAAAACGTAATGAAATATAAGTCACAGTAATGAATCAATCTGTGCACTACCTACTGGGGACCACTGTCTCCTCCAGTGGGTAGAGTGCAGATCAATTATTATAAATTATTAAAGAAAGCTGCACATACTATGAATGAAACTCTTCCGGTGCATTAAAAACTAGAAACCGGAATATAAATTATTAATAACACAAATTTAGTACATTGAAAAGTATGACTTCCAGGACCCTCGTTCTAGGACAGAGCCATATTTATACTGTTTATATGATCTAATTATCTATCTATAAACCCATCAGAGTTGTAGGTGTATGACATTGGATGATTCAGCACACAGAGTCCTCCAGCAATTTCTATCTTCAGCGATGCGAAGGAGTGAGGAAAAATCTTGTCTTATCTAGTTTTTGATGTGTCTGTCCATGTTTGTATTTGACAGACTTTCACCTTTGATGTTTCCCTGCAGTATTGTTTTTGACAAGGAATCATATCTGCATACGCGTCCAAATCAAGCAAGTTTTTGTCATTTCATTATTGAAAGCAATGGTTCTTGTGGACTTGTATGTTTCTCTATTTTATTTCTTACATACACATTTATCTTATTCTCTCTATATAGGCCCTATGGTAAATTCATAGAATTTGTCTGTAACATTTGTATTCAACGTCCTGTAGTTGTCTCTCCATGACCGCAGTAATGTCCAACTTTCACACAATTGTCCAACATTCACAACCATACAGCACAATAGAAAGCACTAGTGAGTTATAAAAGTGTGATTTTCACTCTAACACTGATGTTGCTTTTCCAAATTAAGTTTAGCCTTGACATAGAAGCTAAATCCATCTCCAGCTTTATCTTTAATTCTGCCTTGCATTTTCCATCATTGTATGTGCTAGATTTAACTGTTTATATGATGGACACCATACAATGTGAAGAAAGTATTTTTATAATGATACAATTGATGCCATATAACATAATTACAAATATTTATAATGACAATAGTGAAATTCAATCATTGTGAACAGATTAGGCTCACAGTCATTGTGAACAGATTAGGCTCACAGTCATTGTGAACAGATTAGGCTCACAATCATTGTGAACAGATTAGGCTCACAGTCCTTGTGAACAGATTAGGCTCACAGTCATTGTGAACAGATTAAGCTCAGTCATTGTGAACAGATTAGGCTCACAATCATTGTGAACAGATTAGGCTCACAGTCATTGTGAACAGATTAGGCTGACAGCTGTGTCATAATTGTTTCATAATTGAATCATCATCATTTATATGCAAGATTTCTTTCATTGAGACATAATTTCACAATTTAAAAAATAATGTTTCTAAATTAAAAACATTATTATAGAACAGACAAGTTTAAAAACAAACTTGCCTACACATTGTGGTACCCTGTTGTGAGGCATCCATTGTCCACTAAATGTATACTTGTCAGGTGGTTGCACTGAAAACCATTTGCCTGTTGAGCATGATACAACACAAGACAGGTCCTTGTGAAGAAAATAATCAAAATTACCTGTGTAATTATCAGATGACTTCCATTTTAAAATACATTTTGATTTCTTCCTTATCAAGAACACACAAACACACAGCAAATTAAATGTATATTTCAAGAGCTACAAAGCTGTGATGCTGGTTCATAAACATGAATAAAAAAATCATCTCAAAGTATAAATAAACAGAGAGATATAATATAGATATTATACTGTATTAAGAAACTGAATAAATTTAAGTTAAGACATAAAATACAAAGAAGAAAAAATTATTCAGCTTTTCCATATATCAAATTGTGTTCTCTTACTTTATTGACCTGTCCATATATTTTATCAGAACCAAAAGGGGAGCACAGAATAGCAATATTTTGACTTGCCATGCATGCCGAATGAAGCAACTAAGGAGGATTGAGGTGGCTGCCCCATTCCATAGATAACAGTGACCTAAATAAGCTAAAGTTGACTATCAGACCAAAAGGTGCAGATTTTGCAGCAAAACTGTAAACCATGACACAACATTTTCAATTCTTCAGATTACATCTTGCAAACCAGCAGAAGTTTGAGAATGAAGTAAATGAGAATGAGAAGACTTTTTCTCTTTAAAGTAAACTATAAAAAATATCTACCACACCGTTCACCTTCATTATTAGATAAAATATGTTCTTTGAAATCACAAGAATTTTTGAGCCACTACCTGATTATTAGTTCCTTCAGTTGAGCATAACCTTTTTCCTCCATCAGGTTCAGGCAGATTCCACTCAGGACAACCGTCCACTGCTGCATAGATAAAAATACTTTGAGATTTAACTTTTTAAACAAACTTTTAAATGTTGTTAATCAATATGAAAATATATCATACCAGCCATGGGATATCAATTTTTATCATTTAAACCTATGAACCTTCATAGTCGTAGGAGTGACACTTGGAAATGACAACATAAAATTTCTGCCATTCCTTTCTATTCTAAATTCCTCCATATCATATATATACATATATATTTATATACATATAAGGTAAGTGGGTAAAAATATAAACAAAATGCAGTGGGAACAGTTTTAAACATCTTTAGTTGTTATTTTTATTTTACCAATAATATTAGATCTATTTCTTTTCCGATTTGTCAGTAATCTCCACTGAAAAAATTAAAACACTGTTGTTTTCTGAGACATCGCTTGAAATAATATCTTCAATTATAAAACAATCAAAGAATAATAAAGCCTGATGTTTGCTAAATCTTTGAGCTCTCTTACTAGTGGAAGATGAAGACTTTTTGATAATTTCAGAAAAGTTGAACCTACCTTGTTTAAATTTCAATTTAAAATAAATATGTCACAAGTATCTAATCACGTAGTACCACGAGGGTATTGTTTCGTAAGCAATATTTTTAAAGTCTAAACAGCTAAATAAGTTAATACTAATTCATTTACGATAGAAACGAAGCACATTTAGATGGAATTTCTGCACAAACAAATAACCGTGAATATGTCCACAATGGAATTATATCTGCAATGATTAATCATTTTTACTACCGGAAAGAGTTAAGATATTAGAAATATATTACTCATTAAAATAACTATGATTATAAATTATTAGTGCAACTTCTTAGTAACTAACAGCACAAACAAAAGTCACGGCCTATGTCATTAAAATTATTCAGTCCAACTGCACATATATTTATTCCTATTTCTTTCTAAAATATAGGAATACTCACCATCCACTTTTACAAAGAAGGAACAGTTAGCTACATTGAAACTGCCATCAACTGCTGAAGCTATTACTGGTACAATCTTTCCTATTTTAACCAGTGAACCATTAGGAGGGTCAAATACAACATGGACTACTCCACTGTTATCTGTAGCATTGACCCCTGTATTATTGTAGATAATCTGAAGGTTTTCTTGACAAGTCTCCGTCAAAATTGTCACCAGATGAGTGGGACAATTAATTCTTGGACGGTCTAGGTCTGAAAAGAAAATTTGTATTTGTCATTTGTATATTTTTTATTGATGTCTTAGTCAAAACAGTTTAAAATTCAGCTAAAGTAGGGAACTAGATGTTTATACCAGTTTAAAAGGCATGTATGCAACAGATCATCCATTGCAAACATCATATCAAAGACAAGAGGTGCTGAATAGATCACCACGAGCATTAACCTCAGACTTTGAGATAAGAGTCAAACCTATCACTTTACCATGCAATGAATTTACACTTGATGAGATCAAATGAGCCACTGAAGATGATGAAATAATCCCTTTACCTGAGAGCAGGTAGTTCTTGACAGCACATAGCATTTCTTACAACAGCACAGGTTCTTCCCAGGTTTGTAACTGCAACACCTGGATTCATATATATGGCCTTTTGCATCTTGCATATGATCATTAAGCAAAAATAAGGCACAATCCTTTAAATGTCACAGCAAGAGAACATTTTTGCCTGCGTCTTTCTCTTTTTTTCCATATCTTTAAACATATTATTTTGGAACAATGTTGCTCCCTCACGAAGGTTATGCCTCCAGACAGCTCGAGTTTCTGCCATGTTTTCCCAGATTTTAGGATCTATTAAAAAGTCTTTCACTAAGGATTTATAGATGCCCTTATACCTCAGCATTAATCTACCATGGGATTGATGGCCTTCAGCCAGTTCTCCAAATAGTACTTGTTTTGGGATGCAGCAGTTTGGCATTCTGTGGACATTACCCAGTCAACGCAATCTATTTCTATGAAGTGTTTCCATGGCAGATGGTAGCTCAGTGTGTCATAACACTTCCATGTTGGTGATTTTGTCGTGCCATTTGATGTTCCTGATTTTGCGGAGACATCATAGATGAAAGATGCTAAATCTTCTCTCATGTTTGGTGTAGGTAGTCCATATTTCAGGTCCGTAGTATAGTATACTAAGCACACATGTTTGATAAATCTGTATTTTTGTTGTAAACTTTAGCGTATAGTTTTTCCAAGCTCTTTTTGACAGTCCGCCAAAACTGGTAGCTGCTTTCACTATACGTACATTTATTTTATTATCTAGGGAAAGGGTGGATGTAATTATGGATCCTAGATAACAAAAGTTGTCAACTTGCTTTACATGAGTATTGTTTAAATTGATGCTTGTTGGTACTGTAGATCCTTGACATATTACCACAGTTTTAGTGATACTTATTGTCATAGAGAACAGCTGCCAGGCCTTTGCCATGTTGTCAATTTCGGATTCCAAAATAGACTCACAGTGGGTTACTAGTGCAGCATCATCTGCGAAGATACATTCTTTTATGAGTATTTCTGATGCTTTCGTCTTTGCTCTGAGACGCTCTAAGTTGAATAGTAATCCATCATAACTGGTGTGGATGAAAATGTCACATGTTGCACCTGTAAAAGCATGTTTCAGAAGTGCTGCGAAGAAGATTACAAAGAGGGGAGGGGGCTAGAATACACCCCTGATTACTCCAGTCTTTACTGGAAATCTATTAGATATATTTCTGTCGTTTGGACTCATATAGCATCTACTCAAAGGTATGTTTATGTAAGAGGAGATTATGGATGCATGTTTAGGATCAGAAGGAAAGCATACCAGTCTGTCAGCATCCCTGTATTACCATGTCCTGACAAGAGAACAGCACACACTTATGGATCAACTATCTTATCCTTCATTTGTCAGAATTGTTGACCCATTGGCAGTTATGGTACATCTAGCATTCCCAGTTACCTTCAAGTCTGCCACAGAAGGACAAAGGTGCAATGTTATTAGCCTGCATCTCTTTGTCATCCATGAGGATGATTTAATAAAAAAAAGTTAAGAAAATGAGATGAGATGTAACGATTATTTTTTTTTCACAGGTGGTCTGCTGTCAGCCTATCCCTTAGTCGCCTTCTATGACATGCTTGGAAAGAATACAGTGGCCCTATTCTTTGCACCTAAGTCAAGGCCTTAGTTGAAATTCACTTTGTCATCTTTCAGAACAAACAATCCAGCAAGTCTAAAACTAAGATTGTGATAACCTCAATGTAGTATCTATATTATGCAAGTCATATAAGAAAATAAATTAGGAAATCAAACAGTAATATGGTTTCATTAATACTTATTATATGCTTATACACCATGAAATAAACCTCTTTGCCCACAGAAATGTCACAATGAATATTCAAAACCAACCATGAGTGAATGAATATTCAAATCTGAATATGCGAGAAACAAAATAATATCTCATGGCAGTTCCGCGTGATGAGGCACGATTCTTTTTCCAAAAATATGTTGCAGGAAACATTTGAAGATTAATGAAGAAAAGGGATCAGAGGAAAGTATGGATTGGTAATATTAAAGACTAGACAGGATTAAGATTCTCCACACTCAAACAAATAACTGAATACAGAGAGGCATAGCGATTTGTTTTTATGTTTCCATAGTGACACCCCTAAGACTCTGAAGGATTATGGGTTTGATGATGATTATATGGCAGATTTCCTCACAAAACAGAATAGTAGTTATGTTTTTACAGCATAGACCTACATACTGATTAGAAGATTCTCATTATATCCACTACAGTAAGTGTGTAAAAACATGCATGATCTTCACAGTGCTTCCACAGAGTTAATGATTGAAGCTCACATTATAAATTTTCAAATGTTGATCTTAATATTAAAACTGAAAGATGTTCATACTATCTGTCTTACCAATGATATTAACATTGAAAGTACATGAGGCAATGTTTCCAGCTTCATCTTTGGCTGTCATCACAACAGTAGTATTCTATAAGAAATGTCAATGCAAAAACTTATTTTGTTATTAGGACTAAGGTTAAAAGATATATAACATATTTTAAAACTTTATTTTATTTATAAACATTGCTGACATCAATGAGTTTACATTGCATTGTGGGAAAGTTTTTTATCAACATAATGTACATTTGTTGATATTTTATGATTGTTAATTGTTTTCAAAATGAAACAATGTGCCTCAACTCTTTACTGACCAGCAATCCAGAGCATTCTTATCTGCCATTACCAAGAGTATTCATTAATATTTGAGACAACATCTGTGTCTTTAAAAAACCATATAAAATCAAACACACATCATAGAACTTGAAAATGTTCAGTTGCCGTAATAAATATTTGTATTTTCTGAATGAATTTGAAAGCCCTAGGGTTATTTAAAAAGTGAAATCCTAATTATTAGTGATATCCTACTTATTATAATGCTTGGCCTGGATGTACATTACTTTCTATAGGCCTATATCACAAAATCTCACCTTCCAGAATTTAGGTTTTTTCTTATTCTTCTCATTCACAATTTAAAATGTCTACACAGCAAGTCCAGTTTTTTAATAAATGATATTGTATTTGAATGCTTCTCAGTGCTCCCATACAAGTTTCTGTGGATATCCATCTCTGTGGGCAAGCGTTCCTCCCTTAACTGGTTTAGTGTAATGCAGTCTTGCAGGATATGTTACACAGTCTGTGTTGTCTGCCCACATAGACACAGAGATGATGGAACTAGTGTATGTCTATTTAACCTTTAGCACTCTGTGTTTACAATTACGCAATTTCTCTCCTGCCGGTGAATTAAATTTTGGAAATGTTATGTAATAGTTGGTGGTTGTTTTGAATTCGTGATAATTTTTTTTGTAAGAGATATTTAAATAATCTTTGCATATATAAATAAAGAAATTGAATTCTGCATATATTGGTGTAAGTTTTATTTGTGTGTGTGTGATATGAGACATGTAAGACAGTCTCAAAGACGTTGCTCCACAAAATCCCAGCAAATTTTGACCTTTAAAATGATAATATAGTTGTACGAACTTTCCAATATTATTTTTCAAGTATTCTTGAGTGGAAACAGTCAACATAGACAGAATCTGGTGCCATTTATGGTCATATTTGTTGTAATTTCAGGGATTAAAAGGATTAAACCTACAGGTGTGTCTTAAAATTCTTCTATAAACCCAGATCTAGTCTGTAAATGTATCGTTTGAACTTGGTTGATGTTTCAATATCAATTTAGATAAAGCAGCATGGTGTAACTAATTATCTAGTCTGGAAATAACTTATCTCTCCATAAATAATCATTTGAATCACAATTCATAATATTTTAAATGAAAATTCGATAAAATAAATGCCTATAAAACCCAATTCACCGTCATGGCGATGTTTATGTTTGAAAATGTCAATATATTGTGAAAATATCGATATTTAAATGACATTTCACACATGGTTGCCACTAAAACTGCAGGAAAAGGTAGTCAATTAAATAAACTTCCAGATTTAACAAATCTGGAAAAAAAATATTAAAAATTGTGGATTTTTAATTCATTGAAGTGTACCTAGCAACGGCGGTCTACGGCGGCAAATATACTTGCCGCTCGCTAACAAGAGAAGGGGAAATGTTGGTGAATAAAGTTGCCGCACTCATGCTAAACAGAACAATATTTTAAACATGCTAGATGATTGAAATGATGATGAATTAGATTTAGATGATGAATATTTTGAAAATTACATGGAAATTCAATGGGACAATAATTTTTAGCATTTTAGTGATAGAATTAGTGAATTTGTTTAAACTAATTGTCAATAGGTGTGATTGTAGTCACATTCAAGATTGATAGAGGAAATGAAAAGTTGTATGTCATTTATTGTATATCAAGTAAATTTGATACAGATTGCTTTCCTATTCATGCTTACAACAGGAATGACTAAGGATAACAATAATAATATTCATATTGTTTATGTAATAAATTTAAAAACTAGTTCTACTTAAGCCTATATGCACTTCTTGTGTATTTCCTGTTCAGGAGCCTAGAGTTTTAGAGGTATTTTTAGGGGCTAAGTGGCAAGGGCTAAAAGGGTTAATATATCTAATTTTTATATCATTTACTATTACAAAATATTACCTTAGTAAATCTGTATGGGTGACTAATGTCAGGACTGACTGTAACTATGGGTGTCATTCCTGAATTATCTGTTGTATTTGGTAGCAAGATGATCATCGGTAGAGGGCCAAGTGGGTCCATGGTAACGACATAAGGTTTTTTTGGACACGAATGAAAGGAAGGAGGTTCTATGTCTGTAAAATAATTTAATTACATATAAATAATTGAAATACTGTTAATAAATAATTTGTAGTGTATCCTATTCAGGATGTAGCTATCAACCCAGCATTTTTTAGCTGTAGTGATTTTCTAGGCTATATAAATACATTCAGTAGTTTGCCACTGTTTTTTTAACAGTCAGGATGAACAATTGCTTGTGACGGGGATCGAGCTCGGTACCTTGGCCATCACAGACGTGCTCTGTACCACATCACCACAGAGCCAGGCATATCATTATTCTATCTATCTATCTATTTACTAAATCCTTTGTTGTCTTTCAGCATCTGGGATAGAAGAATTTTCTGGAGTGGCCCAAATGTGTGCTAAGTATATTGTGGAATTTGTTGCCTCTTTTATCGAGGTGGTCCATCGTTTTTGTGACCGGCCTCTAGGTCTGCTTTCATTGTATCTGTGTAGGATAGCTTGCTGTGGTACGCTATCTGATGGTAGTCAGCTGATATGTGCAAACCATTTGATCTGTTGTATTTTAATATATTCCAAGGTTGGGGTGGTGTCTGTTCTTTGTCTAATATCCTCATTCTGTCTTTTAGTGATATCCCTAGGTTTCTGCACAAACATGGCATTTGTTTTGTGCTGGCATTGTCCACGTTTTGCATTGGTAGCACAGCTTTGGTATAATAACCATTTTGAATAGTGTTATTTTGGTGTTTAAGTTTACACTTTTGTTTCTAAGATGGGTGCTTAAAGATTGATTCTGAAGATATCATTATTAAATTATTTAAATACTTCTTCTTCAGTCAACAGGATATAGCACCAATAATTTCAATGCACTAATTGGCTTCATATCATCCATGAGGCCTCTTACATTTGGAATCTCAGTAGACCATATTTTCTTCCTTTCTTCTCTGTAGAATTGACATGCATAAAGGATGTATTTTGCACTGGAACAAAAGGTGGAAAACAGTATAGCAAGGTGTATGTGCCGAGGATGACATCAATAATACCCTGCAAGCAAATAGATACGGAGGGAATTTTGTGGTTAAACAGTCCTCTCTTTCCCAAACGCAATATCTGTATTAGATATTAGTTTGTTGGTTCTCACACACTGGACATGTCCATAGGTACTGAGATCTCTACTTCAGTAAATCTCTCAGGGTATAGCAGCTGATGGTTCCAATTCTCTGTTGGTTCACTGCTCTTTTTGAAACCTTTGTCAAGTGTTCTCTACAGGTCACATCCATCTTCACTCCCAAATCATGCATTCTCGATATTGAGTCATGCTCATTTATCTAAAAATCCTCTGACCATGAGGACTCATGAAGAGGAGTATGTCCGCTCGGTCCATAAGCTGACCATCTGTTATGGTGGTGAGACTAGCTAATTGGTCGGCCCATGCCTGTGTGTCTGGGGACAAAGATAAGGGTTAGTTTCCATAGTGACAACCATCCAGAAATTTCTCTGTCTTCTCTGTCAAATGTCTTGATCCAGCATTGTCACAGCCTAGAACCAAACTGGAGGATCAAATATTTAAACTAATCAATTCTTTTTACATCATGTTCATCTTCACGTGCAAAGGAGAAACATCATCAAGATATGGAAAAAATTGGAATAACTGGCCAACAACAGTAAAAGATATATGAAATTTATTGAAGATCTGTATTTCAAAGATAGTTGGAAGATAAATTATAATCCATTACCGAAATTGTTATAGCTCTTACCAGTAACAATGTAAGATTGCAAATTTATTGTTAAGAACAATGATTTATTCAGCAATTACTCCGGTAGATAACACATCTGACATGTGACATACCAATGCATGTTGGAAGTGTTGCATTCCATTGTGGTCTGAGCAGAGATTCTGCTGCACTTCGCTTGTGACGATTAGAAAATTGTTGTTCTGAAATGATGTACATAATAAATTAAGAGTATTAATACAAAAATAATACATTCTGAAAAATTATAAGACTAAAGTAAAGCATAAATACCAACAAAGGACACATTTTTATAAAAAAGTGAAGTTAGATAACTATACAAGATTGTAACAACAGATGTCACGTCAACATTAACAAAAATCCGTTTTCAAGAAAATAGTAATTTACAAATAAAATTCATAAAAGCTTTTTATATTTATTCATTAGGGCATATAATTACATTTTATGAATGTTTCATGTCGTATTATGCACATAAAATTATGTGTCAGTAACTTTAGCATGTGTCTGTAAAATAACATTTATTGATGAATAGTTAATGAACTGATGTGAAATGTGTCAACTAGTATGAAATTTTCTGTATTAATAAGCATTTTGGGTTTTTAAAAAAAAACAACCAAAAACCTTATTTTTTAAATTAAACAAAAGGTTTTAAAAAGGTCATTTGATGTTAAACTTCCATGTACTTATTACTACTGTGGACATTTATAACGTTTAATGTGGCCGTTTGCATGCTTATATTGAGGAGAAATAAAAATTTATTTTAATAATTTTGTCTGGTTTTTTGTGGGGTTTTTTGGTACTAAATACAGACGTTTTTTATTGAAATATGGAAAAACATTGTTAAAATACGGATTTATATATAAAAATAAGTTGACACCTATGTGATGCCATAGTAATCTGTAAAGACTAATATATGTATGCTCAGTTTTCACAGTAGATGTCGAAGAATATGCATGCTTATGGTGTCCATAAGCGGCATAAACTAGAAACACATTTCCAACTGTACTTTTAGAAGCTGGCAGATTTGATTTTATCTCTTATTAGTGGCACATGACTGAGAGATCAGAGCATTGGTCTCAAACCTGTGAGGTCCAGTGTTCAACTCCCGGTAAGGACTGGGTTTTTTTCTGTAAGGGGTAAATTTTAAAACTCACTCTGCACATGATATGGTGACAGCGAGGGCATGTTGCCTTTATCATACAAGCCACTAGCACACTCCCTAGCAGGAAAAATGCAGTATTGACAGTTTTTGACAGACAGTCTCTTATTAATTATGTACAGTCTTAAAAAATATGGAGCTTGTCCACAAATGGCCAGAACATCAGTTTAAAGAACCATAAAGTCCTGGGTTGTTGTTGTCAATATCCCGATGCTAGTGAGTAGTTCTACTCTTCTCAGAGCAATGCCATTTTTAAAAAAAGTGCAGGTCTTCTGAAGTAAACTTAGTGATCCATACAGTAAGTTAGTGAGTGTTAAGCGTGTCTGTAAAAGTTTTTTCCTGGCAATTAAAGGCTGAGGCAGTCAATAAGGTGTTCCACTGTTTTGTTGGAATGAGAGCAGAAAACCAGTAAGCCAATAAATCCTTCATTTTTATCATGACTTTGAAACATCATAATGATATCATGATATCATTATTAAGGATATCAGCAGGACAACAACACTTTTATGGAGATAAAGAGTTATGAACATATTAATTTTTACCATTAATACATTTGAAACTGGTCATATTGATGTGATAACCAGGAGAACAATAAAATTGATTTTTTGTGAGATCTGGTTCAAGTCCATGGGCACTGAGATCTAGCATAGGACATGTAGAGAGCTGCATCTTAGACACAGTGACAGAAAGGACTTGCTGTGATGTCTGAGAAAACTGCACTGATGTGATGTCGGCACACTTGTACATGGATACAGGATCCACACTTTCTTGCAATGGTAACAAATTAACATCAACTGCAACAATGATCTGAGGACAATGAAGATAAATATAGTTGATAACATTTGTTATCAATTAGTGATCAAATAATCTAATAATTGTATTTATAATTAGGCCCTATATTTCCATTTTTGCACTGTGTTTTGATCTACTAGTGCATATTTCATTCTGATCACTAGAATAATCATGTTTTAATGTCTAGACAAAAATCTAAGTTACTCTTTTTTTTAAGGATGTGGGTTGACTGAGCTAGCAAATGTGTACAGAGCAAATTGTTATTAACTGAATGAACCAAGATTAAACCTCATCTGCCACATTTTAATTTTATAAATTCTTTTAGGAGACAAAATAATATGGTGTATAAGTCACTCACACAGGAGGCCTATATTGGAGTACACACATCATTTATAGTTTGCAAATAATTACGATCAGCAGTTGACCAGGCCACCAAGAAGTAGATACCAGAGCTAATGCTCTGGGACGATCAGTAATGTCACAATCGTCTGCCAAAGATACTTCTCTATGGTGAGCTAGAGAAGGGTATACGATCTCAAGGTGGCCAAAGGAAGCGCTACAAGGACTCGTTAAAGAACTCACTGAAAGCCTTTGAAATAGACCACGATACATGGGAAGAACTTGCACAAAATAGATCTACATGGCGTTCTAAAATAAAAAGAGCGCATCATCTTGTGAAAAGAAAAGAAATGCAGCAGCTCAACAGCGGAGAGCAGCTAGAAAGCCACGGATAGACCAAGATCCGTCTACAGTCGTCATTCCATGTCCAAACTGTCCAAGGACATTTACAGCTCGAATAGGGCTCATTAGCCATCTACGAACTCATAATCAAGGACATAACTAAAATTGAACTTTCAAAAGTGGATGTAACAAATGGTCATCATCACTTGTGATGGACAAACAACAAACAAACAACAACAATGTCACAATCACAATCAAAGTAGTGTGCTCGAGGACTAGTCAGAAAGCTGTCAGTACTATTAACAGTCCGTAATAGTCAAGTAATGTTATATTCAATACGAAGTAGTGTGCTTGAGGACTAGTCAGAAAGCTTCTGATATGCTCATCTACAAAAGAAGTCCTAACAAGTTGTGTGTAAACATCTGTTTTGAAAATGCATTTTTTACCTATTGATAGGAACATGCCACACACACTACAATGTTGCGTGTCACTATGAGAGGCTACTTTGTTCTTTTTTATTGTCTGGTGACACGGAAGTAGTCTATCATAGTAATGCACAATAGGATAGTGATGGCATGTTTCTGTTAAAATGTTAAAAATGGCCTCCACAGAGTGAATGTTTACATATGACATGTTAGGATTTCTATTAAAGACGGCATGTTTCTGATCAACTACTGGCTATGCAGCAGAGCACATATGAGTGACACTGCATGCTATAACACTGGTTCATAGCTCAATATACATGAACTTCCATCACCTGTCTTTGACAGGTACCTACAACAAAAAAATCACTACAAGTCTGGTAGTCTGTGCATTCATTGTAAAGCTTGATTGACATTTTGTTTTAAGTAAGTACTATAGTTATATAGTTTTACAGCAATCTCAGTTATTACTGATGCAAGATACTACAGAGAGTTGTTGAGATCTATGATCACCAACACCAGTTGGCATGGCACCTGATGATAATGACAAACTTTTTATCAGATTAGTAACTTTATAAAAAATTGAAAATAGTGTAATAAATTCTCACCTTCCCATCACTTGCTGTTACATTGATGTCATTTTCTACAGCTGTGTATATATCCTTACAAATTCTAGGTTTTAAATTCTGCTTTATGTTATTAAGGACTTTTATGAGTGCTTGTTTGTATTCTTGAATGCAGTTCTCATCAGTCATGTATTCTAGGTTTGAGGAGTTGAATTTTCCAACAAATGTCAAAGATAAACTTGGAACTACCAACACTGGGATATGAGGGTTAGGATTCATGGTGCTCATGGAGAAAACAGTTGGTAAACTTGATTTCAGAGAAGAGTAGTAACACCTAGATAATGGAGGTCAAGTTTGAAGAATTAGGTCCATATTATTCATGAATATTTCGATCTTATGTTTTTAAATAATTCATTATATTGTAACTTTTGAGTAGAATTAGCTTAGTTGCTACCACATTGGATTATCGTATTAATCCTTTAAACCCAACATACCAAATATTCAGTCTGAATGTGTGTGACAATTGCAAAGCATAAGCTTATATTTTATAATTACTGCCACTGAGGTACACATTTCAAGTTCTACTGAAGAATAGGAAAATAGTTAGTTGTGTTGTTGAATAATGGAATACAAATATTTCTATAGAAACATTAATTCTTCTGAAGTCATGACTAGCATATTGACTTTACTGTAAATGTTTTCTAGGTAAGCTACTGTTTGTGTATGTGTACATTAGTGGAGGGGAGGAATAGTGTTCACTCTAAAAACATAACCATTTTCTAGTACTTTTCTATGGTTGTATACTAACAACCATAACAAAAATAAATGAAAAAACAATTAAAGAAATATACACCACCAAAATGCAGATACCAATGATGAAAAATAAAATAAAATTGATAGTCAAGTATCTTGTCACCTTTTTAATATCTGACTTCCATTGAAATAAAGAGCAACTAACACAAGCAACATGAGCATTTCAAACAAATGCAACAATACTATATACAATTGAGTACTATCAATGGAAACTTAAGTGCTAGATTGTTGTATCGAAACAATTATTTTTTTTTTATGGATGTGAAGAATGTATTGTAAACAAAACAATGCTAAAAGTGAACAAGAAACTGAAAGCTACTAAGATGTGGGTTTTGAGAAGAATTATGAAAATATCATGATCTGCAAAGACATTTAATGTAGAAGTCTTCAGAGATGCAGCTGAAGTAGAAAGACAAATTACAGCAAAAATTAAAAGCTATTAGAATTAGAAGTCAAGATGTTTAGGGTTTGCGATGAGAAGAGCAAAACTTGAGCATTTAGAAACCACTGGAAATATCAAGGGGAGATGAATCAGTGGAAGACAAAGAGAGAAATTTCTGGATGGGTTATCACTGTAGCACGAGAGAATGTCACCAACTAAACTTATTAACAACACAAGAGATAGAAAGTTGTGAAAAACCTGATTGTCTAGTCTACTGCACAAGGCATTTAGTTGATTTATTGTAGACTGGTGCAAGACACTTAGTTGATTGATTGTACATTCAGAAGAAACGAGACGTGGTATTTTTTGTGCGATCATAAGATAGAATATCACTCCTCTGAATGGAAATATGCATCTCCATGGATACAGAAATTTTTTTGGGACAAGAGCAATGGAAAAGTTATGCTGAAAATATTTTTATTCCCAGGGTATTGTCTACCATGATTTCATTCCTGAATGTTGAACTGTTAACAAGGAAATGTATGTTGATATCCTCTTTTGTCTGAGAGATGCAATCAGAAGAAAATGACCAGCAAAATGGATTATGTTGTATTTTAAAAATGTGGAGATGTAAAAGACAATTTTTCTGTTACAGATAGGGATACAGATAGAACTATACATCAACATTCTGGAGATGGTTGACATATTGATCTATTCGTTTGAACTTTTTGTCTTCATAAGGGTTTTCATACCCTGCCATCGCCCGTGTGTTGCTGGGACCCGAAAGGGGAGCAAAGAATAGCAACACTGTTTACCTTCCATGCATGTCG
This sequence comes from Meghimatium bilineatum, assembly GCA_034231615.1. NCBI lineage: Eukaryota > Metazoa > Mollusca > Gastropoda > Stylommatophora > Philomycidae > Meghimatium > Meghimatium bilineatum. The sequence continues at coordinate 72,048,307 of CM067320.1, forward strand.
TAAGAGGTGACTAAGGAGGTTATGGGATGGAGTTGGCTGTCCCATCCCATATAGGGTCAGAGACCCAAAGCCATGCTGAAGTCGGATGTGTCAGGCCGAAAGGCGCAGATATCGCAGCAATGCTGTAAACCATGACACAGCGCATTCCGTTCTCCGGACTACATCCTGCTAATCTGCAGGAGTTTGAGAACGAACGCAGAAGAAGAAGAAGATACCCTGCCATAATGTATCTAGAAATAACTTAAAAATTGAGGTTTCAGCATCTTACTGGTAGAAGGGATCTAGTTAACTGAATGTTTTAGCAGCTTACTGTTAGAAGGGATCTACTTAACTGGCTGATTAGCAGCATATTCTAATAATGGATCTACTTAACTGGCTGTTTTAGCAGCTTATTCTAATAATGGATCTACTTAACTGGCTGTTTTAGCAGCTTATTCTAATAATGGATCTACTTAACTGGCTGTTTTAGCAGCTTATTCTAATAATGGATCTACTTAACTGGCTGTTTTAGCAGCTTATTCTAATAATGGATCTACTTAACTGGCTGTTTTAGCAGCAACTTCTAATAATGGATCTACTTAACAGGCTGTTTTAGCAGCTTATTCTAATAATGGATCTACTTAACTGGCTGTTCTAGCAGCTTATTCTAATAATGGATCTACTTAACAGGCTGTTTTAGCAGCTTATTCTAATAATGGATCTACTTAACTGGCTGTTTTAGCAGCTTATTCTAATAATGGATCTACTTAACTGGCTGTTTTAGCAGCATATTCTAATGATGGATCTACTTAACAGGCTGTTTTAGCAGCTTATTCTAATAATGGATCTACTTAACTGGCTGTTCTAGCAGCTTATTCTAATAATGGATCTACTTAACTGGCTGTTTTAGCAGCTTATTCTAATAATGGATCTACTTAACTGGCTGTTTTAGCAGCTTATTCTAATAATGGATCTACTTAACTGGCTGTTTTAGCAGCAACTTCTAATAATGGATCTACTTAACAGGCTGTTTTAGCAGCTTATTCTAATAATGGATCTACTTAACTGGCTGTTCTAGCAGCTTATTCTAATAATGGATCTACTTAACAGGCTGTTTTAGCAGCTTATTCTAATAATGGATCTACTTAACTGGCTGTTTTAGCAGCTTATTCTAATAATGGATCTACTTAACTGGCTGTTTTAGCAGCATATTCTAATGATGGATCTACTTAACAGGCTGTTTTAGCAGCTTATTCTAATAATGGATCTACTTAACTGGCTGTTCTAGCAGCTTATTCTAATAATGGATCTACTTAACAGGCTGTTTTAGCAGCTTATTCTAATAATGGATCTACTTAACTGGCTGTTTTAGCAGCTTATTCTAATAATGGATCTACTTAACTGGCTGTTTTAGCAGCAACTTCTAATAATGGATCTACTTAACAGGCTGTTTTAGCAGCTTATTCTAATAATGGATCTACTTAACTGGCTGTTCTAGCAGCTTATTCTAATAATGGATCTACTTAACAGGCTGTTTTAGCAGCTTATTCTAATAATGGATCTACTTAACTGGCTGTTTTAGCAGCTTATTCTAATAATGGATCTACTTAACTGGCTGTTTTAGCAGCTTATTCTAATAATGGATCTACTTAACTGGCTGTTTTAGCAGCATATTCTAATAATGGATCTACTTAACAGGCTGTTTTAGCAGCTTATTCTAATAATGGATCTACTTAACAGGCTGTTTTAGCAGCTTATTCTAATAATGGATCTACTTAACTGGCTGTTCTAGCAGCTTATTCTAATAATGGATCTACTTAACTGGCTGTTTTAGCAGCTTGTTGGATATAAAGAATTAAAAGCATGTTAGAAGGAAAACTGAGAACACACAAATGAGAACATTATATAAAAACTATAAATGAAAAGAAAAAAATAGTGGTAGGAAAATAGTCCATCCTATCTTCGATATATGATATCACTTATTCAATACAAATAAAAATGTTTACCTCTGAATCAAAATTATCATTGACAATTGATATAAAAATTATAGGCTGACTTTAAAAGCAGTTTTAATTATTTTTGTTGCTTTTAGGTAATTAAACACTTTTTACCATAGATGAAATATTGACCTTAAGGAAAAACTTACTGAAATGTATTATCATCAAGTGAGTAGCCATCATGACAGTCCCAACCAGAATAGGTAATGTTCAAACCTTGTCCAGAATAGTTTAGAAATTTGCATTGTGACACAGAGATTTCACTCTGAACTTTTTCAAACTTTTTAGTCAACTGAGAAGCTGCATAGCTCTGAAACTCCATTCCACAATAATTCACAGCTGTTTTACTGGATGTAGAGTAGGTGATGGAGAATTGGACAAATATTTTAGCCTGTATTTAAGAAAGAGAATTAATGCAAGTGCTATCATAAGATACAAACAAGAAATACATCATAATGTAAGAGTTAACAAAAAATCATCATCATAAGGTAGCATGTCCTGAACAGGGTGTAACACTCATTACACGCTTCTGAAACTCTTACCAATCTTGAGCATCTTCCTTTTTCTGTGAATGTCATGTTCAAGTGGTCTTTGATTTCTTGTGTTCAATATCTTTGTGGCTTGCCTTATTTTCATTGTCCTGGTATCAGTCCCTCCATTATGGCCTTTTCTTGGTTGTCTTGTCATTTGAAATTGCCAACATATTGTAATTCTCTAGAGAGAGCTTTGTTGTTTAGCCAGTTTTCCTTACTCTCAATTCTCTCAGAACGTCCCTTTTGGTGATTATTTTGTTTCTTGGTATTCATTTGAGTATTCTTTTGTAACATTTGGTTTAAAATGCTTCAATTTTTTTCTCATCTTATTGATAATTGTCCAAGATTCACTTCTATATATTACAACTGGGAATACACAGGCTCTAAGGAAAATTATTTTTGTTGTTTTGTTGAAGCTCAACCGGATGCTCTTCATTTGTATCAGTTTATTTATCTTTAACCTTAAGCAATCTGAAGTCTAAAAATGTCAACAAATGTAATCTAGTAAAAGAAACTCACTGTTAACAAATGTCTACTTTGAGGTAGCCATTTGTAGTCATCGACTACAATCGTCCATGTTTATTTCCCATCATGCTCTTATTGTAAATATGTGCTAGAGTGTTTGTTCCTTAGTTTTCCACAGCAATATAAATATGCAGTAGTAATTTATTCAACCTTTCATGTTTGCAACCCGAACTGCGTAGGCCTAACTCCAGCGCTGCCATTTTTCACTATTTCTTCATAGAATATGATTCAGAAAAGGACGAAATTTAAAGCTTTTGTTTCAGATACTGTAATTCATCATATGGTGTTTAAGATAAATGTTTATAATATTTAATAGTGATGTAATTGATGTCATTTACGACATGGAATTTGAGGAGCCATGTTTCTTCAGCTAGGCCTATGCATGACCTTGACACAGTAAGTTCTTTGTTTGCATTTGTATTCATTCCCACTTTTGGAATTTTTGTTGTAAACAACATAACACATACAAGCAAAAAACACCCCCAAATCATACCCAGCATCCATTTATCTCTATTGTCTCAGAATTTGAAATCAATGGTTATAATGATCTATCCATCTATCTATCTCTATCTATACGCTGTGGCCCTTGTTTGCCTTGCGGCATCAGGGGTGGAAGTTTTCTCTGGAGATGGCCTTCTTGAGCGGTGTTTGTAAGCTTGTTCCTATGGCTTCTTTGATTTCTGTAATCCATCTTTTACATGGTCTGCATCTGGCTTTATAACCGTTATGTCTATGTGTCATAGCCATTTGTGGCATACTATCTGTCAGTAGTTTAGAAGCGTGTGAAAACCACTTGCTCTGTTGTTTTTTTATGTGTTCCAATACTGGTACTGTTTTTGTTATCTGTCTGATGTTATCATTTATATTTCTATCTCTTAATGACACTCCGAGTATTCTTCATAGACATGTCATTATAATGATCACCAGCCTTAAAAAGACATAATTAGCTTTAAAGCGGAACTTACCAACTATTTTTTATTCTAGCTGTCTTTTTTTTCAGATTAAAATTGCAAAACTATACACATCTATTCTTAGCGACATTTACACACTGCCGATTTGCTAGATCTGTCAAAGTGGCAATCTCCATTGATTTTATAATGGTTTATATCATCTTTTTGCCTGCACATATATGCCCATATTATAGGGCACAAATCTGTATTTACCTAAGTTCATAAACTCTAATTCTATTGTCTACACGTAAAACAATATGTTTTCAATACCCTCACTAATGTAAGATGGATAGATAAGCTATAAGCTGAAGATAGTTTGTTGTCCCATAGTTAGGACTATGTGTCAGAATACACTAAAATGTGTAAAGTACAGTACTTTATCCTCACCTATGTTTTATGAGAGTATAGGCTTAACTATTTTATTTGGCCACATTCATTATTTAAATTGAACCTGGCAATTACTGTCAACATACCTAACTCTCATATTGAATATTTAAAGGTTTAAATGTATCACATGCCATTAGAACACCATTTTGGGTTCATGTTAGGCAGATATGTCTTATTTTTTTATGAAACAAACAATAGTATCATAAAAAATATAACTGACATTAGTGTGCAAGCAAAACTCAGCATGGGGAGATAAGTTGTGTTAACAAAAACATTACATTTATTGTGTGCCTTTATTCAACCACAGTTCAGGAATATAGCTTGAAGCGGAGACAACATATTTTAGGTTTATGGAAAGGGGGGAGGGTTAGTTAGTTGTTGGAGGGAGGCGGTGTCACCATGGGAGGGGGCAGTTAAGATGGAGATTGGTGTTTGATTTTTAGTTTTTGGGAGGAGGATGTTTAGTTGTTTGGAGGTCACCTCTTAAGGTGGCTTCATAACAAGAAAGTCCCTAAATAATAAAGTTATTCAAGTAATATAATTTACATACAATTAAAAAAAACATAAAAGATCAACATAAATTTTATTATTCTCATATAGAAAAAACTTACTATAGCGCCTTTAAATCTGATGTTTCCATCAGTCAACTCCAGGGATGCATCTGGAGCATCTTTGCACACCGAACTGCCCATTACACTTTCAAACTCTCTCAGCACTTCATTTACTTTAGCATTTATACTTGTGTGAACAGCATCAATGCATGAGATATTAGTAAAACTCCCCAAGATGAAGTCGTTAATTTTCACAGAATACACAGGAGCTGACATAAAAAAAGAAAAAAAAATTAAATTATATGTTAATTCTACAGTGCAATTGGACAAAGTCTCATAAAAAGTAAAATATCTCTTTTCTATAAATGTATACCAACTATGATAATGTATTATTGTCACTGATTGCTAATATAACTAACAAATAGCAAAATTAAAGTAATATCAATGAAAATAACAAACAAAAAAATAAAACAAGGACCATTTCCACATTATGGTCAAATAGGGATCTTTATAAATAAACAACTACGAACTAGAAATAAACACAAACAATATGATCAATACAAAAGTATGGTATCACCACCACATCCAATTGTATTATACAATGAAATACAATCCAATACTACTTGGTTGTCTAAGGTATTGCACGGATGTACTGCGCAGGGCATGCAGGGGTCAGAGGTGACAAAAGAGCAGACTTATTGGTGGGCAGTGCTGTGGTGTACACCGTTTGTATTGAAAACAGATAGGGATAACCTAATAAGGCAGTTATTGGTTTGCTACAAAGTGAAGAAGAGAAAGGTGGAGGTGATAACATGTACATACAGTAAGGACAGAAATGGGGATGCCTTAGGAGTGAGGAGAGAAAGTATGAACTCTCTGGAAGAATCCAAAATAACATAACATCTGACTGGGACTATGAATCTGCATACTCTTGGAGCACTTATGAGAATGTCCCATGTGCTATGATTCTGGTTTCTGATCAAGAATTAAGATCAATTAAAACCCTATTTATGAGATTATCTATAAAATGCAGAAAATCTGTTCAAGTTAAAAGATATGACAGAACGTTATCAAGAACTGAATTCAAGTCCCGCTGAAGACAGATGTGTTGAGTCATTGGCACAAATAAAATGGTGACGCAATGCATTTCTATTCTTTGAACTACATCCTGCTGGAAATCTAGTAAGACCTTTATTCTTCTACATGAGAGATCCAGTGGGAGTTTGAGAATGAATGCTGAAAAAGAAGAAGAATTCAAGTAACTTACATCCTTGATTAGCTACAGAAGATCCTTGAACTAAAGTGACTGTCTGTTTTTCTGTATACTGTGTAGTTGTACAGCCAGCTGTATTTTTTTCTGAGCAGCTACTGGTTGTTTCTATGCTTGAGTTATAATGATGATTTTCACAGTCCTCTGCATAAGTTGTACAATTACTACTAGCTATCCATGGTGAACTAGTAGTTTGTGGAAAAACTCCTTCGTCTAATGGACTCTCTCTTGAAATATCATTCACTGTTACAGGTGTTTCTACAGATTCTGCAGTTACTCCTCTATTATGAGGTGTTTCAGAAGTGTCAGTCTTCAACGATGGCAATGTCATATCATTTGTAGCAGAACTTGAGGCTGTACCAGTAACCACAGTTGTAAGTGGATCAGACTTAGAGTTGGATATTATGGAACTGCTTGACCCAATAGTCTTCTCTGTTGTCTGAAAATATGATGATGTCGTAAAAACAGATTGTTTTGTTATCACTGGTGATGATGGTTTTGTAGATGAAACATATTGCATAGTTTTCCAAAAATGTGATGAAACAGGTTGTGTAGACTGCAAGTCATAATCAGGAGAAACTGTATTTGATTCTGTTGTTATTCCAGGTTCAACTTTTGTAAAGGTTGACAATAAAAATTTGGTAGATGAGCCGGTTTGTTGAGAACTAGTTTTACTTGATGCTGTCACTATATTTGTTGTGGTCTGTTGAGAGCTTACAATTTCCAGGTTGTGGGTTTTGGGGTTTTGTTCTGTTGTTGAAGGACGTTCAACTACTGACATTGTAGGAGGTGGTTGTGTTGTAGTCTGATCAAGATTATATGTATTATAGTGAAATTTATGTGATGCTGTTGTGTGATGTGTTCCCTCTTGAGTGAAATAATCTATCACTTGCTGAGTGACATCATCTGTTACTTTCTGAGTGAAGTCATCTGTTACTTCCTGAGTGAAATCTTCTGTTACTCCCTGAGTGAAATCATCTGTTACTTTCTGAGATAAGTCATGTGTTACTTTATGAGTGAAATCATTTGTTATTTTCTGAGTGAAAGCATCTGTTATGTGCTGAGTAGAGATTTCTGTAACTTGCTGAGTAGAGGTTTCTGTTACTTGCTGAGTAGAGGTATCTGTTACTTGCTGAGTAGAGACATCTGTTACTTGCTTAGTAGAAATTTCTGTTACTTTCTGAGTAGAAAAATCTGTTACTTGCTGAGTAGAAGTTTCTGCTATTTGCTTAGAAGTGGAATCTGTTATTTGCTGTGTAGAAGCATCTGTTACTTGCTGAGTAGAGGAGACATGCAGTGATTCTTCTGTAGTTATCTCAGATAATGTTGCAGCAGTTGTAGTATACATCCAAGAAATAGACATAGTTGTATTATTCTCATCAGGTATTGCTGGTGTTGTCACCTCAGAAACACTGTTTGGGTCAAGTGTTTCAATACCCTCATCTATACAATCTGAAATGTCAAGACAGTAACATGATATTTATAAAAATAATTTACTGAAACATCACACATTTTTACTCAACAATATGTGGCATGAGACAGGCAAGCATTGAAACTGACTATTTAAGGCAGAATTTGTAATGATGTTAATACTGCTCTGACTATGCTTACATTCATTGCAATGAAAAAGGGGATTGAGTAGCTTCAATAAAGTGCATAGTTTAATTTGACTAAGAATAAGAAATGATGAAGGATTTTCTTTAAATTGACAAAAAGAGTGGATTACATAAATAACAGAGCAATGATGACCACTACAAATTTATATATATATATAACTAGAGAACGTAACAAATTTCCAGTATTTGGGCATAAACATAAAACATAAATAGCTCAGAAGGCTGTGATATAGAAATTAAGAGAAGACTTGCATTCATAAATTTATTGCATTTATGTGACCTAAATAATTGCATTTACCTTCCAAACAATTTGGTAGTGCACCTTGGCCACATTGTTTTTCTCCATCTTGCAATCTCAAACCTGATCCACAAAACCAATGTTCCTCAATTGTTATTGGTGCATTTAATTTCAAAGTTACATTTGGGCAACTGTTGTCACAGCTAAAGAGTTTCACATGGCTTAATGTTGGCATAAAATATTGTAGTATCTCTTGGTGACAGAGACAGGTTGTAGATGTATCTTCAGATGATAATTGTACTTGTACTGTAATGTTGAGCTGAATAGAACAATATGTATATTTACAAGCATGTATAATATGAGCTAAATATGTGTAAATAAAATGTATATTTTAGTTTAACAAATTATGTTGCAACCATTGTGCAATTTAAACAATTATTTGCTTCCCTGTATATTCTCATATGAATCATGGGCACTTGTCCCAAAAGCAGACAATTTTATTTGATATCTCCTCTTTTCACTTTGGACACAAAACATATATTTGTATGTGTGTACATATGTATGTATTGTGGAAAGATCTATAGGCAACTTTGGAAACATTTTAGATACAAAAAGAGATACCACATACAATTGCATGCTGTGAGGGCAATTAGTCCACTACAGAATTTTAAAATAAATGTCTCACAACTATCTCTATTTTATAAAATTTATTACATTTAATGCTTTTAAAACTTCAGTTTTCTTTTACAGTTAGAATAATTATAGATATACAGAATAATAAAAATAGCTCTGTGGCAGCACAATAGTTTGTGCACTGATTCCTTAGTCTGGTTGTTGAGAGTAAATAACCTGTTAAAATATTGCTGACCAGAAGCTTGTTTGAACGGCTTGATGCACTATCAAATATGACATCAAGTTTCTCTCAATTTCCCACAGTTGTGCAGATAATGATGAATGTATTTATATAATGAATCATGTTTTAAAATTGGTGGGCAGAGATATATGTGAGTGAGAAACATCTCAAGATACAGACAGGATACAGTCTAACAGACCACTTAGGCACAAAGATAGGATACTGGAGGTCCGTTGCAGCCAACCTTTTTGCAGAGACAGCACTTAATTAATTAATGAATACATTTGTAAGCAGAAATATTCAGATTACTATTGCCTATCAGAATCTATAAATATTAGGTCTATAATATCTAAAATGATATTCTAGAATAATAAAATTTAAAATTGGAAAAGAGAGAAGACTTACAAAATTCTCAGTGAGCTTGCTCAGGTTATTGTTTTCGATATATAAGTCAACATCTAACTCCTCACATCGCTGCACCATGATTTGCTGCCATGTTTTAAATAACTCTTCAACTCTGTAAGTTGGAATACAGGCTTGTGCTATATTTAATTGGTCTACAGGTACAAATTGACCAATAATAGTCACATTCTTAGATGGTTTCAAAGTTGAAACTTGAGCTTGTTTGTAAGGAAGGCACTTGATTGAATCTGGACCTAAAATATAAGCACATAAACTTTATTTTTGACATTATGCCTTCTTCACAACTGTTATATATATATATATATATATATATATATATATTAAAAATAAAAGCATACAGTCTTCTGACATAGCCACAAAAAGTCTTCAATGTACAAAGAATCATAGGCAAACTTTATGACTGTATGCTGTTGTGTGTCTTCCAATTAATAAGCACTTATAACCTGTAACTTCCATCTCCTGATTTGATTCCGAGACCCATTAAGACCATGGATGGAGTATACATCTCCATAGCACAATGCCAGGGCTGAAATATAGAGACCATGAGTTGCTCATTTAGCATGGTTCCTGCCTGCCATGTTAACTTCAAAGGAAAGGTAATACCAATACATGTGGAAGAAGACACGCTACAGGAGCTGCTAGAACAGCAGAGCTATGCTCTATCTGTCTGCTTATCAGTGATCCACACCTGGACCAGTTTATATTCTATTGTATACAGAATATTTCAATGTAAAACACAGCAGAAAAATTTTGTAAAATATTATTATGTGTATTTCAAAGACATGATATATTGAAATTCCTGTTTAGTGGTGTCATTATTATGTCTACAATGGAAAAACCTTGATCAACCGAGTTCTTGATGTTTTCTGTCCATTATTTTCTTAGGCTTCCTCTGAAGCAGTAAACATAATTTGTGCCACACTGCTGATGGTCAGTGTCTCATGAAAATATCACTTAAAACACTAAATTACTCCTCAGGGCTAAGAATTGTAAAGAATATGTGATATAATTACTATCCAGTATGGAGAAAAACTATGTTAAGATTAGTACAACTGAGACAGAGAACTTGATTCAATTTGTAAAAATAAAATGAATTAATGAGTACAGAACAGGAATGATGAGCTGTTCACCCTGATGGATTTACTTAGATATAAATTAGAGTATCTATGGAGTTTTTAGAGATTTGTGATAACAATCTTCCATTATAATTCATCTAGTTTTCACATGCAAATTAGAATGTCTGTCCATCCATAAACCCATAGCCCATCAGGATCATAGAGGTACTTCATTGGTTGCATTAATACAAAGAGTCCTCTAGTTAATTCTATTCTCATTTATGTTGATGAGTGTAGAAAAACCTTGACCAGTCCAGTTTTTTTATGTTTTCTGCCCATGATTTTATATTATTAAGATAGGATATTATAATAATATAATAAATTATTATATATTAATACAATTTGGTCTCAACCACAAGGTTCAGGGTTCAACTCCCAGTATCCAAAGTAAGGACTGAGGTCTTTTTTGTCAGGGAATAAATTTAAAAACTCACCCTGTACATGACATGGTGACAGGAAGGGTATGCTGATTAAACCACACACAACAACACATAACATCTGCTACGGTAAACATAACACACACATAACTTTAGCATATTAAAATATAGACTACTTACTGGATAATTGGTATCCATGATAAAAACATTGAAATCTAACAATGGACTGTACAGGAAACCCAGGCGTGTAGTCCAACATAGATGCATGTGGTGGCAGACCAGGATGCAAGCATGAATGAGCTGAAATTATAGCAGTTTTGACTAATTCTGTTACTTTAATTAAATTTTCAAAAAAAACTGTTACTAAGGGTCAGATAGATTTAAAGAAACTACCACAAAAGCATAGAAATATAGAAACATAGAAATATATTAAATATAGTTAGACAATTAATTATAAGTGAAAATCACAGCATATTCTACTTGAGATCATGGTAAACAATAAAAAAAGATGGAATATGTGTATTAGTAGAGAAGAAAGATCAGAACTACCATAAAGATCAATCTATACAGGTCACTAGTGTTAATGATTCTGTTGTACTGATATGAGAGTTGACCAATAAATGCAGAAATAGAAAGAATGCTTTAGTTTTTTTTAAAGAAGTGCTATAAACATAGGCCTAAGTTAAAATTAGTTATCAAGACTATAAGACATATATTTATTCTTGAGCAAATAGACAAATTGCTTGTTGTCAAGAACTACTTTTGGCAGCATTGAAATAACATAAGTTTGTTTTGACATGTAACAAGACACAGTTCACTTTCTAAAACTATTTTCCAGAAACAACTGAGGGTTGAAGAAGAAGAAGTGACAACAAAATCTTGGATTTAAAACATCAAGGAATGGTCCAGAAAATGATTTTTTTCAACACTCATCCAAATGGCTGAGGACAGAAATTTTTGAGAGTGTTTATGCTGTTTTCAATGTAGTACACCCTAGACCCAGATGATTTATAAGTCTCATTGCTTTTATTAATAGAACATACATGTTTCAAATGGACTAATTCAACTTTCATTAAATTTATATTAATATATAATTCACAGACTGTTTTTAACTACCCACTATAAAGGAATTGTCACCTCTGAGTACACATGTATTGAGTCAATCTGTCACATACTCTGAATTGTATTAGTGTTGGTTTCGATCCCTAGAAATTATGAGCAATGAGCTTTTACTTAATATGTTCACTCGTGTGATTTCTCCTGAGCTTTATTCCATACCCAGAAGACTCTCTTCCCAGACGCTAGAGAATGTCCTTCAAACCTGCGCACTCTATCAGTAGATTTAACATCAAGACTCTGGTCACAAATAGCCACACTATAAAACAAACTCTTGGTCATAAAATATGATCTCCAATGGACAGCAACTTTTATCCAAGAAATGCATATTGTAGTCTGAGGTAGGATACAATATAATACAAAAGAATTAAAACAAGCATATAATTCATATAGGCCTAAATCATATATGTTTACCTGTACAAAGAAAAAATTAAATGGAATGCAAACTTTTATTGTCTATTGTCTATCCCCAGGTGAATGATGGTTGATCATATTCACACTTGCGGTTAAGTGTAGGGGATTTGATTAAAGTGTGTAAAGTGGAAATATTTTTCGTTCCTTCTTTTACAAAATATGATTCGTCATAGCCTGAATATTCCAGGCTGCAATATATGGATGTGAATCTTATACAATCATCATTAAGGTGAGAAATAATATTGCAGTATTTTAAACAAATGTTACACAAGAATCCTCCGAATACCATGGTCCAAAAAAGATATCAACAATGACATTCTGAGAGAACTGAAAGTAAAAAAAACTGGCTAAACAATAGGTTCTCTCTAAAAAATTAGAGTCTTGTTTGAAACACATGCTACGTCATTGTATATCAGGTTTTGATCATCGGTGATTCGAAGATCATTGATTTCACATGTATTTTCATCTACTGATTTGTCTGCATTGTTTATATTTTCCTCTTTTAAAATAATAGCTTCTTTTGTTATTCTATCCATATAGATATTAAAATGTAAAGGAGAAAGCATGCAACCATGTCTGGCCCCTGATTTAGTTTCACATGTATTGGCTATTCTATCTGCTGTTCTCACTGCACTTATACAATTTTGGCATAGTGCTTTTATGTTGTCTAATAGCTGACCACTGATGTTGTAAACAGAAAACTTAGCTCGTTGTATAAATATTAGCACATGGGTTCTCCTATCAACTTGCTTATTTTAGGGATAACTATTCCAAATATTACAGCAACAATTAATCAATAATTGATTTAAATATTAATTATTTTATATTTAGAGGTTAGGATTAGGAGAGTTATGTTTTACATAACTAACCCTAAATAAATTTATATTTAAATTTATAAATGATAAACACAAACTGATAATCATAGCAAAGGAAAATAATCAAATAGGAGGGAAACAAGGACCGAAAATTACAACATTTTGGCTATACCAAATGATATGACAGCCTAGAAATTACCATAATGAAGGGGGGGGAGGTGATGTCAGGCAACAAAAAATATGCAGACCACAAAGAAGGAAACAAGATATCAAAGACCACCTGAACATGATACTCAAAGCAGCAGGAAGATTAGCTCAGGATCGACAGGAGTTTTGAAAGGCTGTTATGAATGCTACATTCTGTCCATGATATACTTACTACCTAATGAAGATGGTTCATCATAATCAGAGTTGATCTCATTTACCTTTAATTACTGCTGCATTATTTTCATACAACACATTTTCAAACTTTTATTTGTCTTCCTCAGAATGATGTCAATGATGTGCTTCAATATAAATGATCGCTCTGTGTGTTGCTAGAATCCAAAAGGGAAGCAAAGAGCAGTGACATAGTGATCTGCCATCATGTTAACTAATCATCATCAGTGCACTCCGAACACATCCATGGGGGTTCTGATCTCCGCTTGAATTTATCAACCATTACACAATTCTAGGTTTTGTTGGTTGACAAAAATTCTTCTAAGACCACAGTAATGCTGATTTCTGGCAATGACACATTTCCAGCCATCATAAGAGGTGACTAAGGAGCCTCAATCTCATAAAGCTTAAATCAATTATTTAGTTCCAGCCATACTTTTAGCGAGATATAGTCGTAACTTCCTGTCCCATTTTATTTGCAACAAAATGATAAAATAACTTTACTAGCACTGTTGCAACAAATTTTGGGAAATGTCTAGTGTGTTCAAGTAGAACATTTAGAAGGCTCAACTGAGATTTTATACAGAAAAAGAATTGGTACAATTGCTTCAAAATTGGTGTTCACAAGTGGAGAGTGGAAAAATTTCTGTAGGCCTTAAACAATCTGAAATGATAAGATCATTGACCAAGTGCAGGATCATTGTGCCACATCCTCCAAGATTTTGCTGATGAGGTAAGGATATGTATTGGTATTGTACATTCCATTTTTATAAATGATTTGTCCACATATAGTGCATCCACTAAATTAATTCTGACAGAGAAAATGTAGCTTAATCTGAAAGTCTTGTGTGACATCTAATGTGATATGCTGGACTGCATAAATGGTGACACTAAATTCCTGAACACTCATAACTGGGGATGAGTTATGGATCCATAGATATGACCAAGAAATCAGTGTAAAGTCAACAGAATGATTAAGTCAATCTACGTCTTGAATCTTCATAGCAGTTCCAGTAACTGGTTATAAAAGTTCATGGTATTAAAAAATGGTAACTCACTCTAGTTCTCTATTATTGATCAATATTGTTCTTACTTTCATTCAGAAATATTTTTTGTGTTTACTGTGTGCTATGATGGAATTTATGTGGTGTTCAAACTTGAGCACAGATTAACTATTGAACCTAGTAGTTTATAAAAGAAACGGTTCATGTCTGGGAGACGTGACAAAGTTTTAGTGGAAGACACCATAGGCTCGTAAAAAATGAAACTGTGTTAGTGCTAAGTTCTTCTTCTTCATCGTTCATTCTCAAACTCCCGCTGGATCTCCCTTGTAGCAAGACCATTGTCCTACTAGATTTCTAGCAGCATGTAGTCCAGAGAATGGAAATGTGTTGTATCACCGTTTTATTTGCGCCAATGGTCTGACACATCTGTCTTCAGCAGGGGTGCTAAGTTGAAAAATATAGTTTGGAGGGGAGACAGCTTATTTTAATTGTTGTGGGGGGAGGGGTTTGGGATTGGTATTAGAATTCTGGCATTGTGGAGTAGGATGTGTAGTTTGTGGGAGTTGTTTCACGGGTGACGTTAGGGATAGTGTTAGCTAGTGTAACATACATCTGTGATAGCATTACCCATTTAGCATCAACTCGTCTGCTAGTTCTGCTTGTCAAGTGACATTTCTGTGATGCCACAGAAGATCCACAAATTATAACACAGATTTATATGGCTCTTCACATAACATTATAAAAGTTGGACTGTTACAATGTTATTTGGTCACATCTGCCAGTCATGCACCAAAAAAACTTTGACAGGACTAATATTGTAATGTCATAGAGAAATGAGTGCATAAACTCCAATTGATAATTTCAACACAAGAATTATTATACTCTTTGAGTTGTGTACTGTGATTCATGTCTGAAGTATTACACACACAGATATGGTGTATTAATGAAAACTACCTTGACATGTGGGAGAAGGATGACTCCAGGACCCATCTGACATACACTTGACTACAGATAGTCCAAGAAGCTGATAGCCACACTGACATCTAAACACTGCCACAGAGTTATAGGTAGTGGAGCTAAAGTAAACTTTACCGTGAAGAGGGTTCTGTAGATCTGGACATGTTACAGCTGAAATAGTGGTATTGTATTTGTTTAGTGTTTGAAATATACAAAATAGCACAATGACTAAATTATTGTTTATATATTTAACTGTCCTGTCACTATAGAAAGAATTTTAGCTAAATCAATGTACAAATATTGCAATTGCTTAATTAATATTTTAAAAGTTAATTTAACAATAAATCAAAGTAGACAACAGAAATATTCATGGAGATATCTGCATGATATTATCATGAATTAAACTTTCCTCTTGTTAACACTGAGAAACAAAATGGTAGATAGACTCATACAGTTCAAGAAAGTTTACAATGTTAGAAACTTATATTCTTCTACATATAATTCTAAAACATAGGATCAGTAAAAATATTTTTTACCGGATTGTTTCAGAAAAAGATAACTGATCCATCTAACTATGGATAAAGTTATTCCACTAACACTGCATGTCAATAATATGTCTTCTCAGATTGCTCAAGAGGTCATGTATTCAATTCTAGGTCATGACATTTTGTTTACAAGAACATTTTTGGGAGATCTCTGGGTACCATTTGAGACTACGGAGTTAAGTGCTATGAGTGGTACTCTGGGCTGGCAATGTGCCAGTTTGTTTAGAAAGGCAAGTAAATATGGGAAAAACTCAAATGCAATGAAGTAAATACTCTATATCTTTTGAGAGTATATGTCTTTTTCTTTTCCGGTCAGTATTAGACATTGCAGATAATTTCAACATTCTATGACAATAGGCAACACTTTAAAATCACAAGATTCAAATCACTTAGAACACAGATGCTGAAAGACTGAGGGCACAGAATTAGCTAGGTTAACAGTACAGAGTCAGACTTTGAGGGAATAAGAGTACCGTAAAGTGTTCAGGACACAGAAAGACACTGAATGAGTTAGTAAATTTTACAGGACACAGTAAGATTTTGAGAACACAAGATTAGTAGAGTTGGCAGGAAATAGAAACCATACAGTTTTTAAAAAAAGCATTGTTACAACATTTGTACATAGACATAACCATCAGAAAGTGGCATACAAGACTCAAACTCTGAATTTATTTGAAAGATAGTACATTTACTAACTTAGCCAATGATATTCCCCAAATAAGATGTCATTTAACGTAAGCTGTTTTAGCACTCAGCTTTTCACAGTTATGAATTTATAAAGTGTCAAAGGTTCTTTATCTAAGTTTATTTTCCATAACAGATAGAGCAAGACACTGATTTGTCTTCAGGTGATCACTTTACATTGCTTTCCTGAATCATCTCATGGAGGAAATATACACAGGAAAACTAATCTCAAACTTAAACAATCAGCTAATCCCTCAGCCATTCTGTTACATTTCATAAAACACATTAGCTTAGTATTATAAGATTATACATAAATGGAAAAATACATTGAAACTGCATAAAGTATTTACTGCATTGTACTCAGGTTACCTGATATGTACTCTATCCTCTCAAAAAAGTGGGCTGTCGCTTCCAAAGACTACCATTCATAGAATGGGGCAATCTATCGAACTGACGTTTTGAACTCCTTAAGAGATATAGCATGTGAGAGTGAGACTAGTGTGGATGCTGATTCCTTTTCATTAGCCAGGATTAAAGATCAGGGTTTGAAATGAGATGTTGCTAGAAGTGAGCATTTTGGAGGGTGCAGAAGAATGATGGTCAACCAGCATAGGACAGGTACTGTCAGTAGAAGTGTAATGACAGATACACTCAGGGAGAGATAAGAACAACTATGGACGTGTCCAGTTTGCAGTGATGATGATCGAATAACTAACTAACTAACTAACTAACCATTCATAGCATGCAACTTCAAGTGATAATCCCTAAGGATCTCTGAAAAAATCTACTTTGTAGACAAGATGTCAGCCAAATTCAAACCCATGACCTGAGAACAAGGCAAAAGACTTTTCCTCTACACCATGGAGATCCCTACTATATAAATGAATATATGAATTTAACTTACAAACACATCTTGGTTCATTTCCAATCCAAATCAGTTTTACTGGTTGAATGTCACTATCTAACTCTTTAACACAAAATCTGATCCTGGGTCCTTGAAGTACTAGGCTCTGATCACATGAATATGAAACAGAACTACCCAAGGTTAGATTGGTGTATGAAACTGATCCACCAGCAATCGTTTTTGGTTCCTCACAGAAGATTTCTAATAGGAAAGATGTGCAAGAATTTCATAATGTAAACTAAAGACTCTGACAATAAATGCAAATATTTAAAAAGGTATAGGTATATCAATAACATACCACTCTGTTACACAACCAAGTTTGATAGTTCCAGGACAGGTTGTGTTTGAACCATGAGGTAAATTCATTTTTTAAGATTCTCAATTGAACTTTTTTAAACTTCTAACTAAATGTCTGATGTTATCATTACTGTCATGTTTGTTTACATGTTCATATTTTAATAACGTAGCTTGGGATAAGAGAGCACACTTTTATATTTTAGCATATTCTGACAACTAGACTTAACTATGACAGACCAACCTGTCATCAGTGTACAGCTTATCCATCCATCTAACATTAGTGAGAGTATTGAAAACATGCAGCTATGCATAGACAGGAATGATATTTTTTTAACACATGTAAAAAAAAAATGCCCCATTTTCTGAAGCAAGATAGCACAGGCAAAAAGGCAATACAAACCATGACAAATTTGAGGGTGTGACGCCACTGTGACTGCATGTTTTTAATACTCTCACTAATGTAAGATGGATGGATAAGCTGTACACTGATGACAAATTGGTCTCTCATAGTTAAGTCTAGTTGTCAGAATACGCTAAAATATAAAAAGTGTGCCTTCTTATCCCAGACTACCCTATTACAGTGTAAACAAATATGGCAGTAATGTAAACAGCAGACAATTAGTTAGAAGTTGAAAAAGTTAAATCCAGAACATTAAAAAATGAATTTACCTCATGATATCATAGTACACTGACAGTTTGTAAATGTGTGCTAAGAATAGATATAATAAATAGATAGACCTAGAATCATAACCTTACCCTGAAAAAAAAAATGTTTGAATACAAAATAGTTCATACATTCCATTTTAAAGCTAGTAATGTCTTTGTAAGGTTGTATGATCATTAAAACCATATATATCAGTCTCTCCCAACTTCCACATGACATCACATTGTCTCATAAAGTTTGAATGCGCCATCTTACCCCAATAAATGTGCGCCATCTTTCCATAAATCACATTTTTAGAAACAATCATAAATTTCAATGAAAAGACAAAGTAGCAAAACAAGATAATGTGCTTAAGAACTTAACAACACAATGTATATTTCAGTTTAAACATCTAAAAATTCACAATATTTATGATAACAACAGGCAGAGTGTGAGAAGTTGCAAAAAAAAAAGATCAAACATAGTGAAAAAATATTATTCTGCGCTTTTGAAAATTGACTTTTTTCTTGACACAATCAAATTTCAATGCATTTAAATTGGAATGTTGCCATCTGACCTAGTCATGTGTGCTATTGGAAAAACCCATAGGTTTGCGAAAAACCTGCTGTGCTGTCTTACCCCAGGCTACCCTATATATTATATTGTTATGTTATTAAGAACATTGCCTTGTCAGGTACTGTGTTTTTTGTGACGTTTACTAAAGTTGTGAACAATGTGATTTGGGGCAAAATTATGCACTGTTAGTGATGCAAATATTTTACTATGGGGCAAATATTTTACTATCACATTATGTTTCTATTTAGGAATTCCAAAAACAGAAGAATGAGAAAATGAAACTAGGCTGACAATTAAGTCGCTGTTGTGGTCATAGATGCACAATCTTTATCAGTCATAGATGCATGATCTCCACCAGCCATAGATGCACGATCTCCACCAGTCATAGATGCACACTCTCTGCCCTTTCACAGACCAGATGCATGATCTCTGACTGTTATAGATGCACAATCTCCACCTGTCATAGATGCATGATCTCCATCGATCATAGATGCACAATCTCTGCCATTCATAGATACACAATCTCTGCCAGTCATACATGCACGATTTCCAACATTCATAGATGTATGATCTCCACTGGTCAGAGATGCATGATCACCAATCTTAGATGCAAGAAATTCAAAATTATAGTCGAGCACTTTATATAGCACATCAATATGTTGTTATAGTTTCAAAAAGAATCCAAGCATCAATTCCTTATAATAATGTTTTTTTTTCATATTTGCTTTTTTTGAATTAATGTTACATAAAGATACATAGGTCTAGTCTTTGTGTTCTATAATTTCTACACAATGTGACTATGTGAAGATAAGCTTATGTGCAGTTATTTTGCTGTTTCTGTCAATTCTCCCTTGATTTCATAATTGTTTTTTCCAGTGTATTTTTCCCTCAAAAATGGGGGAAAAATGATGTTTTACAGATGTCCATAAATTCTTATTTTACTGTCCCCAAGTAATCGTATGTTTTCATAGTCATCACTAATGTAAGATGGATGGATAAGCTATACACTGATGGCAGTTCAGACTCTCATTGTTAAGTCTAGTTGTTGGAAATCGTTGAAACATGAAAAATGCATAGTTTTTCCCCTGACTATTCAATATAACATAATTTTTCCTTACATTTTGTAAATATATTTTCGCGACCACTAATTTTCGTGCAAGTATAACTATTTTATTTTCTTTCATCACAGTAATTATTGAAATCCAACCTGGCAATTACTGGCAACTGGTATGTATCTGGTATGGTATCTCCCTGTGTTTGTAAATTTACGCCACTTTGTTAGAGAAATCAACCACATTTTTACATTTTCGACTGATATTATGGAGCTGCTCTCATGGGGGTTCATGAGGAATTTTTTTTGTTAAACTATTTTGGAAGCACAATGCTTATATACTATACAGTTTTTGCGTTCATAATTGGATTATCTACAAAATTAATACAGTTTTAGTGGAAGTTACTGATTTTGAAATTTGGTAAGTTCAAATTTCATGTTCCAAATAATTTTCATTTCTAACTTCCAACATTGTATTTTATTTGTAAAATCAATTGTAAAATAATAACTAATTTTTTGTTTCTAAATTAACTTGTGATAATCATATTTTCTGTCCATTTCTATTTCAAAATATATATAGTACATTATAATGTAAATATATTTAGAAGTACTATTTCTTGTTCCCATGATGAATATGCAAAAAATGTAATTCTGCCCAAACGCTAAAAATATTCAGGGACGAATCAGTTAAAATATGGCTAGTTAGATTTCTATGTTTTATTTCATTTGTGTTATGTCAAACAGAGTGGGCTGTGTGAAATTTAGCCTATACATATATTCTTATCCTTGAATTTTTTGCTGCAAATGACTAGATCACATATGTAAAAATAATTAATTGGATCTATAAATTCATAACACCTTTCCATAACAGTGCTACTTCTGCTACTAATGATATCAGGATTATCCTATAGGTGACATCTAGGTACAGACAAAGCAGATAAATCATAGCATAAATTTGAATATAATAAATATGATAATGATATAGACCCTACAAAGTAGGGTTGAAACTTATAAACAAAGACATGTATACATATAAGTCCACTTATAACACTAGAACACTTTTCACATGCAATTTAAATGTTAATAGCAATGTGTCTTGAAATTTTATTACAAAAGTTATGGTTTTTAATTGAACCCCTCTTGAATTTGTTTGCTCTTGTTTCAAATCTTTTAACATTCACTTCTAATAGATCTCAATGTGTTTATCCAAATTCATTATCTAAGTTTGTGTATAACGTAAGATAGGCCTACTACTAAATTCATACAACTTCATGCAAGTACTTACCTGTACAGTTTGTTACCGGAGGAAACCAGCCTATTCCAGTGATACATGAAACTGCAGAAGCACCATTCAGGTAATATCCATTTGGGCAAACAATATTAGCCTTTGTGTTGTATAAGTACTGACCATTGCTTAATGGTCTTTGCCGGTATACTACCTTTACTCCATGAGATATGACAATAGATTCGCAAGAAGCTGAAAGTTATATTGTTGAACAAATATATTATTTATGAATCATATAAATTGCACATTTTTAATACACAGACAAGTATCTTAACTCTATAACCATAAAGAGAAGCTGCTATCATTCCTACAAAATATTGATTCAAGAAGGAGAAACAATACAACATTCTTATTTTTAAATATTAATTTACCGTACTTCCTTTTTTTTGCTTGTTTGTGTTGTAAACACATCTTGTGATATTCAACATAATTTTTAATTTAAACCTTTTGGACTCAATTCCGACCACTCTTTTGTCTAGCTTTCAGTTGGTGTGGTCTTTGTCTTTATTTATTTTGTTCCGTCATTTATGTCATCTTTTTGTTAGCTGCATTTCTGCCCATATTTATGTTTTTATGTACTTCTTGTCCTTCCGACACCTCACTTCCATATTTCGGTTGGACACGTTTGTGTGTTGTCATCATTTCTATTCATCATCTTTTGATGTTCTGCGTGTACCTTGATAAAGAACTTTTGGTTGAAATGTTGAAAATGTTTTATGTATTGTATTATAATTTGTATGTTTTCTTGTTTACGAATTATAACCCTCTAGTTTTAGTGATAGTGCATCTTGTCTAAGTGAAATACTCTGTGTTTTACGTAAGTACAATAGGCCCCTATTCAACTAAAAAGATTATTTAACAAACAATATTATTCAGGTGACATATCCTATTCAGGACATACAATCCCAGCAAATTTTGTTGTGGTGATTTTATAGGCAGCATTTACATTTGATAGGGTGCCATTGTTTTCTTAATGTTCTGGATAGCGATAAAGCTGAACCATGTACTGAACTTGGCCATCAAAGACATGCCCTATACCTCTCAGCCAAGGTGCTGGAATATGCTATACTTTAGTTAAAAGAGTTGCCTGATATTTCCTGTGATGATGTAAATATTTAAAACAATTTATAATCATTAATTAATTTATATACTTTTAAGCTTTATTTCCTTAACTTCAAAAGTAGCCTACTATTTGAAAATGACCAAGATAAAGGCATAGGTTATCATGCTTTTGAAATTCTGAATTTTACAACTGACATTTTGAACCAATTTTTAAAATTCTTTTCTGTATAATTTGTTTTATGTTTTAAAATATCAAAATAAATACCATAATAAATCTATCAGTTATCTAATTCAAATTTTACTTTCATTTGTTTTCCCAATGACTCAGAATTTGTAAAAACTGTTATAAATTAAGAAAACTACAGCTCCTATGACTCTGACAGGTTTATAGATAGATAGATATATTTTATAAGTCCTATTGGCCAAACAATATAATTGATTTTCCATTTACCAAGGTCGCTAGAGAGTTTACCTTATGGGTTCTATAGGCGCCTATAGCCACCAACATCATTACGTAACTAGGATCAGTAGTTGTCTCTTTTCACCCCCGTTGCTATGCCCTGATTCATCAGTATGGAATCATACGAAGTTAAGCTCATCTGACGTAGAATTCCCACCGCACGAAGCTAGGAATATGTTACAATCAAATGTCAAATTCCTTTACACATTACGATTGTAGGAAGGAGAAAGCCAGCTTATTTTGTCAATGAATTTCTGGAATGACTTTGACCATTTTCGAGGCCATATTTTACTATCAAATGTACTACAGCATGGCATGGTAAATGAACGTCATGTAAAGCAATATCTACATGCTTTAATTGTTGTTTTAGCATTTGTTATATTATAAGAATGTTCATTTATTCATTGAAAAACACAAAAACAATATGTATCAGGGGTGCCACATGGTGGCATTTAAAATAAAACATTGTATTCTGGCTAGGCCCAGTCTTGAAGAAACAGACATTGTATGCCATTTCTTCACATTTTATTAGTTTTTTCAGTCCATATTAAATTAGTTTAGATATGAAACAATGTATATACAACTGGAATAGGTATTTAGGAGGATTTCATCAATGTTGCCACACATTGTTCAAGTAATAGGGTTGTCAAGAAATTATATTTGCAATTTTTTTTAATGGCGTTTTGAGATTTTCCCCACACTTTTTAACTACAAAACTTGCTCACAATTGTCATATCACATATACAACAACAACAAAAATACAGTTATATTCATTATTCACTCCTAACAACAAAAACACAATTACATCTATTATTCACTCCTTTATTTACATGTGCAAAAATTATTTTGATATCTTTACAAACAAAAACTTTATCACGTTTACCAAACACTCACTATAAATAACACACATTTCCAACAAGAATATCAGGTGCAGGTGAAAAATTGCTAATTTTAATCCAGAATATTAAAGGTTAATCTCTCAAATCCTCCCCCCCCCCCAGTAATCCATATCTACTAGACTGCATGCAATTATGCTATTTCTTTTAACAACTAACCATACCTACCTATGCATGTTCGATTGGAGATTAATGTTACATTATCAATCGCATCTAATGTCTTTGTATATAAACTCATATTCTGAGGACATTCACATTTGTGATATCCTGGCACGTTGATACAAGTGTGACTGCAGCCTCCATTATTCACTATGCATTCATCAATGTCTGTAACAGAAAAATAAAAAAAGGTTTTAATCCTCACAATAAGATATTGGTCTGAAATTTTTTTGATTGCTTAGATATAGAAAATAGCATCTGGTGATGGGTGTATATGACTATCTTGATAGCTAGGGACATTGGCAAATAGGTCAAGCATGCTTAACAGCGGCTAGTTTTCAGGTTAGTGTCCAGTATGCAGTACGGAAACCAGTTATGTCATGCAGCTGGCCTACTAGTGATATGGTTATAGATGTCCACCAGTAAGTTGAAGTGGTAAAACACTGAACAAAATAGTTATAACACAGAAGTCAGATTTGTCAGGACATTGAGGCAAATATAATGGTGACACACTGTTATGTGCTTTTCTCTCAAAAACTAGTAGGACCATGTTCTGTTACAAGAGAGATCTAGTGGGAGTTTAAAAACAAATTTAAAAAAAATCTCATGCAGATCAGTAAATGAAGAAACTAAAATAAATAGTGTTTTAGAAGATATGATGGATGGATGGATGGAATGATGGATAGATATTATAGAATAGAATATATAAAAGGTAGCTTCAAAATGTTTCTGGAATTAATTGATTATATAGAAATAAGTAGTAACGCAAAATGAGGTAAACAGGTTACTAAAACACTTACCTAGCCTATTAATAAAAATATATTTTAAAAAAAAACATACAATAAAACTAAACAGGGCAATTCTCCACGTATCGGCTCAAATTGAACCTTTTTCAAGAGACAAACAACAGATAACGACAAAATAAAAAACAAAATAGATGTCTATATTTCATCAAGCCCCGTCTCCATAATAGCGCAGGGGTGTAAGGTTCAATTTGAGCCGATACGTGGAGAATTGTCCTGTTTAGTTTTATTGTATGTTTTTTTTTAAATATATTTTTATTAATAGGCTAGGTAAGTGTTTTAGTAACCTGTTTACCTCATTTTGCGTTACTATTTGTTCATTAGGTTACTGCGGCACCATCCACTTTGTCGGACACCCTCTGACCATTTTGTTATTTATAGAAATAAGTAACAATATAATTATCTACACTACATTTCCTACAAAGTAATTCCCTTCAGCAACCACACAATTTTGCCAACATATATACAGCTGCTTGAAGCATTTATGGGACTCATACTTTGACACTTCTCTCAGCTGTCTTGTCACACTTTTGATAACATCATCTGCATCTTGAAACGCTGTCCTTTCAGTGCTAATTTCAGTCAAGGGAACAAGCAAAAATCAGCAGGTGCAATGTCAGGAAAATATAGAGGTTGTTCCAAGTAATCACATTGTGCCCTGCGAGATACTACTTTACCAGTAGGGATCGATGTGTCGACACATAGTCATACAGCATAATCCAACTGCTCTCCATTGTGCAGCATTAACAAAAATAAGAAGTGCTAACACTAAAGATAAGATAATGCAATGTTACTATTACATTGAGTGATGATGTAGAAGACGTCATTTATCTTATGATTTTTCATTTACATCTATTTTATAGGATTACAAATGGGCTTGTGATTCATTGTAAGCCTACATACTGTGAAAGATGCTTTGTGATTAAGATTGGTTGTGAATAATATCCTGGATTGTTGATTATATTTCTTATAGCACAACAATAATCCTAGCATCTCAAAAGATGGAAATATACCTACTACTACATTGGTTATTGGTATTTAATAATTGTAAGTATTCCAAAGGTGAGGTGACAAATTTAGAGGAAAAGAGAAGAAAAGAACAGGTGAAGGTAGATAGTTACAAAGATACAAATACACAGAATAATTCATTGAAGCACACTTTATTTTCAGAAAGCAAATTGATACAATAATTTTGTGAAAATAATGACTTCCATTCAATGATGTAGGATATTAGATATTCGTTATAAACTGATATCATTGCACGATGGACAAAGCCAAAGTGTTCAGTCACCTCCAGCAGATATCAATGGGTATAATGCATGCTGATATCTTCCATGGCTTTATGGTTCAAAATATTTATTTCTCTACCCCATAGTTTTCCATCCCAATCATAGTAATAACAAATTCTTCAAATAAAAATCTACATCCTGTCATCAATTTCAACTTCAGCATGTTCTCCATGTCCATCCAAATTCAACAATATTAGTATTGGATGCATGTATGTCTGCTGTCTCATTAACACAAATAACAGCATGTCCAGAGCAATAGATCCATGATATACCCAAGAGATGAGAAGCAGCTATAGATACCATCTACTCTTATCTACTCTGACCACTTTGAATTTTTTGAAGCATGGACTAAGAATACAACAAGATAACCGCCCTCATAAATGGAGTATCTGTGAAACATTGGAGGACTGCTGTAATGGCCTCCATCTTCATACAAGAAGTTATTTCTAAAACAACAGGAATTGTAACATTACGGAGCAGACAAAAACTTCAGCTCTAGTACTGTTGTTGTTATGTCATACATTCTTTCCAGAACATTATTTTCCTTATGAATTTCTAAAAATCTCTTCGGTCTTGGGCAAGTTGTTCTGCCTCCTTCAGTGACACCTGCAGGCATTCTTGGATATCTTTTGTTGCTCCCTTCTATTGCTCCCTCCAACAATACTCTTTCCATACCACTATGTCTCTTACATGGCAGAAGTAGGACTGTACATTTAAAATAAAAGTATGAGACTGAAACATGAAGTTTAATCACAATAGACAAACACCAATATAGTAGTAGAATATCCTATTCATGATGTAGAGATGGAATCTGTAGTAGTGTAATGCTCAGTAATCGTCTTGCTAACCAGCAGACTTGAGTTTCAAGTCAACTCATTATTTGTGATTTGAAATAAAAATTACTCCTGTGATTGACCCAGCCACCATGAAGTAGTGTACAAGGGCTCATGTTCTAGGAAGATTGCTACCAGTGCTACTGAGTATGTGCAGTAGATGACACTAATCTGGCAATTTCTTGTCAACCTCCGACTAGGCAGCTGAGCACTTATTGGAAATCATGTGTTATGACGCTGATTTATAACTCAGACTAGCTTTACCTTTTTACAGAGCAATGAACCAAGCATTTTTTTATCAATATAATTATGTTCAGTAAGTTGAGATTATTTTCTGAAATAATGAGATGCACAATTGTGAAAGGTTTGGACTCTGATCTGATGTCTTTGCACTTTATAAACTGATGTCATTGCAATCTAGATAAAATCCAAGTGCTTTTTATTATGTACTGTAGCTAAAACACTCTCTCATCTCCTTCGCTCTCTTATTCTCTGGAGGAATCCCCCTCATAAAGGGGGGAATGGTGTTCAAACTAGAATTGAACCTGGTACTTTCATTGTTCAAGAGATGCTCTGTACCAATACACCACATAATCTTTCCATTTACCAAGGTTGCTAGAGTGTTTACATTATGGGCTCTATAGGCGCCTATAGCCACAAACTGGACAGTCAGGCACTGCTGAGCATGAACATAAAATGATAAAGAACACTGAGAAAGAAAATTTGAATAATGAGAAAAACTTTGTTACATACCAACACAGACATGCTGGGAAGTTTCTAGATGTTTATAACCATTTTCACAGAAACAGCTGTAACCACCAATGAAGTTTTGACACCGATGTATGCCACAGATTTCTGGGTTATCACATTCATTTATATCTGCACCAAGAATATAGAGACAAAAATATTTTTTACTTCTAGAATAATCAATAATGAACATTCTTTTAACATCAAGAAAATAATTAATTTGAAGGTAAAAATACACAAATTAAATATTTATAAATGTGGCATCAGTTTACATGTAGAGAAGGGAAAATTTCAATAATTTATATAAAAAGATTTTGGAGCAGAAGATATTTTCATTAGTGTTTGCAATACTTCCCTATTAATGAAAAAAGTGGAATAAAAATCACAAAATAAACATCAATGACTTAAATTAATGATAAATGGCTATGAATTGGACACATTCTGGAAAACAATTTTGTAACTACGTTTAGATATGCAGTTTATTTTAACATATAAATATTAAAGAAGCAGAGCAGACTGGGAACAATTAAACAAAATTGCCTAAATTGAAAGAACAATAATGGCAGCATTATGTTTCAATTATAAAATAAACAACTACGGTAATTAAAAAAGTCAATAGTAACTGACAAACTCATATTTAAGAGAAGTTGAATCTCCCACCCACTTTAAGAAAAAATGTTGGAAACAAATTAAAAAACATTGGATAAGGCCACCTTCCCTAATAATTTTTCAAAAAAAGATCACAAACATATCAAAATCACCCATAAAACAAGAAAGTAACATGTTTTTATGTGTACCCCAAGACAAATCTACGACCCTACAACTGACACATAAAATAAATATTAACAAATAAATACAATTACGAATAAAACCTACAAAATTTTTTGTTAGTTTGGTTACATAAGATATACCTCCTATGGTGAAGTTATCTCCTTTCAATTGCGGACGTTAGTCCAAGTTGGTTATATCAGAGCTATACAACAATAAAAGAAATAGTGGGGGCCCCAGTTCTGAGTTAATGCAGCCGCTACAACATCTTACAGTAATCTCTACATAATTTTATTAGTCATTTACAATTTATATGTAATTGATTATCAAGAACTTACCTACACATGATGGAAGAGGAAAGTTGAACTGTAAGTTATCCATACAGGTAAGCTCTTCATGTCCAATAAGCTTGTACCCATCATCACATAAGACACGGAAAGATCTTCCAATGGCTACTGGTCCTGTAACCGTTCTTTGACCATCCAGCAATCCATACATATTAGGGCACTTCTGAGCTAAGCACATTAAGCCTTTATTATTCTCTTATATCACATTAGTCCAATTTGCAGCAAAACAATAATAATAATAGTCTTATAGGACATTATGTAAACACATGTATAAGTTTAAAGTTTTTGTATTTCTAATTATGTTAGATTAATGTATTATTATTCAATAAAACATGATTAAATTACTGAAACCAAAAATTATAAATATATATATACTTTTAAAATGAATTAATTACAAAAAAGTAAAAATTATTTCCTACGAACTGCCTAATTTTTCTTTTTTTTCTTAAAAGTTAAAACAAAATAAAATTTATTTCTTTATCTGATATGACATCATTTCTTGCAACCTTAGTTTTTTTTCTTCTATGTTCATTCTTAAACTCCTACATATTTGCAGGATGTAGTCCAGGGAACTGAATGCATTGTGCTATGGTTTGATGTTCGTCCGTCGTGATCGACGATGACCAAAAACTCAACCATAATAATAATAACAATAAATAATAAAATAATAAAGTTAATAGTGCGTTTTTAAATGACTAGCAAGTCCAATGCGCGCACAAAATGTTCTTTTACAGAATTGACAACAATAGAAGGTATCTGTGTGAGGTTGAGATGTTTTTTCTTTTCTACGTGTCCGCTTCTGTCTTGCAGTTTCTTGTCTGAATTCTTCTGCCGCTAGTGCTCCCGTTCTAATGCTGTAACGCCAAGCCGTTCTATCCTGAGCGAGGCTCTCCCAAGCGCCTACGTCAATGTTAAGATGTTTCAAGGATGACTTGAGCGTGTCTTTGAAACGCTTTTTCTGTCCACCAGCTTTTCGAAATCCTGCCTTGAGTTCTCCATAATATATTTGTTTTGGCAATCGCGAGTTCTCCATGCGCACAAGATGGCCTGCCCAGCGTGCCTGCGCCTTCATAAGTATTGTGTGGATGCTTATTGAGGTTGATTTTTCCAAGACCTCGTAGTCTGGTACTTTGTCCCACCAATGGATGTTTAGTAATTTACGTAGGCAGGTAAGATGGAAATGATTTAACTTTCTTGCATGTCTAGCATACACTGTCCACGTTTCGCAGGCGTATAGTAAGGTTGGTATAACAGCAGCATGATATACTTGTAGTTTGGTGGTTGTTCTTATACCTCTTCTGTCCCATACATTTTTGCGTAATCGACCAAATACAGCACTAGCTTTTGCCAGTCTCTTGTTAATTTCCACATCAATGTTGACATCGCGAGAGAGAGTGCTTCCAAGGTAAGTAAAATTGTCGACTACCTGCAGTTTTTCCTTATTGACGATGATGGAAGTAGCAGTATGTTGGCTATTTGATGTTGCTTGGTGCATGACTTCTGTTTTTTTGGTGTTAATAGTGAGACCAAAGTTGTTGCAGGCCTTTGAGAAGCGGTCTATGGTGCTCTGCATGTTTACGACAGAGTCAGCATACAATGCACAGTCGTCAGCATAAAGTAATTCTCTAACAGTACTAGATTTAGTTTTCGTGTTTGCTTTTAGACGACGTAAATTGAAAAGACCACCATCCGTTCTGTAATTGATCATTATGCCTGCTGTTTCATTACTATGGTGTGTTTCCGTTAACATGGCTGTAAATAACAGGCTGAAAAGAGTAGGGGCCAGCACACATCCCTGCTTTACACCATTTGTGACAGGGAATGCAGGAGATACTCCTCCGTCGCAGATAACACTAGCCATCATACCGTCATGAAATTGTTGTATCACAGTGACAAGTTTTGGGGGGCATCCGAACTTTGTAAGCACCTTCCACAGTCCTTCTCTGTTAACGGTATCGAATGCTTTAGTTAAGTCCACAAATGTTGCTAAGAGTTCACTATGTTGCTCTTGTGACTTTTCCTGAATTTGTCGTGCAGAGAATATCATATCAACTGTACCACGACCTGCACGAAAACCGCACTGACTCTCTGGGAGTAGCTCGTTTAGTAGAGAATTATTTAATCTGTTGAGTATGACACGAGCGAGAATTTTACCAGCTATAGACAAAAGTGATATGCCCCTATGATTATCGCAAGACTGTTTGGTACCTTTGCCTTTATATAGGTGCACTATAGAAGCATCTTTTAGATCTTGAGGCAATGTACCTGAGTTCCAGAAAATACCAAAAATGTCAGTTAGTTTTTTAATCAGCAGTGGTCCGCCATTTTTATAAATTTCAGCAGGTAAGGCATCCAAACCTGGAGCTTTATCATTTGACATTTGTTTAATCGCTATAATAACCTCTTGACTGCTTGGAGGTATATCGAGTTCTTCTCTTATCCTAAGTTGTGGTATTCTGTTTATGACTTCTTCATTTATTACTGATGGTTTGTTTAGGATTTCTTCAAAATGTTCAGCCCAACGATTTAAGATGTCATTTTTATCAGTGAGAAGCTTCGACGAATCGGCATTTAATAGAGGTGGTGATCCCGATGAGTGTGGACCATAGATAGTTCTTAAAGCCTCATAGAATCGCTTATAGTCCTTTCTGTCTGCAAACATTTGAATTTCTTCAGCTTTTCGACTTAGCCATTTATCCTTCATCTCTCTAAGCTTCTTTTGACAAGTGTTACGGATCTTGTTATAGGCTACTTTCTTGGACGGTGAAGATGCTGCCCCTTGTAGTTTCTTGAAAGCTTTGTGTTTCTCTTCTAACAAGGATGTTATCTCAAAATTATTATCATCAAACCAGTCTTGGTGTCTATGTACCTTCACTCCCAAATGTTCCTTCGCTTTGGCGTAAATAATTCCTTTAAACGAAGCCCAGCTATCTTCAGATGTGGTATTAAGAAGATCTAAGTCTCCCAAGGCTACGTAAAGTTTATGGTTTACAGCTTAGCTGTATTATCTGAGCCTTTCAGTCTGACACATTTAACTTCAGTGTGGCTTCCGGGACCATCTATGGGATGGAAGAGCCAACTCCACTCCAAAACCTCATTAGTCGCTTCCTATGACATGCATGGCAGGTAACAGCATTGCTATTATTTTGTCTGCATCTCAGACCTCAACACCACACAGGTGACAACCTTAGCAGAATTCAAAGAATACTGCTTCTTTTAAATTCAGCATTACTTAAATATTTTATACTATAGAGATGATGCATATAAGTGTCATAAAATCTGTAAAGAAATATGTAATGTTAATATATAATTTTTAAATTTCACCTTCACAAACAGGCACATTTGCAGTCCACTGGCCAGATATGTTACAGTGTGATAATTTGCTGCCAACAATTTGGAAGTTGGGCTTACAAAAATATTCCCTCAAATATCCAACTTTGATTTCTTCAGCTCTAGCATTGCCATCTATAGGTGGATATTCTTTTGGGCATGTTATCACTAAAAAATATGATCACAATCATAGATGGTAGTTAGAAGTAGAAATGATAAGTGTAACATTTATATAACATAAAAAAATTGGTAGCGCATTCTATTCAGGATGTACGCATCAATCCAGCTTTTTTGGCTGTAGTGATTTTCTAGGCAATATAAATACATTCAGTAGTTTGCCATTGTTTTCTGAACACCAGATGCACAATTGTGGTGGAGATCAAACTTGGTACCATCACAGACATGCTCTGTACTACTCCGCCAGATTCTGACATATTACATAACACAAAATATTATTTTCATTGATATTCCAACAGTTTCAACAGACAATGTATCTTTGATTTAGGCTAGGACGAGCTGGAACTGCTTCTCCTTCCTTCTTACCTGTCCACTGACAGTAATCTGTTGCAATGTTATTTTTCCAGCTTTCAGACTTGCACATATAATCTGTTTCTAACTAAATCTCTCTTAGGCAAGTCCCTCTTAGTCCACTTATTCATGTCTATTGACTTCATGTTTGCAAACATCTTTTTAATGAAAAGATAGTCATCCTTTGATTGCCAGAGAACAATTCTACATTCAGAAAATATTTTGTTGGAAGCTGTCTATACTAAATTTGGCATATTTAACAAAGCCATTTAGACAACATTTAAAAAGAAGAGTGACCATATTGGAAATATTTGTATGATTCAGTATCTTGTTGCTAGTTGCCCTATAGTTTCAGGATATTATAGTTACAATAAACATGACATTTTTTTTTTAAATATTGGAGGGGGGAGAGAGATAATAACACATAAAAATTACATAAATATATTTTACTTATTCTCTTCATATCAGTGTCACATTTATTTATAACTTTAGCCAAAAATAGTATTTAATATTTATGCCATTTATCTTAAACTAGCTAGTTAATTATTTAATTGAATTGGTATCACTGAACTCTTGGTTATTTTCCATTTGTTCTCAAGTTCCCACTAGATTTCTCTTATAGCAGGACAATAGTCTTACTATGTTTCCATCTGGATGTATTTCAAACTTTCAGTCACACCTTCAGAAGATGGCAGTCTGTATTCATATTTGTAAGAAATAAAATAAATACTCTTGCAGGTCATTAAGAATATTTCTTGGCAATGGTGGTAATTTGGGTATGTGATAAGACATGATTGCCTTCCATGGCTATTCTACAGAAAACAATTATGAGTTGGAGAAGAAGAGGAAGATAAAAGAAAGTGTGGAATTATAATATCAAACTATCATGTACTGTCAGGACCAAAAAAGGGAGCAAAGAACAGTAACACTATCAGTAACACTATAATATCAGTTAATGTCTGTATTTTGATCTTAAATTATGTGTAAAATGTATTTTACTAAAGGTAGAAAGGTCACTATCAGTGTAGGCTATACAATTACCTGAGAATATTCTATAAAAATTACAGAAAATGTGTACATATTGACAGGAATGCATTGTATTCTGGTCTCACATTTAGATCAGGACCAAGTACAGACCCCCCCCCCCCCACCCATACTAGTAGACAATAATAAAATAAATACAGTGGAATCCCTATATAGCGCATTCTTTTATAACACATTTCCCTGTACAAAAAAAACACTTTTCTAAATCCCCAATTATATTTATTATATATTGTTTGTACTGTATATAGTGAAATTCTGTTATTACATACATATTTTGTCTGTCCGGACCACGTTGTTATAACAGGACTCCACTGTACATAAATTTAAGAATGTTGGATGACTGCACTGCCTGGAAGCAAACTATACACAAACGGGCAGAGTCATTTAGAAACAAATATGACAAAAATATGTAGGATAAAAGACAAAGATGCACACACATATGATCTATGGCTGTGACTTGATCACGTAGATGATTCATTCATAAGAGTTGCTGCTAAAACTAGTTATGTGTTTTGCTTAAAAAATGCAAAATGAAAAAGATCATGCTTATAATATAAAAATTTTTTAAATATTTTTTAGGCCTACAACTTCAGTACTAAATAGGTTGTTGTTTTTTTTCTTTCGTTTGCTCCATTGTAACCAGCACGGATATCCGTGTGATTTCTGCCAGGGGCTTGAATACATTTTGCCACCGTTATGCGCCTTGTAGGCCTAGCATATCCGATTTTGACATGCCTTGACAATTCGGGTGGGCTACCCTAGCCTGTGACAGCCTCCCTATCTGTCACCAGGCACGCATGTGTGTGGTGACTCTTCGCCCAGACGATTTTTGCTCACATCTGTCTCGCACGAGGTGTTCCACTGTCTATGAACTTGCCTCGTGTAATTGGACGTACTGTGCTTGTGCCCATCGGGTACTGAACTGTTTCTCATCCATGAGCCTAGTTCCTTAAGAGGAAGACCTCAACAGAAGAGTTGGACCCTGGCTCTTTTGCCCTCTTAGCCGAGGTGTCATTCACCGACATCGTGAACCCATTGCCCAAGTTCGAGCCTCACACCATGCGTTTGAGAGCAAGGCGTTCTCAAGCTGAGCAACCTTGTCCCAATAGCGCCTGAGTCCATCAGGTACTGAACCCTTTCTCTCTGCAATTGTATTTCCGATATAGGAAAATCTGACAGTAGAGTTGGGCCAGGGCTAAACTCGTTGTCTCTTTTGTGCCTGAGCCCATCGGGTATGGAACCCTTTCTCTCTGTAAGTGTATTTACGGTATAGGAAAGCATGACAGTAGAGTTGGGCCAGGACTGCCATCTTTGTCCCTTTCTTGCCTGAGCCTATCGGTTACGGCACCCTTTCTCTTTGCGAGCATGTTTCCAGTATAGGAAGACTTGACATTAGAGTTAGGCCAGGTCTTTTTGCTTTGCTAGACGCCCATTATTGGGTATGGGTCTCTGCCTATAAGGAAATCTAGTAACTAGAAGCTCGTCGCGAGCTGATAGAGCTTGTAGTTCCCATTTCCGTAATCGTTTCCACTATCTATTTGCAGTTTGCGCTGCCCTCTAGCGCTGTTCTGCCATATCATTTTTTTCCATTGTACTCATTATAAAATCTGTCTATCGCCATGCATCCACCTTTTCATGCTTTTTTCATTTGCCGCCCCTCCAATATTCGGACTGGACTAACTAGCTTCACTGTATGTCGACAGTGTCGCTGTAAGTGGTGTTGCTGGTGGTGTCTGAGATATTTTCTGTCTTTTATGCGTTCAAATCTCTTTCCATCTGCTACCTCCACATTCTCAGACATGATCCCCAAATGATTTGGCCAGAATCAGCTCGATCTGCTGTATTTCTGTTTCCAGGGTGCACCGCGAGGAGGTACATTTGGGATCTTGGTTATCTGATAACTATGGGTCCGCCGAGAGCAATGCGTTCCCTTTGCACCCCACTAAGTAGGTGAAAAGCTTTTCCCATGCAGACATAGATCTAATGATAATACTTACATTTACAAGAGGGTACACCTTCCCAACCATATTCACCACATGTAGCTTCATAATGGCCCACCAATTTGTATCCATATAAGCACTGGTACTGGGCTCTGCTGCCATAAGTCAGTCCTGTTGTATTGGTCAGGTAAGCACTGGCAGAGACTGGGACTGTGCCACAGTTTATTTCTGTAATGAGCATAAATGTAATTTGTTAGAGATCAACCCATTGACTTTTGGAAGCCAGTCTGAACTGCATGGAGTTAAATCAAATATTGCAGTGCTTTACAGTAGTACTGATAAAGATGAATGTGTAACATAATGAATTACATTTGAAATTAGTGAAAATTTTAAGTAATGGCTGTAAGAGTCTTTACAACAATATGCTATGTCATGGATATTGATCATATGTTCTTCCCCAAGGAGCCTGGACTATATTTCACAATTTTTATAAAATCTGTGCAGATCCTAAATTTTTAGTAATTTGAGAGTCACTCTACTGCAGTATTCCTAGATGCAAAATATCAGATATCACAAGAGAGCTGTAAACCATGACACAAACCATTACTACATCCTGCTAATCTGCAGGATTTTTAGAATGAAAACAGATGATATCAGTATCATATACATTATCTATCAATAGTAGCTTAATAAAGTTATGGATTTAATGTAAATATGCTTCAAGTGTTGCAATTTTTAAAATATGTCAATCAATCAATAAAACCCATAACCCTTCAGGGTCGTAGGGGTACCACATTGGAAGCTTCAGCACACAGAGTCCTCCAGCGAATTCTATCCTCAGAGATGCGGATGAGTGTGGAAATATCTAGCCCTGTCCATTCCTTGATGTTGTCTGTCCATGTCTTTATTTGTCTGCTTCTTCCACCCTCGACAGTTCCCTGCAGTATTGTTTTTGACAAGGAATCGTGCCTGCATACATGTCCGAACCATGCTAGTTTTCGTCATTTCACTATTGAAAGCAATGGCTCTTGGACACCTGCACACATCTCTACTTTATTTTAAATATGTATTAAAATATGTATTATTTTTTAAATCCTGATAATACTGTCTGAAATGGAGTAACAAAGGAAAAGGATCACTCACAATGATGACGATGAACAAAAGACATTTAAGTGTTTAAACATGTTATTGGTTGTTGCAGTTCAACTCATAGGGTAGCCGGGGGCAATGATGCGCGTTTTTCACTTTTTTCCGTATTCTGACAAATAAACTTAACTATGAGAGACCAAACTAGCAGCAGTGTGTAGCTTATCCATCCATCTAAGAATCGTCAGGGTATTTACAACATACAATCACGTTTAGTCCGTAGAATGAGATTTTATGAACATGAGTATAATCCCACCTTTGCCCCAATTTCTGGGGCAAACACGCGCAGGCAAAAGCAATTACAAAATCATGGGGAAATTGACAAAACCAGCAAAATAACAACGTCACTTCCTATCTAAACATAGTCAGTCACATTGTGGGAAGATTATAGAGCACAAAGACTGGGCATATGTATCTTTATGTAACTTTAATACGAAAAAAAATGAAAAAACGTAAATATGAAAAACAAAAATTTAATACAGAG
Organism: Meghimatium bilineatum; assembly: GCA_034231615.1. Taxonomy (NCBI): domain Eukaryota; kingdom Metazoa; phylum Mollusca; class Gastropoda; order Stylommatophora; family Philomycidae; genus Meghimatium; species Meghimatium bilineatum. The sequence goes on from CM067320.1 coordinate 72,085,626, forward strand.
AATGGGTGCTTAGATTCGTTTAAAACTATAACACCGTGTTGGAGTGCTCTATAACGCGTTTGACTATAATTTCAACTATCTATGAATAGCGTATCTATGACTGGTGGAGATTGTGCATCTATGACTGGCGGAGATTGTGCATCTATGACTGGCGGAGAACGTGCATCTATGACTGGCGGAGATTGTGCATCTATGACTGGCGGAGATTGTGCATCTATGACTGCCGGAGATTGTGCATCTATGACTGGCGGAGATTGTGCATCCATGACTGGCGGAGATTGTGCATCTATGACTGGCGGAGATTGTGCATCTATGAATAGAGGAGATTGTGCATCTATGACTGGCGGAGATTGTGCATCTATGACTGGTGGAGATTGTGCATCTATGACTGGCGGAGAACGTGCATCTATGACTGGCGGAGATTGTGCATCTATGACTGGCGGAGATTGTGCATCTATGACTGGCGGAGATTGTGCATCTATGACTGGCGGAGAACGTGCATCTATGACTGGCGGAGATTGTGCATCTATGACTGGCGGAGATTGTGCATCTATGACTGGCAGAGATTGTGCATCTATGACTGGCGGAGATTGTGCATCTATGACTGGCGGAGATTGTGCATCTATGAATAAAGGAAATCGTGCATCTATGACCGGCGGAGATATTGCAATTATGTCCGGCGGAAATCGTGCATCTATGACCGCGGAGAACGTGCATCTATGAATAGCGGAGATCGTGCATCTATGAATAGCGGAGAACGTGTAACTATGACTGGCGGAGATATTGCAATTATGTCCGGCGGAAATCGTGCATCTATGACCGGCGGAGAACGTGCATCTATGAATAGCGGAGAACGTGCATCTATGAATAGTGGAGAACGTGCATCTATGAATAGCGGAGATCGTGCATTTATGTATAGCGGAGATCGTGCATCGGCGGAGGTCGTGCATCTATGACTGGCGGAGAACGTGCATCTATGACTGGCGGAGATTGTGCATCTATGACTGGCGGAGATTGTGCATCTATGACTGGCGGAGATTGTGCATCTATGACTGGTGGAGATTGTGCATCCATGACTGGCGGAGATTGTGCATCTATGAATAGAGGAGATTGTGCATCTATGACTGGCGGAGATTGTGCATCTATGACTGGTGGAGATTGTGCATCTATGACTGGCGGAGAACGTGCATCTATGACTGGCGGAGATTGTGCATCTATGACTGGCGGAGATTGTGCATCTATGACTGGCGGAGATTGTGCATCTATGACTGGCGGAGATTGTGCATCTATGACTGGCGGAGAACGTGCATCTATGACTGGCGGAGATTGTGCATCTATGACTGGCGGAGATTGTGCATCTATGACTGGCGGAGATTGTGCATCTATGACTGGCGGAGATTGTGCATCTATGACTGGCGGAGATTGTGCATCTATGAATAAAGGAAATCGTGCATCTATGACTGGCAGAGATAGTGCAGTTATGATCGGCGGAGATAGAGCAATTATGACCGGCGGAGATATTGCAATTATGTCCGGCGGAAATCGTGCATCTATGACCGCGGAGAACGTGCATCTATGAATAGCGGAGATCGTGCATCTATGAATAGCGGAGAACGTGTAACTATGACTGGCGGAGATATTGCAATTATGTCCGGCGGAAATCGTGCATCTATGACCGGCGGAGAACGTGCATCTATGAATAGCGGAGAACGTGCATCTATGAATAGTGGAGAACGTGCATCTATGAATAGCGGAGATCGTGCATTTATGTATAGCGGAGATCGTGCATCGGCGGAGGTCGTGCATCTATTATCTGCGGAGGTCGTACAACTATGACCCGTGAAGATTGTGCAGTTATAACCGACAGGGATCGTGCAACTATGAATAGCGGAGAACGTGCATCTATTATCGGCGGAGACCGTACACCTATGACCCGTGGAGATTGTGTATCTGTGATCGGAAGGGATTGTGCATCTATAGCAGCGACTGCTTCATTTTCAGTCAGTGGCATCATTTTCTCAATTTTCCGTTTGTAATTCCTAAAAAGAAACATAACGTGACAATAAAATATTGGTTTAAATATTTGGCAACATGAGGGGGAAGTGACTGGGGCAAACATGCGCAGTCAGTCAGCAGCGCATGTTTGCCCCGTCAGTGTGCGCGGCGTTACCCCAAAATCACACTGTTCACAATTTTTATAAAATATCATGAAAACAAAAATTATCTTGACAATGTAACATGCTTAATAACTTAATAATACAATATAGTTTGCAGGTCAGACATGTAAAATAACATGACAGTAATGATAAAAGAGGACAAAGAGTGAGAAGTGGAAAAAAAGTTAGATCGAGAAGGTTAAAAAATGAATTTACCTCATAGCTCAAAAATGACCTGCCCGTGACCGATGAAAATTCGTTGTGCGACAGAAACGGATGTTAGCGTCCGGCGTGGCCACGTGGTTTGCGGGAAAAACCCATAGTTCCGGAAAAAAACGACTGCGAATCTTTGCCCCCAGCGCATCTTTACCCCCGGCTACCCTACACAATTTTGGGTTATTCAGTGTCTGTAAAAAAATATCTGTCAATGCTGCATTTTTCCAGTTAGTGAGTTGCAGGGAGGTTTCAAGTGGCATGTGTGATAAAGGCCACACGTGCTTGCTGTCACCATGTCATGTCCAAGGAGATATTTTTCTTTTACACTTCGACTGAAATAACCCAGTCCTCACCGGGGACCAAACTCTGGACTTCATGGGAGTAAGTCAAAAACTCTAACCTCTTGTCCATGCGCCACACTTCCCATGTCTGTAAAGAAGACTACAGGGCCTATACTGGAAAGAATATGTTACCTGAATAATAATCTTTAAAGTGTAAAACGTCAAGGCTATTTTTCAGTGGATCATTATGTATTACAACATTTTAAATTCTATTTCTATTTCTTATACCTCCTACATGCTGATATACAAATTGTTAACATTATATTTTAAAAACACTTAACCTCTTAGCTGCGGAGATCTCCTTAAGGATACGATGAGGTGTTCCTGCCATTTTGCAGATATCTTTTTTTTTCTTAGTTTGCCAGTGAAATAATTCGTCTCGGTGCTTTATTATAAGCTTCTAGGCAGAGGAAGATCTCCGCAAAATGGCAGTGGCTATTCATCATATCCTTAAGAATACCTCCGCAGCTAAGGAGTTAAAATACTATTGCCCTACATACTTGTACAGATTGGTAAATTTGAAGGCAGCCATTGACCACTCCATCCACAAACAGCATGACTCTGGCCAATGAGCTGGAAACCTTCCAAACATGAGTAACCAATAATGGCTCCAAATTGAGTATTAGTCGAGTTAAGTATCAGGGGAGGTAATACTGATATAGCAACACAATCTGTGGAAAATAGCATGAACAAACTTTACTTCTCAGCCTATACATTTAATATCTTACATCTAACATCATCAAGAAGGTTTCTAAGGTGGAAGTAACTGAATATCTGAGTGTTTTGTGCTTCTAAGGATGTAGCAATCTGTAAAGATGTGGTTATTTTCATATTAAAGATTATCAGGCCAATCACTTATCTGCTTCTAACTCTTTGTATATGTGAACTAAATTCACATTTTTAATCACTTTTACTAAGCAAATAATTAAGAGTGTTGTTACATTAAATATTTTGCAATATTTTATTTATTTATCAACCCACAGTGATGTACTAGAGGCCTAATCTAATTGTGAAAAATTGAATGACATTGTGTCTATCATCTTGTTTGAAGAGTGGAAATACATATTAGGGCCTATATTAGATGAAAGTTTATGATAAAACATAACAAAAGCAAAATTTTAACAAATAAAAAATGCTACAAAAATTATTTAGGACCCTTTGTCAATAAATATTAGGCCTAATTATTTATATTTATTCTCTATAACTAGCATCTAAACTTGGCTGTTTTGTATAGTATATCCATATGTGCAATTGTTTTAAAAGTGTTTCAGGAGTTTCCATGTATATCCATATGTGCAATTATTTTAAAAGAGTTTCAGATGTTTCTATGTATATCCATATGTGCAATTATTTTTTAAGTGTTTCAGATGTTTCTATGTATATTCATATGTGCAATTATTTTTAAAGTGTTTCAGATGTTTCTATGTAAAAATAAACATTCTGAGATGATTTCAGTGTTTGTTGACATGATTTGAAGAATTTGTAAAAAAAAACTTACATTTTATGGGTTACATTTAGTTTTTGTGCAATATTTTATTTATTTGTAAACCTACAGCAATGTATTATGCATCAAAATGTGCAGAAATAAATACAATTTTTAGGATATGTGTCTATTATCTTGTTCGAAGATAAGAAATATGTAATACATTCAAGGAAAGTCTAAAATAGAACAATGGCCTAATGATAACAAAACTAAAATAAAACAATAGGCCTAAATATTTTTTAAATAACCACTTAGGCCTACATACTCAGGAACATGATGGCTAGCATCTAAGTTGGCTGTTTTGCTGTTTTGTAAATTAGGTCTATATCCATTTTTGTAACGATTTGGAAATTTTCAATTGTTTCTATGTACACACATAGTTTCCGTAATGATGTGGTTGTTTGTTGACATGCAGTTCTTTTTAAACAATAATTTTTCACTTTTTTGCTTATTACTTATGAAATTAAACTAATTATATCATTTGTGCCGGAACTGATATATCACAAAAATGACAGACTAAAATCATGAGGGAAGAATTAGAATTATTTTGATTGAACGAAATACAACAGTATTTTTACAATCTCTTTCAATGAAGAATTTCTTAGCAACATCTATCAACATCTATTAGAAAGACAAGCCATTCTATGGCAACTATCACATCTTTTTAAAAGATGAGCCATATGCTAAGAGTCAAATCTGAGTACACAAAACAATAGTTAAATTAATTAAAGGGTTGAAAAGGGGATAGAGGATTTACTTTAATGCACTTGAGTTTCTCCATATGCACTCCATTCCTCACAATGAAATCACACAAGCCTGCTGTAGTGCCACTCATAGCACTTAACTCAATAGCTCCAAGAGATAATAGGATTTGAACACATGGTCTCTTCACAAGGTGAAAGACTTAACCACTATGTTTATAACCAGAGGAACATAAAGGTATTGTGCAATGACTCATATGTTCAATAATGACACAGACTTAGATGTTATGCTAAGACTGGAGAAATCTGGTATGAATTAAAGCAGGAGTAAGAAGAGACAAATTAGAAGACAGGTGAGACACGTACATATGTAGTAAACTGAAGAAACAACAATTATAAAGATAAAACAACATATAAACATAAAGTCTGAAAATCTGTCTTTGCATACAATGAAAAAATATTCACCTCAATCTTTGTGTGCAAACATTGTATTCCAAGACAATTTTACTGTCTTGCTATTGAAAAATAAAAATCTATTTCTAAAATTTGGTTTTCTGTGATAAATATGAGGCAACAAAATATAAGTATTCTCTGCAAGTATTTTACTTTTTGTTTACCTGTCTTAAATATACTACAGTTACATTAAATCATCTTACCATAAGAAATAACAACTGCCCAACGGCCATGATTAACAGTAGAGTCAGTCACAAATTTAATAACATATCCATTAAATGAAGAGATGCCTGACAGGAGGCCAGAGATGAGACCTGATATCTTTGTCACTTTTCTTGTATGATACTCATCTTGGCTAAATACCTGGTACAACAAACAAATAACATAATGTTATTTCAAGAGTTTGTTCTCAATCTCCCTTATATCATGACATTGGTCCTACTTGATTTCTAGCAGGATGTTGTTTTAAAAAAACAGACTCACTGTGGCACCATTTTATTTTCACCAATATCCCTATACATACAAAACACAGCCAAATGATATTCCTTTTTATTCATTAATAAGCAGGATTGAAATTTAAACTCTTTTTGACTAATAAGGCCCTCACTAAAAATTTGTTTCACTGATGTAATGGGATGACTCAAAAATATACATATCAATAGCAGATAGGATTTAACTGATGGTTTAATAGGTAAAAATTGGAGAACAGGTGAATACAGTTTTATGAATCAATAAAAACACACAGAAATCACATAATAACAATGTGTCAACTAAGAAACCTATTTAAAAAACATAACAAATAGAAACCAACACTACATAAAAACACATCGCTTCACAATTAATATAAACAGTGGAAGTATATGTTAGATAATGTAACTATATACAAGTGTTGTTCTATAAGTTCTCAGACTAATTTTTTTCCAGAAAACTATTATAGTTATAGAATAATCTGTTTTTATCTCCTTAAAAATAGTCCCCTTGCTTATTGTATTCTTACCCCAGTGGTCTTGCCACTGAAACACTACACCAGACAGGTACTTTTTGCAATAATTCTCATTGTTCTTCTCATTGCATTATCTTGAATCTCCTCAATGACATTGAATCTATGATCTTTTATTATTCTTTCATATTATGAAAGTAAGAAAATGTCAGACAGAGCAAAATTTTATGAGTATAGGGGTCATGTGGAGCAATACAATGTTATGCTTTGGTAAAAAAATGTGTTCGTTTTGAAAGCCATGTGTACAGGGGCATCATCATAATGCACAATCCAATTGACTGTGCACTACTTCTCAGGGCGATATTTGCACACACATTTGCAGAGATGTTGCTAAACTGTTTAGTAGAATTCTGCATTCATTGTCTCTCCTCTAGGTATGCACTGATAGTTAAACCAGCCAGAAAAATCTACATTTTTTTTAAAAGTGGGAGTAGGCTCTATTACTCAAATATTGTAGATCTACTTGAGCAAGACTCTCCCAAAATGGAATGCCGCATTTTAAAAGATTCAGAACTATTTTTCCAAGCCAAAAATAAAAATCAATGCACACACATTATTGAAGATTAACAACCAATTTGTGTATGTTTATATATATATTATGTATGTATTATGTATGTATATGTGTGTGTGTATATAGGCCTATGTACATATACGTATATATATATATGTATGTATATGTATGTATATGTATGTGTGTATGTATGTATAAGTTTGTATATGTGTATGTTGCTTTGTATGTAGGCACTTATACACATGTATGTGTCTTTATTCACATGTATGCTTTTATATCAGCATGTACTTATATATATAATAGATATTTGTATGTATATGTGCATGTTTATTATGGTATTTATGTTTACTCAAATGGAATGTACATGTGTATATATATATATTTATGTATGTGTATGTATATGTGTGTGTGTGTGTATATATATATATATATATATATATATATATATATATATATATATATATATATATATATATATGTATGTATATATGTGTGTATGTGTATATATATGTGTATATATATTTATGTATGTGTATGTATATGTATATATAAATTTGTATATGTGTATATGTATATATATATATGTATGTTGATGTGTATATATTTTCATATAAATCCATTTCACATGGTATCTAATGATATTCTTCCTTGCACATATGTATGTTCTCTGTATCTATTTGCGTGGAGCGAGTTGCCGTACATTTGTAGTTTACCCCCCCCCCCTGCCTGTGTACAAGTTTTTTCTGTCAAGAATCAATTAATTTTTTTTTTCATAAATGACTAACAGATACAAAAAATGATAATTTATTCATAGTTTTACTGTAATTTCATATTTGAGACATCTGATGAAATCAGTGAAAACTCCTATCTGTTTTGCTGCATTCTTACTTGTTACTTTGGTCATGAAAGTAAAGAGAAAGGCATCTTCCTAAATATCAAGAAAACAGAAGTAATGGTTATTTCAAAGAAACAAAATAACACACCCTGCAAGATCAAATTGAATGATATAGTATTAAAACAGGTCCACCAATTGAAATATTTAGGTACAATGATTACAGCAGATGGAAGAAGTTCAACAGAAATAACATGCAGAATAGGACAGGCAAAAACATCATTCAGAAAAATGAACAATATACTGTGTAATACGACTTTGTCATTAGAGGTGAGAATGAGAGTTCTGCAGTGCTATATAACCCCTATACTAACATATGGGTGCGAGTCTTGGACAAAAACAAACTGGAAAGTGGGAAATTAGAGGCAACAGAGATGTGGTTCTACAGAAGAATGCTGAGAATACCATGGACTGCCAGAAAAACTACCCTAATGTAGAGGTGCTGAAAGAGTCAAATGCGAAACAGACCTTAATCAACAATATAAGAAAAAGGCAATCTTCTTTTTTGGCCACTTCATGAGACAGGCAGGTTTAGAGAACATAGTCACAACAGACAAAATTGAAGGCAACAGAGACAGAGGGTGACAATGTGAGAAAATATTTGACAGTTTGACAGCCTGACACGGCAACGAAACAACAACGACATTGATACATAATACTGTGGACAGAGAGCTGTGGAGAGTCATGACCACCTACACCAGCCGGCATGCCACCTGATGATGATGATGACTTTGGTCATAAAAGTGTATATAAGCTTTGCCTGGTTTAAACGTTAACTTTAGACACATATATAAACAAATCTTCACCTGCACATAGTCCATGTCAGGCTCTGTGAGAAAATGAGGCAAGAATAACAAGGTGAGATGTCTCCTGAATCCTTCTGATGGCACAACCCAAGTGCAGTTTAGATTACTGGAGTGCAGTGACTTTGGGTAGCCAGGAGAAAGAATCATAGATAAAGATGATGAGATGATAGTATCACAACCTGTCAAAAATATAATATTCACATAAAGGTAATTTATACTAATCATATGCATTGTTCTTTATACATATCATATGCATTGTTCTTTAATGTAAAATTATACATTATGTGAACATTAAGGAACATGTGTGAATTTCTACACTCTGATACATTTACTGACACTGGAATTGTTGCATCTATGGACTCCCTTGATATGTGTTTGTGATAATATTCACTCCCTCATTTACACAATGCTTACAAAAAGTAGGAGATCATTTTTAAGTTGTGCTTATTGAATCCACTTCTCACCCATGTATTTCTGGGGACTGAAAGTAGAGCACAAAAATAGCAGCAATGTGATCTGTCATGCATGTGGTAAGATGTTATTAAGCAGGTTTCAAAGTGATTCAAAAGACATAATGAAGTCAAATGTGCCATGCCAAAAGTCATATGTATATCTGCCAATCTGTAAACCATGACACAACACATTCAGTTCTCCAGACTACATTTTGCTAATCTGCAGGAGTTTGAGAATGAACACAGAAGAAGAACCCAGCCAACAGAAGACTTATAGATATACAGTCTTTCTCAACATATTTTACAGTGTATTTATGCTGATGTTGCCTGTCTACAAAATTATCACAGTTTTGTATGATAATAATAGCTAGTCAGGACAGCCTTGTTGTCAGGTCCCAGAGTCCATAATTGTCAGATCAAGAATGCCTTCAGTAAAGTAAGGCCCATTTATGGAGTACAATGTCTATGATGAAAAGAATACAGCATTACAGGGCAGCACTTAATGCAAATGGCAGTACACTTGTGACAATTAAATACGGAAGCCATGATGAAGGCCATGTTCATTCCTGAAAACAAACTTTTAGACATCTTTCTTAAACATGTGGTGGATAAGTGCAGTAATGATAGGAAACCAAGTTGTTTCAGTCTGCAGAAAAATGAGTATAGAAATTTGAACTTGGACTAGGCATTTATAATGTTGGTGAATGAAACATTGTTTTAAGAGGGAAAACCAACTATAGTCCAATTTTACTGTTGAGCATTACCTAAATTGACAAAAGGCTCTCTGATGATAATAGGTTTTGTATCAGTGGGCATAAGAGGCAGTGTACCATCTAATTATATGAAATCAGTTTACTGACAGCAGAACACTTCATGTGTCATTCTCTCTTTCTTCTGTTCACTACTTGAGTTTTACATTAGACAAGTCTTATGGATGAGCTCCACCATTGTCGAGAGCTCTTCTTTGGTTTCATATATCCTTGCTTGCAGGATTGTGCAATTGTGCCAATATATCGCTCTAAATTGATGTTTTCCAATGTAAGATCCATGTCCCACAGGAGTAATTTGATTGTTGAAGGGGGGTAATTTGAAGAAAAAAATTACTTTGTACTTTAATTTTAGTTATCTATTATATGTTTTATTCTTCTTCTAAGAAGTAGAACAACAAATATGTTTTCAAAATTTACTTATTGTTTTTTTCTTAATGATTTCCTAGTGATTTCTTCCTAAAACCCAAGTCTTGTATATGGAACAAGTGGTAATTTAGCTTCATTTAGGAAATAATTCAATTTTTGAATATAAAAAAATATGTATATGTTACATGTGGGGGGGGGGGGGAGGTATCCTAATTTTAGAAAGACTAAGGCGGGGCATGCTAAACAAAAATTAGGACACACTGCTCTAAATTGTTAATACTGGAGACAGTTCTGCAGAATATGTTTTGTGGTCTGCTCATCTGTTCCACAAGTGCACAGTGGTGTGGCACACAGTTGTATTCTGTGCATGTGTTTGTTTAGTCTGTTGTGTTTTATCCTCAGGTGAAGTTTAGTAACCTGTTCCTGTCAATATAGGTAGTGGTAGGTGTCTTTTGTCATCACCTTATATTAAAAAGATGCAGTTAACCCAGCTCTAACTCCCTGCCTACTATTTCCACCTTGGAAACTGTCACCCAAGGACATATTAGTATATAGTTCAAGGACAGTGGGTAATAAATCATCATTGCATAAAGCTGACACACTCTGATGCCTGTCAAATAGGTTTTCACATGGTAGGCAAACCCACCTGAATCAAAGACATGCTGAAAACAGATGTGCTAGATCTATATGGTGCAACTTAAACCATTGCACACTGTACTTTTTCACACTCTCTAACTCAAAACCACCTGAACAGTTGTGCTGGTTAATTGAGAATGAATGCAAATAACAATATGATAAACTGTCTCACCTGCATTTTTATGTGGTTCAAAAGAGGAATAAATAAGAGCAATATTGTCACCCATAATGCATGTTCTTTTTGTTCTTCTCAAACTCCAACTGGATCTCTCTTGTAGCATGACAATGGTCCTACTAGATTTCCAGCAGGATGTAATCCAAGTAACGGAAATGCATTGTGTTACAATTTTATTTGCGCCAATGGCCGAACACATCAGACTTCAGTATAATGTTTGAAAGAGGCAACCAAGGAAATTGAGAAAGGTGTTGGCTAACCCACCATGTGATCTCTTCTGTGGTTAAGACTGTTGAAGACCTTGAGTGCTGAGAAAAAAATCAATCCTTTTATTTCCTTAAATCCTCAAGGTTGATTAAAAGCCATGGCAATCAAAAAGGAGAAAAGGCAGCTACAGAAAATCCTGGATTGACAACATCATCAAGAAATGGTCTGGGCATGATTTTTCTAGTCGTCTGATTGGCTGAGAACAGATATGTTTCGAAATGTTTTATTTTGTTTATGTTTCCAATGTGATATCCTTATGAACATGACAGGTTAGGGGTCTTATTATTATTATTATTATTATTATATATAACATGATCATAAAAACTGGACAAGCCATGGTCCAACCTGCTGTTTCTGGATACACTTAACTGCCGAAGATTCATGTCTTGGGCCATTTGCGCAAATAAAAAGGTGACACAGAGCATTTTCATTCTCAGGAAAACATCCTATTATCCTGCTACAAGAGATCTAGCAGGAGTTTAAAGAAGAAGAATTCATTAAGAGAAATTGGACAAGTGAACTAAAGTTTGTGAATCTGCAATCTTGAACAGATTGTATGAACATTATATTAAAAGGGTATGGCTAAAAGTGTGCAGGTAACAATAAAAGATTGGTAACCAATGCAGAGTGTGGTCAGTTTCCACATGATGAGTGGCATCCTGAGGAGATGACCGAAGAATTTATGGACTGCTGGTTCAAAGTGCACTGACAATGATCTGTCAAATAACTAACTCATAGGTTAAATGAACTATTAGAATGTATGTTCGTAACATACATAGATCACATCTCCAGAAAACTCTTCTACCCATGACGCTGAAAGGCAACAAAGGGTTTAGTGAATAGTTAGATAGATAGATAGACTATTAGAAATTAATATAAATATATTTTACAAAGTATATATAAAAAAACATACAATAAAACTAAACAGGACAATTCTCCATGTATCGGCTCAAATTGAACCTTTTTCAAGAGACAAACAACAGAAAACAACAAAATAAAAAACAAAATAGATGACTAGATTTCATCAAGCCCTGTCTCAAAAAACCTATGCTAAGTGAAAATGAGAAACAAAAACAAGTAGACAACGAAAACCATGTAAGGTAGCGGCTGGAAGACAAATATAAATAACCAAATGGTCAGAGGGTGTCCGACAAAGTGGATGGTGCCGCAGTAACCTAATGAACAAATAGTCAAGCAAAAATAAATTGACTATTTGTTCATTAGGTTACTGCGGCACCATCCACTTTGTCAGACACCCTCTGACATTTGGTTATTTATATAGAAATTAATATCAAACATACCATTTTTATACGCAATAACAAAACTGCTTAAGCTGCCTCTGCTGATAATCACACGAAGAAAAAGATATTGACCAGAGGAGGTAATTACTGGTGGAATGTTTAAAAAGTATTTATATGCTGCTTCATTGAAGTCTTGTTCTGCACTTGGAATTTTTGCACCAGTTGCTAAGGTAATATGTGTGATGATTGGAGAGTCTGTCCCTTTTCCATCATAGATAGTTATAAGATCTTCGCTCATCAGAGTTATGTTCTTAAACTGTAAAATTTTTTAAAAAACATTAATATAAAAACATTGCAAAAAAATTTAGTCTACATAACACCTAATCTTGTAAATTCTGCATATGATATTACCTCCCTTCACCCCACTTCCATTCTTAAAATTAATGTATGAGGCCTACACAAATGTTATAACTTACTCTTTTTCTTATTGTTTATGGAATAATTTAGCGAATCAATTTAAGTGAGTATTTTTTATTTTTAAAGGCTCAAAAGGTATATAATATTAACTTCATTGTACTCTGGTATTTCCATATGTGCTCTGCCCCTCTCATTGAAGCAGCACAGCACCTGTCAAGAGTACCACTCATAGAATTAACTTTGTAGCTTCAAGGCTACAATCCTTAGGGATCTTTAAAAATTTCACTTGTAAACAAGACGTCACTGCCGGGGATCTAACCATTGACTATTAAGCACAAGGCAAATGGCTTAACTACTTTGCCAAAAAATCTCAGGGCAAGAGACAGAGAAGTTGCAGACCTCTTACAGCCAACCTTCATTGCTGAGACAATACTTGATGATAGTCAATGGTCTAGAACTGCAGGAGATTCACTGTCAATTTGTGTTCAGGTGTGATGAATCTATAAGTTGTTTGTCAACATAAATCTGATCCACATACTAAAGCAATTCAATGTTAAAATAGCCAGTATTAAAATAATCAATGTTAAAATAGTCAATGTTAAAACAATCAGCGTTAAAATAGCCAGTGTTAAAAGAGTCAGTGTTAAAATAGTTAATGTTAGAATTGTGACATATCAAAGTAATCGAGCTCATAAATAAGGGGAATGCTTGCTGGGTTCAAATTCCCCCCCCCCCAACCATTCATGAAAATATAACATAATATTAAAATATTAAATACTAATAAACAAATCAAACTGAGGGTAAAAGTTTCCCCCTTCCATTAGTGGTTTTTCCAAAATATGATTAGTAAAATATAGGCCTATGCAAAATTAGATCGACTAGCTCTTTTTTTTATAACTCAAGGTTATAAAAAAAACAATCTCCCCATCTCCCCCTTTAATGAAGTAATATCTCTAAAGTCATATCTCTAAAGTCATATCTCTGAAGTCATATCTTTGAAGTCATATTTTTGATATTGTAATTAATATTTACGCTGGAGAATACTGAGACATGTCTTCTATATTGTATAGGAATAATTAACTTATTTCATGTTAAACACTAGAACAAACTGATGTGGTTTTTTTTTTTAAATAATTGACTTGCACTGGAAGATATGTTTTTGACCTTTGGTGGCCTAGGATGTTGACTTAATTTATTAACAGTAATGACTAGCCCTAACAAGGATGATATAGCAAAGATTTTCATGCGTATAAATGTATAACGAATATACCTGCATGGATAGAAGGCCAGTGCTGTTGAATGATGATATCACCCAGTCACATCTAAATACATTCAATAAACTCCATGATGAAGTGTCATTTTTTGAGTAAGGAAAACTCAATATCGATTCTTGGTCTTCTGCTATTAGTTGCCCACCACAAGGCATTGTATCAGATTCTGTTCATGGTAAAAGCTACAGTCAATTAAAGATCTGGTAACACATATCATTACGTGTTTTAAGCTAAAATAATGTTGCATGTATTGCATGATGAAATATTTTGATCTTAAGTGAAGCCATAATGAATTGATCAAAAACTAGGTAAGTAAATTACCTCTAGTATAAATACACATTGGTAAAAAAGTTGCATGTTTGCTTAACTTACAACATGTACGCTGAACCAAAATTTAGCTAAATTTTGTGACTCCTCAGTTCTAGATATAAAATGGCTACCATAAGTTTTTTTAAGAATACCTTCAACTGATAGAAAAGCAGTATGCATGTTACAGGTGTGAGGACCGCTAACTGATGTGCGTGTAGAGCCATTCTATGACGCTATATTAATACAATAAGGGAAGAATATGCTGGGATTACAATATTAAGCAGCACCAACAGCATATTGAGTTGAAGGTAGGCACATGTTTACATTCACAAAATACCACTGTCATCATGATATGCCAATTCTATGGTTGGGTTTTTCAGTTGAAATATGTCGAGTGGTGTGCACAATAATTGCAGATGGGCAAGAATGCAGTAGTGCAGAGGAATGCTCTTATGCCTTCCAAAAATCAGTCTTTTACTAAATAAATATCTCTACATCCACCAATTGATGGATTATTATAACTAGGGGAAATAATCAATGCAAAAAATAAAGAACACTGATTTGTCTGCCCCTTGTTATTTATTTTGTTTTGCATTAAAACAGACTGTAGCAGCTTGGTACAGAGCATGTCTGTGATTGCCAAGGTACAGAGTTCTTCTTCTTCAGCATACATTCTCAAACTCCTGCTGAATTTCTCTTGTAGCAGGACCATGGTCCTATTAGATTTTCAGCAGGATGTAGTCCAGAGAATGAAAATGCATTGTGTCGCCGTTTTATTTGCGCCAATGGCCTGACACATCCGTCTTCGGCAGATGGTACAGAGTTTGAAAACCACTGCAGGAAGTTGTGCATTTGGATCATTCTGAAAGCAATGGCAAACTACTGTACATAAATACTGCCAATAAAATCACTACAGCCAAAAAATGCTACATCCTTTATAGGATATGCTACCAATTTTTTTAATTTAAAAAAAAATTTGTTTGTTTCTAAAATAAAAGCAGTCCAATTAAGCAAACATGAACCGTAGAAAATACATTTCTTTAAATTATTATTTTCTACCTATTCCATTTTGCACACTTCCATTTTGCAAACTTTATCTTAATTTATTGAATATATACGCCTACACATATTTATGCATAAGGCCTACTATATATTTTTTTTAAATATCACATCACCATCTTTATTATTCTGAGTCTTACCTTCAAATAACACTAAATTCTTAGTGAGGTTGTTCAAGCTAATTCATTTTTATTATTTCTATTGCATTTTCTGATAAAGAACCATTGGCAATAACAAATAAATTGTCCCTATTTATATTTATTACAATTCATACTGAATTTTTTTTTACTGAATTTTCTTTTTTGTAATATATTATTATACTTATCCATACTCAAAAAAAAGTAGGACAAGATACATTATAGTAGAAGTTATAACAATATGTACACCTGCAGACAGATGTGTTTCATTTATGACAAATGGATGCATATCATAAGTGAAAAGTATACACTTTTACACATACAGAAAGGCATGCCAGGACTCATGATCAGTGGGAAAATAATAAACAATGTGTTATGTGCAGAAGACACTGTCCTTTTAGCAGAAAGTGAACATGAACTACAAAGACTAATAGATCAAGTTTATAAATCAAGTAAAGTATATAGATATAAACATCTAAAAAACAAAACCATGATAATCAGTAAAATTGCAGAAATACAGACGCTAAACATAAAATACATGAAGAGATATTACAATGTGTAGATCATTACCAATGTATTGGACACATATTCACAAATGATGATATATGTGAAACAGAAGTTAAAAGAAGAACATGAATGGCTAAGAGTACTTCCAATGACATGAGGAAAATCTTGACATCTAAACACATTACAAACAAAATAAAAATGTGAATTATGCAGTTCTACATCTATTTTATATTAATGTTTGACTAAGAATCATAGACAATGAACTAGAAGATAGAATTGATGCCTTTGAGATGGGAAAATAGAGAAGAATAGGAAGAACTTTATGGAAAGAGAAGAAAATGAACAAAGAAGTTATAACAATATTTTGTATGAAAAAGGAACTACTAAAGGAAATAAATATCAAACAAATAAAGTATTTTGGACATTTTAAAAGAAGTTGAGGGGAGATGAACAAGAGGTCGGCAGAGATATAAGTAGGAGAGAAACATCACAAGGTGGTCAGGTTACAGACTAGCAAAGTGCACCACAAAAACCAAGAAACAGAGGATGTTAGAGGTCCATTGCAGTTAACTTTCATTGTGGAAACAGCACTTGATAATGTTAATACACTATTGACTATGAGGTATAGATGACCTCACTCGCCTTGACGGAAGGTCTGAAACAATGTCATATCTGTTGGTGATGAGGTGGTACAAGCAGGTCAGGACATGTTATAACTGCTGATCCATGAGCGATTCTCACTGCCACAGAAGATGCATAGGATTGTCACATTGCTGGGTTGCTACTCTTTTCGTCTTGGTTCGGCTTTGTTCATTATTGAATTCTTATATGTCACCATTATGCAGGCTAGTTCTCCATGCACATGGCCAAGTTATCCCAATTTTATTTTCGGACCTGATAACAAAGGAATTCATAGATGTTTTGCAGACATCTTTGTATTGCAGTTTTGATCTGCCTATTTTTTCTTGCACAATGCAAGAACTCCCCAAATAGCAGTTGTTTTTAGAATCAGCTATCATTCGTCCTCTGAATGTGGCCTAGCCATATGAGTCTTTTATGACCAGTTTTGGATATTATTGTTGAAATCTTGGCCCTTTAGAGCACCTTGGTGTTGGTAATTTTGTCTTGCCACATGATGTTCAGAAATTTACAATGACAGTGTATTAGGATACTATTCAGTCTTTGTTCTTGCCTCAGGTAATGTGCCTATGTTTCAGATCCATAGTTACGGACACTAAGGATGCAAGGTTTGATATATCAGGAGCTTTGTTGCTGTTGTCAACTTTGTATTCTCCGTGCTTTTTTTTGGACAGTTTGCAAAACATGGTGGAAGTGGTCCCTATTAAAGAACTTATTTCTTCATTGAGTGATATTGTTGTGGTTACTGTGAAACCTAGATAGATAAAGTACTGTACCGATTCACGTTGCACATTATTCAGTGTGATGGGCAGTGTTGTAGAAGTGTTTTGGCAAAGGCCCACAGTTTTCTTGATATTTATTGATAGCAAGAACTGGTCATAGGTCATTGCCAATCTATTAATCTGTTCTTGTAGACCCATTCCAATATGTAACTAGCGCTGCATTGTTGGCATATGAGATATGCTGCTTTATTATTTAATTACTTATTTGTTCTTATTATATAACATGCACCCACACTAAAAATGATTATCTGTTTCTTTCTTTCAAGCTTGCAATGAATATTTCTTCTGAATAATTTATGTACAGAATCATGTTATAATTTTATTTTGTTTGTCCTTACTTGAAGCCAAAAAATCTTGCCATATAGTATCAGCCACAGCAGATATCATATAGCTACTAGTAATATTATTCACATATTTTCAGCACACACATATTATATTTGCTGTGTCACTCATGTGACAATCTGTGTCCAGACTTTTAGCTCATGGTGAGAAGAATAGGGCTACTGTCTTTTTTTCAGTTATAACATAGGAGGCAACTAAGGAATGTTGCAGAATAGGCCGACAACATGCCACCTATTAAATCATCATCATCACAGTGTCTTCTATCAATTTTTTTTACTTTTGTCTTATATCAAATTTTCCCTGTGGATGACAAAGAAATGCCAACCAGTAGACATTATTCCTGTGTACTAATATTGTGGCAGACTCTTAGTGGGAAATGCTAGATGTGCCATCACTGTGGATGGATAAACAGATCTGACAGAAGAATGATGAGATAATTGGCTCAGAAGTGTGTGCTACACTCCTGGCAGGACATTGTGATCCTGGGATATTGCAACACTGAAAAACTCCCTTTGGGACTAAACATGCATTCATAACCCCAAAACAACTATGCCTTTGAAACATTCTTATGCGAGGCTGAGTCCAGGTACCATCTCAGTTACTAAGCTGAGGAGGACCTGTACTATTATTAGAAAGGCTATGAGCTGTCAAGAGATAGTGTTCACAGCTAAAGGGATTCCATTATCATAATTGCTCTATCAACACTGCTATCAATCTCTCTGTCTCTCTCTCTCTCTCTCTTTTGCTGTGTAGAAATTTTGTGGTTAATGATGTCTCATAAATGATTGAAATAACAATTACCTGCTCTCCATGTGATGTTAAATCCACTTCTTTGTATTGAATAATCTGAGACAAAGTGCACTGTTAAAAAGCTTCCTTGTGACTTAACAGTCTGGTTGTGCATTCTGCCACCCAGCGAAACTATCAGTTGATCTTCTAAAACCTCAGTGCCCTCATAAAAGCTCAGGATGTCATATTTATCCTCTGAGTCGAAAGTTGTCACCTTATACACAGATTCGTAATTTTAAAAAGTGACATTAGTTAAATTATCATAAAATATATAAGAACACTAGAAAAATGGATAAACTTGACAATGGCAGTTTTATTTATAAAATATAAGCTCTGTAAAATATTTTGAATACTTTGAGGGATTTCCTTAGACCCCCCCCCCCCAAATGTAAGTAAATAAAAAAGTAAGGTAAATGTCTGCAAATCATTTCTCCCCCCCCCCCACAACCATATCACTAAGAAACATAGGCCTAGATGTTCATTCCAAAAAATAAGTCCTCTGAAATCCCTGTGCCATCCTAAACATACATAATTTATATTCTAATGCAACAAAGAAAATAATTACCTGGACTTCTATAATTTGTGGAGGTGTTGCTTCAATCTTCCACGTACAAATTAGAAATGGAGGATATTCTTTTGGAAAGTTAGGTGACCAGAAAGCACCATCCTCTCCTTTAAGAACAGATCCACAGTAAGGGGATGATGTTGCATAATCATTCAGCAAACCTGTACAGGATAGGTTTATTTCATTGCTTTTATCAATGGTTATAAGATTTTAAACACACAAAAATTATGAGAAAAACTGAATTCAAATCACTTTGATGTAATAAATTAAGATGAAATTGACTTCCAATCACAGAGATGTCAAAGAATATAAGAAAAATTAACTTCAAATCACAGGGATTTAACAATTATTTAATTTTTAAAAATATAGTTAGTTTGTTTTGATTTCAGGTATTTCCAATGATGCAATTCTTGCTTTCCATATGCAGACTGTTGCTTCCTTTCACACATAACAGACTCCAACTCTCATATCTGTATGAAATGTTTTAAGAGGAACTCTCCAACTCTCATATCTGTATCAAATGCTTTAAGAGGAACTCTCCTACTCAGAGGAGGTATGGGTATACACATTAAGATAGGAAAATCATTCTTTCTCACATATAAAAATAAAAGTCAGGAATACTAAGATTAACAACACATAAAAACAAGTTGAAGGAAACAGATCAACAAAAACTTCAACCAACAGAAAATTAAACTACTGGACTTAGCCTATAGCAGCCCAGCTAAAAATAGCACATATTTACTCTGAAACCCAGTCATATTTTATGAATTCTGGTTTTTCTGCATGTGTTTGCTTTTTTGGCATAACATTTTTATTTACTGAGTTATTTATTTCAAATTCAGAAACAACAGAGATAAATGGATACTGATATTCCTACATGAGTGTTACCAGGTCCAAAAGGGGAGCAAAGTAATAGCAATACTATGATCTACTGTGCAGCTAATAAACGGTGAATAATAAGGTTTTGGAGTTGAATTGGCTGTTTATTTCCATAAGCCAAAGTGATCTAGAAGCTATGCTGATTTTTTAATTTGTCAGCAGAAAGGTGTAGATATTACATTTAAGGAATTTGTTCTCCAGATGAAATCCTGCTAACTAGTGCGATCTTGAGAACTTCAGCATTCATTCTAAAACTTCCGCTCGATCTATCTTGTAGCAGGACAATGGTCCTACTAGATTTCCACCAGTCAGAGAATGTAAATACATTGTCTTACTATTTATTTGTGCCAATGGCCCAATACATGCATCTTCAGTGAAGGATCTTGAGAACAAATGCAGAGAAATAAGTGGAAGAAGGTAATTTGAAGAATTTACAATACTGTGAATTGAATGGTATCTATCGGAATCCACATAAAACATACAAGATGACAGAGAATATCCTGAAAAAGGTGAAGGTCATAATTAAATAAATAGAAAATGATATCAACAAGAATAGGTTATAAGAAGTTAGAAGTTACCATTAAGAAAAAATTAATACTATTTATTTGATTTGTATTAATGGTAACATGTAATGACTTACACTGGTTAATATCAAAACATTGAGTTATGCTAACTCAATCATAGTTAAAACACTGCATTAAAGATGTGAGTAAAAACTACTTGGTGTGGTGAATGGCCAAAGGTTTCACATTTGTGAGATCCGGGGTTCAACTACCGGTAAGGACTGGACTTTTTTCCGTTGGAGGATAAATTAAAAAACTTACCCTGTACATGATGTGGTGACAGCAAAAGCAAGCAGTGTTTATCACACAACTACACATACCACTTATCTGCAACTCCCTAATGGGAAACATGCAGTATTGGCAGCTGTTTTATCATAGAAACAACAAAGGTAGGACTACACATAGAGAGATTGCTCATATATGTATTACAAACAATTACTTTTCTGACAATTTTGCTCATCTGACCCATCTTGACAGTCCCAATACCCATCACACAGCCATGCTTTGTTGATACATTTGGTTCCATCAGCACAATACTCTGTATGTTCTTCACATGATTCTAACTGGCAGACGGAAGAATGAAGCTCATCACAGGGTACCAGATGCCAACGAAGATCTTTACTATTCTGAGATTGAGCTTTAATATCACAACATAACTTTGAGGTTGACTCATCTGTGACATGAAAGAACAAATTAGATTACTATTTATGTTGCTCTGAGAGTAATTCAATCATACATAGGGGCCTATATTTGCAATCCTAATTCAAAACTAGGTATCTACATATCTATAAATAAACAAACTGTCAGAGGATATCGGACAAGACAAAGAGTGCTGCAGTAACACAACTAAGAACCTATAATAACTATGACAATGTATTAATGTAACTGGTAACTAATATAACTAATAAATAGTAAAATTAATGACAATGAGAAATAATTAAAAAAAACAAAGGAACAAGAACTTTTTTTTTCCACATTACTATCCAATCTGAAGCTTTATCAAAAATAAAAAAAACCAACTAGAAATAAACTATCAATACATGTGAAGTGTGATCTAATAAACTATGCTATGGGGAACTAACAAGGAGACAATTAAAACAATGTTGATCTGTATTGATAGTTTTATAAATTTCAACAAATTGTATTATTTTATTGGTGTATAATAAGCAGTATTGTTGACATCAACTTTGTCAAATATTCAGACTGTGTGACTATAGAGATGATTCATTACAGTGTTCATTTAACTTTTAGTGTTTTATCTAAAAATCAACAGATCTATTTCCAAAGCTACGTCTGTAGGTAGTTGTGAGGTTTGGAGGTTCAGAAAATTTCTTCATGAAATCAGAACATGACATTTTGCACTAGGAAGTGAGTTGGTTGGTTGGTTGCTGATCCATGGACTCATGCCCTTTGGCCCAATGCCATTAGTTGGCATTATATTGCATGGAAGTCTGTGGATTTTTCATCCACCCATGGCCAGAGCCAGAGAATAACTATCACACCACCAGGAATGTAGGTTTCAACATATGCACTGCTCCAAGCAACTGCAGCCAAAATAGGGTTCAATGTGCCCATTCCCAGGCCACCAAATGACTACTGGTTATGTCAAACTTTTCTATTACTCCAGGAATGCAACAAAATGTTCAAATCAAAAGGATTGCCACATCCTGAGTCACTGTGCCTCTATGGATGGGCCTCAGCAATAGGAAAAAAACAGTGCTGTCAGTTTGCTCCTAACCAGTGCTGCGCAGTACATCTCTGGCTTCCTCCCAACCACAGAGAGTGCACAAATATATAAAAGTAACAAAGCATAAAACACATTGCAACAACAAAATACAAGCATGAGAAACATAATTATATAGATGACGTGCCATGACTCTTCTATAAGAAGATAATCTCAATATAACAGCATGTCATCTACTAAGGTTTTCTGTTGCATGGGTGGTTTGTCTAGTGGGCCATTGGTGAAGACCCAAGGTGTGAAAACAGCTACTCTCCATACATATAAATAAGAAGAGGGGTAAGACAAGGATGCATTTTATCACCAAGCCTATTTAATATCTACACAGAGAATATCTTTAAAAATATAGAAGAAATACCAGGACTCAAGATCAATGGGAAAATAATAAACAACATTAGATATGCAGATGACACTGTTCTTTTAGCAGAAAGTGAACATGAACTACAAAGACTAATAGATCAAGTCAATGAATCAAGTAATGAATATGGACATTCAAAAAACAAAAACCATGATAATCAGCAAAGACACAGAAGAACAGGAGGTAAACATAAACATACAGGGAGAGAAACTACAACAAGTAAAATAGTATCAATATCTTGGACACATAGTCACAAATGATGGCAGATGTGAAACAGAAGTTAAAAGGAGAATAGGAATGGCTAAAAGTACCTTCAATGGCATGAGGAAATTATTAATATCTAAACAAATTACAAACAAGTTAAAAATGAGAATTATAAAATGCTACATCTATTCCATATTAATGTATGGCTCAGAAACATGGACACTAAATAAACAATTAGAAGACAAAATTGATGCCTTTGAGATGTGGGTATATAGAAGAATAGGGAAAACATCATGGAAAGAGAAGAAAACAAATAAAGAGGTGCTAAAGACACTTAATATGAAGAAAGAACTACTAAGAGAAATAAAGATCAGGCAAATAAAATACTTTGGACACATTGAAAGACATGACACCCTATTGAAGACCTTACTTGAGGGTAAAGTCAAAGGGAAGCGAGCAAGAGGTAGGCAGAAATACAAGTGGGAGAGTAACATTACATGATGGACAGGTTACAGTCTAGCAGAGTGCACCACCAAGACAAGAGACATGAGATGTTGGAGATACGTTGCAGCCAATCTTCGTTGCGGAGACGGCACTTGATGATGATGATGATGATGAAGAAGACCCAAAGATGCAGCCGCATGCGTAGGAAGTGAGTCAAAAATTTAGGAAACACCCCCCCCCCCCAATTAATGGGGTTTAAAAAAATAAAAGATCTCTAAAAAGGAAAGAAAACATTAGTGATGAAAAGTGGCTGATGACCTTCTTCTTATTATGATCCATGCTGTGTGGCATTGGTAATCATGTACTTTCACAGCCTTTTATTTCATGTGCTGTCACAATCATTTCCAATACTATTGTTCTTCCATGCCACAATGATGAGTTGTCCAGCATCTTCTCACTTATCTTTCCCTACCCCTCTTGCTTTTCCACTAGCCTGTTGTTACAAGGTGTTCCATATTTCCTGTTCTCATGAAGTGTCCAAAAAACGTGGACTGTCTCTTTCTAATTGGATTAGCAGCTCTCTTTTTCTATTACTTCTTTTAAGATTACTTCATTATGCTTTTTATCTGGAAAAGGTGGTGTTTTTACCATTCTTCTATAAAACCACATATCTGCTGCCTCAATATAATTTTTTCACTGTTCTGCTGAGTGTCCAAGATTCACTTCTGTCTCTTGTGTTGTCAATAAGCTCGGTTGGGGAATTTCTCCTGTGCCATAATACTAATCCATCTAGCAACTTCTCTCTTTGTTGTCCCCTGTCTCTTCTCCCTTGATCTTTCCAGTGGTTATTAATAGTTCAAGTTGTTTTTTTCCCAGCACATGCCCTAGAAACCTTGACTGTCTGCCCCCTAATGTTTCATATGAGCATAATAACAGCATAATTTATGTTATTTATATTATGTTCTCCAACTGATATTCCTGGTATATCTTGTATGGATCTCATTATTATTTCACTGTATACATTGAACAGATTGGGTGACAGCACACAACCTTATTTACCCCCTGTTTAATGTGATTAAATGCTACTTTATGGTTATAGATTCTTATGGCTGCTCTTTATTGCCAATATATATCTTTATCATCAACGTTTGAAATCTCCAACATTCTAATTATATCTTTGTGTTTCACCTTATCAAATGCCTTAGTATAGTCACAATTATAAGCACAAATACAGATCTTTGTTTACTTCCATCATTCTTTCTATTAATCTGATGGCCTTATTT